>WWET01000226.1:343578-364341 GCA_011038615.1 Limnodynastes dumerilii
CCCAGAAAGCCTCACCGTGACCGCGGTCTCTGGCCCACAAACTCCGCTCTGTCAGTGTGCTGAACCTCAAGATGGACATGAGGCTGGACCTGATGTATGACCTCCTCCTGCGCAAGTACTGATGCCGAGCGTGTTGCCTCTGCGTCCAGAATTGCGCCCTTTTCCTCTGCAAATCACAGTGCAACATCTGGCACAGTGTCAGCAGCTGGAACAAGCTTTCATTTGCTGTTGAAAACAGCAAAATGCACCACAAAACCATGATGTCAGGGTTACAGAGCACTAGCTCGTCAGCCATCATCAAGGACAGTGGAAATAAAATGGCCACTGAATGCTGACATCATCTGCATGTGCAACAGTAACGTCCCCTTTAAATGAGGTCACTTTTTTAAGCCAATCAGAGGCACTATCTGGAATGATTGACACTTTACTTTCAAGGCAGACCCGGGTTATTTGTTGGTAATGTGAAAAGGACAGACCCGGGAAATTCCCGGGTTTTTGGCTGGACTTATAACGCGGTTTTGAAAATGACACGGCAATGCTGCCAGGAAAAACACGGGTACAAAATACCGGGTTTTTCAGAGATGGTAATGTGAAAGCGGTATAACTTAAAACTGGTGAGACCCACTTGTGCTGAAAGGATTTGAAATAGGGGGTGAAGGAAGTGATCCTATACACTGCACATGTGCAGAACATATTAACACATACAGTATGCTGTCTGTAACCAGGTCTGGGTCAATCACCACTTGTTTCCCCAATTTTGGGCTCCCAGGCAATGCTTGTAAATGCTTATTCCCATTTTTTTTTTTTTACACCATATAGATACTTTCTATTCACTTTTACATGTTTGCACCTGCGGATTACACTAAACATTGGCAGCACATATTACATCTGACTGGTTGTATTTTCTGAATGGGGAAAGTTTGGAACTGTAATATGCAGCAGTTTGGTTATAAAATATGCTGATTCTCAAAGGCCTTCCAGCAGTTTTATTTTACAGATTTGCTTTAGAAATCACCTGAAAATTTGACACAAAAAACCATAGTAATGTAGTATCTTCAGGGATGATCTTTAAATTAAATTGTTACAAATCTTAAACACACACAGCTGGTACCGTAGGTAAGTAACAATGCTACAATAACATCACCTTAAAACATAGATGATCCAGAAATTGTAAGAATCTATGAACAGCTTTTTAGGAATACCGTCCAAACCAGGGGTTACCAACCAGTGGTACTTTGATCTCTGTCAGGTGGTGCTCAGGGCATCTAGGTAAGATTCTAAGGAGACTCTGGAATGGAAGGATTGCTCTGCACTGATAGTGGGTGCTGTAGTTGGGAATTTAGGGACGCTAAAATATGTCTACTGGAAAATAAACCCTTGGCGTGTCAGTTACCTATAACAGCTGGGTTCTGCTAATATGCTTTTATTCCATCTCATGCACTTTTATTATTGATACGCACTGTGCTGGTATAGGGTATGTTTTCCTACAAGGAGGTACGATACCAACTGATCAAGGGCAAAATTAATAAAATATCTTAGGGGGCTAAATGGCCTATGCACCTTAAAAATGCACCTAAAAAATGCTGTGAAAATATGTAAACAACTACAACAAGAACCCTAAAAAAATATATTTGGGTTGTGGGTATGTGTCTACATGATCTGGAAAGTGGTACTTGACATGATTCCAGAGCGGAAACTGGTAATCCCCCAAAAAAGGTTGAGAACCGCTGATTTAAACAATTCAGAACCATCAGAAATACAAAGTCTGTATTGGTTACTCTGCAGTCACTCACAAAAAACCGTCATTGCAGATCTGAATGGTCCACGTTCTTGTTGTAATACTGAGGGGCCTGTATTGTTGAGGTGTTTCTTACTGAATCCTCTGAACACGAGTGCCGCTACTTCTATCCCTGTAGAATGCTGTGGTTCTGTTTTTGATGTCCAGTTATTAATCACTGTTTGTGAGGATGTGATCTATGCTTTATCACCAGTGGGACTTAAATGGCACATGCTGAAGCTCTGTTATCATAAAGTCTGAAAAAGCCGACTCGCTTATTGAAGCCGTCTCTGTTATGAAGTGACTTATACTTTTTTCATAGGAGATGGTCAGGATTGCAGATGAAATAAATGTTTTAATATTAGTGGTTACTTTGTGTTGAGGCCAGAGTCGACCACAGGCAGAGGCTGGATATGTGGCTGCTTAGGCCACTACGGCACAGGGGGCCCTGCGCGTAAATGATGGCTTCTTGGTGCTACCGGGACGTATTCAGAGATCCGTCTTGCGATCAAATAAACGCACCTACTGAGCAAAACGGATCAAGTTACACCCACCAAAATCCCAGTCACTCCCCTTGGTTTCTCTGCGTGGACGTAGACTTAGACCTGCATTGACTTGCCCTAACTAACCGCACTCACTTCCGACCTTATGTGTCTTAGGTGCGTATATTTGCAGCCCTATAACTGTAAGCGCGCCCACTTTCCATCATTTAAATGCTCCCCCCCCGCCCATTTCAATGCAAATCCTTCGGTGCGTATATTTCCGTCGCACTTAGGTGCGGATTTTTCCACGCCCGATTCAGAAGTCCGTCCCGTAGGCATTTCTGCGCTTAACCTCTACGTTGACGGCGTATAAATGTTACTACGCGTGCGCAGTTAATGCGCAGTCGATCCGATCGTAAAAATATGCACAGAACTTTCGTCAAAAACGGATCTCTGAATACGGCCCTCCGTCTCTACAGTAAAGTCCGTATGAGAGAAAATCAAACCTTTAAAACCCATTTGAGAAGATGGAGCTGAACCAAAACTTCCTGTCCTGTCACAGACAGGTAAGCAGCGATCCCGATTTCCCTATCACCAACCCTTATCCTAATCCTCGCCTTAACCCTTTCCTTCCATTACCCTAACCCTCCCTTTGCCGCAGCCTAAGCCTAACCTTCCCCTTCTCCGATCTATTTCCTCCCTGTAGCTTAACACTAAGTCTCCCCTTCTCCCATCCATCCCCTCCACACAGCCTAACCCTAAGTCTCCCATCTTCTCCCCACAGCCTAACCCTAAGTCTCCCCTTTTCCCATCCGTTCCCTTCCCGCAGCCTAACCCTAAATTTCTATTTTCTGACATTTTCGAAAAAGACCCAGGTGACAATTAGCTGTCGGCTGTGTGTATTTAGAAAATGCCATTTTAGCAATCCCGTTAAGCTACAGTTACTGTTGTAAGATTTACTCAGGATAAACAATTCCATTGCATTTGTGTATTATGCAGTATATAAAAGAGAGATTTTTTTGTTAATCCAATATTGGAAGCATATCATTTATATTCCACAATTGCACGGAAACGTGTTGCTTTTAAAGAATAGCAGGACAGATCAGTAAATCTCTGCAGGAGCATCTCAGCCCGGATCTTGGCTGCTTGCGCTTTTGATTCTTATTAAGCTCTAAAACTAGCTTGAGCGTTAGGCACCAGAATGTTGTTACTTGCAGGTCACAGGGCAGAAAGCAGATGCTGCTCATAAACAATATGTGAAGGAGGGAATTAATTGGTCAGGTCTTGTGGGCAACTCTATTCTTGCAATATACATTCTTGGCATTTCTTTAAAAAAGCTGTTTTTTACGTTAGCTGGAGACGAGAATAAACATTTTTGAATATGAATTTCACAGATAAGTAAAAAGATGACTAATATAAACGATTTAGCTACATACAATTCATGCCACAGTTTTACCTCCCAAAATTGGGACAATATAGCCCTGATCTTTGCCAACCATACTGCTACTCACCCAAATTTGATCCTAATCCAGTCATTTATGGCTCTCTTTTTGGCAAACTCCACTTTCTTTTAAGCCATGCCAGAGCCATAACTAGAAATTTTAGTACCAGTGGTCAGAACAAAAAATGGCGCCCCCCTGACCTCCAAATCAGTTTAACCTACAATATTAACTTGCTGGCGCTCCCTATCGCACACCCCTATTTATTGTAAACCAGAATTGTCAAGCTGGAATCAAGGACCGAATTAACAATTACGATTTTGCTACTTTTCCTGTGCGCATTTTTTAGGTATGGTTGAACTGTGCATGCGTAGTAACTTTTTTTACGCAAGCTACATGGGATTTAGGCACAGAAGTCCATTAGACACGGATTTGTACATCGGACTTAGTCACATACATACAGAGGGGTGTGGTTGTCTTCCGTACATGCATAGTTTAGTGAATGTGAGTGGGAGGGCATTTAAATGAACTAATATGGGTGCGATTTTGTCATGTACGCATGTGCAGAAGGAAAATACGCACGTAGCTACACGTGGAGTTAAGGTTGCCCTATGGATGCGCAAGTCACTGAAAATCCATCCGTGTGAGGGAAGTGTCATGGGTGTTTTCTTGCCACGTACGTGCGTA
Organism: Limnodynastes dumerilii; assembly: GCA_011038615.1. Classification (NCBI taxonomy): domain Eukaryota; kingdom Metazoa; phylum Chordata; class Amphibia; order Anura; family Limnodynastidae; genus Limnodynastes; species Limnodynastes dumerilii. The sequence goes on from WWET01000226.1 coordinate 347,964, forward strand.
TATTTGTGTACTTTATAAACACGGATCTCTGAATAGGGTCCTAATACTGCAGTTCAGTATGCATTGCTCTTAGTCTAATATCAGGGAGACTCCTTGAAGAGTGGGTGATCTTCCTGAAGTGTTTGGCAATCTCTCTGATGCTGATTCATTGCAGTATGATTGCCGTACTGAGTAAATGGGTTTTGTTTCACTGTGGTGAGGCTTATGGGTATGGACATTTTCATGGAGGCTAGGATATAATCAAAGGCTGGAAGTTATTTAAGACAATATAACTTCTATAATGGAGACAGAAATAAAAAATACACCTTGGTCTCTTGTTAGTCACCTACTTTTAGCTTTTCTATCAAGATGAAGTCAGCAGATCTATTCAGTCTTCAAAATAAATACTGATAGTTGTCTGTCCACTGACAAATTAAAAATCAATAAATAATGATTCTGCCATTTTTATTGAGAAATATTTTCCCTTGCCGTTCCAGACACGTCGCTGGGTGGAGCTATTCAAAGAACACATCACTTTGGTACAGGACACACCCCTTCATTGCAGAGCCTATCAGAAATTTCCCTGATATACATTTGCAAAAGTTGCCACCGTGGCATAGTTACAATGAGTGGGGGATGGGGAGAAAGCTCACTCATGCATGAGATTACAATTGGGTGCAAAATGACGTGACTGGCCCAGTCATGTAAGCAGGAGCTGTCGGTGCTAGAGGGACAACATTTTTCTATCTCAAGAATGTGGTACTGGCTGTGACATCCTAACCAAGTACCACACTTTCTGCCCATTACAAATATGAAGGAACCAGGAAAAAACAGCCAGTTCCTAGGCACCATGGTGACATAAAGCAACTGAGTTTGAAAACAAAAGTCAACACGTTTATTGTTTAATTTTACTTCCAGATTTTTTTGTTGCAATTAGTGTATAGCAGTGATGGCTAACCTGTGACACTCCAGGTGTTGTGAAACTACAATTCCCATCATGCTTTGTCAGGTATCCGCTATGCGTTTGCAGTTAAGGCATGCTGGGACTCGTAGTTTCACAACACCTGGAGTGTCACAGGTTAGCCAACACTGGTGTATAGTATAATTATTCTAAAGAATTAAACCATTTATGTGACATACAGCCAACAACTGAAATGTAGGCCCTTGGTACAGCAACATCTTCAAGACACCTCTATGAATACTTGGTGGAGATTTTGAAAAAAAAAAAAGAGGCATCTAGACAGACGGGGACCAAAATCTTTGTAAGCCCTTCTTACAGCCCTAAACTTATATGAGCCGTATCTAATGCAATCTAATTCTTAGTGACTTTTGTTATTTAAATGTAATATGAAACATTAAAGCTGAAACATCCAGCAAATCTGTGAATCACTGATGATTTTTTTTTTATTCTATTTTTTTTTTTTCTGGCTCTTGTCTTTCTATAACATACTAGAAAATGTCAGCTAGAATCTGACTGTTGCTATGGGCAACAACTCCATATTTCTTTTTCCACAGTTTAGTAAGTCTAACCCTTAACCTGGATATAAATGAATGAAAATGCTAGTTTTCATTGTATACATAGAGAGAGGCTGGTTATAATTTGTAAATGATTATAAAAAAAAAAACCACCAGAATAATTATTTTTATGTGACTCTGCTTGCTATTGATACTGTGGTGCATAAGATGTAATTTAGCTTAATGATGCAATCCAATTACTGTTTACTCTTTAGAGAGGTATTGTATAATTCAAAACTGGTTTACTGCAGGTAGTGCCTTTGTAATGGAAATTTACAAATTATCTTCCGAGATTACAACAATAACCATAACATTAAAACGTAAAAACAAAAAACCTCCATAGTGCAGATTGGCATTTCCTCTCGTGTCTACATCAGGGATATAAAGTAAGGCATTGGCTGAAGCGTGTAACTACTTTCCCAAGCATCTCGTGTCAATGAAAATCGATTCGCCGTCCAAGTTACTTGCATAAATTACAGCGGTAGCATAACTTATTTACACCTTTTGTCTAACTTTATTGCAACTTCAATCAGCAATAAATTCCAGAGGTTTTTTTGGAAACCAATTTGTAACATTTCTTGCTGCATTAGAAGTTACCATTTGCAGTTCTTCGTGTCTTTGAGAGCTTGGAAAAGCATTGGAGGTACGGGGACCTTGATAAAGACTTTTCACTTTTAGTCTTAAATGTTTTATTACAGAGAGGTTTAGTAGTATATATGAAGCATTGGTAGAGTAAGCACATCCCTCATGATTGAATGCCGGCAGGTATAAGATGTATTAGTCTTATGTTTGAAATGAAAGATTTTGGAGCTGGGATAGAGGGCCTGATCCAAAACAACGTACGTGAGCAATTTTACGCTAGCCGTCGTCATAAAATTGCCCATTAGTATTTACTGCGCATGCGCACGGGAGATGTTACGCCACGTATTAACAGTGTAACTACGCACGAAGGGGCGTGACAGCCATACGACACAAGTAATTACGCTTCCGAGGCGGGGTGCAGCATTTAAATCGTACAGTATGGGCGTGCTTAGGCACTTGCGTACGTGAAGCCTGGTACGTACGTCAGTTACGCTTAGAAAAGCTATGGTAGGGATTGGGAAGCGTAAAATGGCCAAAGTACGTACATGCGAGGGGAGTGCATAGAAAATACGCAGGCGTATATACGCTACGCGATGAAACGTAACAAGCACTTAGGCCTGGATCTACCCCAAGTTGTGAGGTGTGAGATATGGAATACTGTGACTGGTTCTGTAGTCAGTGCTGTTTGGGTGAATCATCTATGGGGCACCCCTGTAATATGTGAAGTACATGAGGCCATTTCAAGGGCATGTAGTTTCCTTTCCAGGAATGACTATTTCAACAGTGATGTAGCCAACAGCCTATTGTCGGGCTGAATTATTTTAGACAGGATTGGAGTTTAGAATAAAATGTATATTGGTGCAGGAACACGGCTGAAAGTTCTGATTTCGACAACCCGAAACTGTACTTTACCTGCTGATACATTTATTGTTCCTGGTACCTGCTGTTCCAGTGGGCTGCAATCTTCTCTGATTCCCGGATTAGTATTATTGTAATGCCAAACAAACGTGTCTGGATTACAATATTTGATTAGTTAGGTGTCGCTCGTGTCGCGGTAACAACTAATAGAAAAATGTTGCTGACCTGTTATCAGTGGGAATTCAGATCATCGGACCGGTAAATCACACACCTCTCTAGTAGTTGAGGTGACGGGGAGCAAGCGGCCATCTGAATTTGTGTTGTTGGTTGGTCAGTGCAGTGCTGTTTCATTGCAGTCAAGTGTCTGATACTGTGGCTTTGGACGGATCCTTTTTGGAAAGTACTTTCGGCATGGACTTGTGAATCACACTTGGCGACATACGGGGGCGGAGGGAAGCATTTAAATGTGCATTTGAGGGTGCCGTTAGATAAATTGCATGCACGTACGATAGTACGCACGTAGACTTAAGAGTGCCCTATGGAGGCGGAAGTCACCGAAAACCCATCCGGCCGAGGAGTGTTATGGGTGTTGCCTTTCTACACGTGCGTAAATACAGATCTGTGAATCTGGTCCTTTATCCTTGTCCACCATCAGGGGGTGGGAGGGAACACAGCTGGGGCGGCTAATACTTACCTAAGCTCTGCAGCAGCAGGTATAGGCAGCAGCAGGTACCTACCATCAATACTTGCTGCTTAGAGCTGCGCATTAGCGGACCAGTGTGCAAGGAAAGACAACCCTGTGCATCAGCACGCTGTTAATGCAAGTTCATGCATCTACTATGGGATGTTTCTTAAAGGCTTTGCAGATGTGTCCCAGGCCCCAGCATTTCTGCCAGTGACCCTGGTTATAAAGGTAGTTAGGGGAAGAGAAAGGAGACCGTTATCTATTTGACGGTTTATACGTTTACAATATAAAGTATGTGAGTAATATTTAAAATAAGAGGTAATTGTACATGACTGTATCTGCCAATGGGGAAAATCGCCTACCAATATAAATGCCCTTGGTAGCAGCCATGCGTGGGCATCTACAGCCACTGTTTTTGCAGCAATGCTTTTGGATGAGAAAATGGTTGCATTTCGCTTTCCTGATTCATATGGTAGATTCCCGTTTTGTAAGCACTAGAGAACACGAATTACATTACCTATCTGTCACTCGTCCAGCAGTTTAAATTTACGTGGGATAAATGGACAGTTTCCATCTTTACCTGCCCAGTATGTGACAAGCTTAGTGCGTTTATCCTTTGGATGACATTTCAAACAGATGCTCTTTTCTCCCTTGTAAAACTTAATGTTATTTTCAACATTTGATTTCCCGAAGGTGGTGCTGAGGTTGGGAACATGTGCACTGTCAGTATTCAAGCTGCAGAAGCACGACTATACACTGATATTACAACCTTTCTTGTTGATGCTTTAGGAAAGCGGCTAATCATTTATTGACTGTGCTGAGCAGTCGGTAAATCTTGCTTTTTGGTGCACATCACAGGAAAGCTTTTTGTTTTGATAATTATTTGAAAACTGAGTAAGATTAGTTGAAGGGAGCAGCCATTCTGCTAAATACCTTAACTTTCATAATAAGTAGATAGACACATTTTTATGTAATCACCTTTGATGCCCCATAGATGTGCTGTCAGATAAATGATGGTTGGTGCACTCGGGAATGGAAATATTAGAAGGAATGTAGGGGGATATTGTTTATGGCGACGTGACATTAATATCACTACAAGCTTCTTTATCTCATGGTATCATGGAGGCTAACACTACTAGTAACTATTAGAAAGTAAATGTTGGCCTTTGCTTAGACGAGAGAGCTAGAGAGATTGATTATATAAGACAATTTGTATATATCACCAGCTACACCAGGGCCATATCTTGAGGCTTGCAAGAGGGGAAGGGGGCGCCAGTCAGCTTGTTTAAATTGGTTTTCAGCTCAGGGCTAGGGTGTACCTGCTTCCTTTTTTTGCCTGTAGTACTTTCTTTCTTTGGCTTGAGCTACACTTACATTTAAAGACTGCTTCAGATTGGGTAATATAGTTACCCTGATTTCTGTGCAAGCAAGGGGAACCGAGCAGGACCCTACATTAAGATTTCTGCACCATCCCCACGTCAAATGTGGACAGCTCAGAAATCTGGATGCGGTGTAAAAGGCCTTAGCATGCTCTAAAGATGACCATACACTACAGCAATTATTGGCCTTGTCATCCAGTTGTTGGGTGATAGGAACAATAATCACTGTAGTGAGAGGTCAGAGTGGATCTTCCAAATGGCCGATAATTGTACCAGGAACGCTCTGGTTTGATTATTGGATTGTATGGTATGCATAAAGTATACCAGGTTCAGCTTCTAATATCGGTGCAGAGTCGATCAGCTTCAATGGCCTCCTGTCAATCTCAGCAGCCCCTCCCTATTCAGCATGGATTATCAGTCCCAGCAGAAGTAAGTGGCATTGATATGGAGACCTTTCCCTAGGAAACAAAAAAGCTCCCAATTATGGGCCCCCTCCTGCTGGGGGAGATAACTGCCCTATGGCCATCTTTACTGTCTCATTTATATAGGTCCCCCACCCACCTTGCGTACCTGAAATATTCTTCCCACCATGTCCCTCCCAGCCATCACACTTCAAGCACAGAAACTGTAAATGTAACCGGTTCAGTAGGTGAATTATATAATGGCACATGCCCCAATCCAGAGTCATAGAAATTTTTACTAGCGAGCAACACAATTTAAGAAAGAAATAACTTTAGTATTTTTATTTTATTATTTTAATAACCATTGTTGCAGGCAGTTACCATGTTTGAGTGAGCAATGTTATAATAACATTTGCAGCAATAATAGTTTTTCCATATTTTTTTTATATTTCATAGTGGCAAACCAGAGACATTGTAAAGGTCACAGGAGAAATAACTGTTATGTGACAGTCTTCACTGGAGAGCTTGTCTGACTGTACACCACTTTACAAAACTGGTCACTTGTAATCTTCCTAAGCATGGCACTCCAATAACATGGACCTCTTACAGAAACTGTAAGTCTGTGGGTCTTAAATAACTTGAAATGGCTACAGTCTTAAAAATAGATAGATAAACTAATAACTTTTAAAGTACTTTTGCACATCAAATACTTTTTCTGTTGCTATTGTTATTGCTATCACAGACCAATATCTTTTTCCCTTTCCCTTTTTTATCTTTTGTGATAAACACAATGGGCTGGATCCAGACCTTGTTAAGTGCATTAACTTAGTTACACCTGGGCTAAACCATGTTGAATTCAGGGGGAGTCAAGTTAATTGTATACTTTGCATGCAGGGATATATCTTTAAATTGCTTACTGCACACAGATACTGACCAGCTTTACTATCACACTGTTATTTAGACTTGGGATAGGAAACATCACCTCTCAACTCTAATACTGTTTGCAGCAGATGAAATATGACAGCCCTGAAATCAACATGGTTTAGCCCAGGTCTAACTAAGTTCATGCACTTAACAAGGTCTGGATCCAACCCAATATCCCAATATTTTAAGGGAGCCAATCAGCAATCTGAACGGCTCCCTATGCTTCAAAGCTGCTGCTGTATATCTATGTACTACGCTGCTCTGACAGCTTTCAAGGTATACTTTAAAGCTGTCAGAGCAGCACAGTACATAGATATACAGCAGCGGCTGTTGCAAGGAGTAGTACAGACAGGGATCAGTTGAAACCACGCTGTGTGAAGGCTGATTCTTATCTGTATTAGTGCCTGCAACAGCTGCTGCTGTATGTCTATGTGCTATGCTGTCAGAGCAGCATAGTACTAGCCCTGGCCCCTCCGTCTTCTGTTTGGATTATCGGTCCCCGCAGAGGAGGTCCCTAGCGGGAAATCGTCCCGTTTATCGGCCCACCCCCTGCTGGGACTGATCATCGTCCCAGTGTATGGCCAGCTTTAGTCCTGGCACTAGTTGTTGATGTAATGCTTGCTTATTTGTGTGTCGGTGGCAGAACACCGACACTGAGCTGATTATAATTTAACTTTATTTTCTAATTATTCTTTTTTTAAAACTCATTAGAAGAAGCTCTTTGGCTGAACATAATAGGGCTCGTTTTGTGGGTTTTCTGCAGTGGAGGTCAGTAATTATTCTGGTAAAATTAACGTGGCTAATTTTGCAGCTGCTCTCAAGGTGTATCCTATACCAGATAACGACTGGAAATGTAATTGTACAGCTGGATGATGTCCATGTTTATTATTGAAAGCAAAGGATGGTTGTTATGGGAATCAAAAACGAGATATTTTGGAATCTAATGTGTATATTTATGTTTGTCAGGCTAATTCTGTGGTGCTATAAGTGGGCAAATCACTTCTTATTTATCAGCCAAAAACTTACTCCCTGGACAATGTCCTTCATGGTGCCATTGTTTCAGTAATTGGTTGATCTTGTAAGTGCGTGTGATTGTAATGCTTTGTTATACACACATGCGATGCTCATGTGATAAGGATATGTCAGAGCGTACACTTGACCAGCGAACACACAAAGGATTTATCGTGTAGAAGACAGGGAGAAGAAAGAAGACTGAATGGGATATCGTACCGATATATTGCATTGGACAGGGGACGATATACAGGCAAGATAAAGTATGGAATGAAATAAACTACCAACGGCTGACTATCCATTCACAGCATGCACCTATCCCCAAATAAAGACACAGACAATGTTTTTTTTGGCTTTATAAAGGGGGCATAAATTTATTAAATTAGAATTAATGGTGGCACTGATAGCAGGTGGGGAGTCAGCCAAGTGAAAAGGTAAACCGCAAAGGGGACAGGAACTCCTGAACCTCGTCACTCTAGAAGGTAATGATCAACGCGAGAACATTATCCCCTTTCATAGTGCGCACCCCGGTATAAACCGGGAACCAGCCACTGGGCATAGCTTCCTGTTTCAGCTTATAGGGTTTGTCTACCCTGCACCATACCGTATCACCCTGCCTAGCACCAGATATTTTGCTGACAACCCCACCGCTACCACCAACCTATACCCTATTCTGAAAATAATATGAACTGTCTGTAAATACAACTATCGGAAAGGAACGATTCCTGGCAGAGGCTTAACTCCATGTGACCTGCCCCAATATACTCCCCTTCACCCTGGTAATACTCCCTGCTGGTAATTTCCCTTTGTAGTCCCCTTGATTGGCCTAATGTTTTAACCCTTGACTGCCTGTTGGTAATAGCAGCAGCCGGGTGTTTATCATCATTCATGCATATTTGGCATTCACTTTCTAATGCACTGTACTCACTGTTTAGTTGTCGTACCGGACACTTGAATCAGGTACTTTTATAACTGGATATTGTGTCTGGGGCATAATATGTGGACGTTTATACACCGTTGACACTTGTGTAGAAGACACAAATATAAACAAAGCTTGTTTAGATGGTAACAACCAATCTTCAATGGGATTTGAATATATAAACTGTCCTACAAGGTAAAATACAGGAAACACTGACTGCTACCATATGATGTCATGGGGCCTGACTCAGACTTACGCTTGGATGCGGTTTTACGCTGATTGTAAGCGTAAAAACTGCCATTTGTACTTACTGCGCATGCGTGGGGCAGATGATACGCTCATGTTACGGTCTGAAAATCTTTGCGTATGGGCCTTAATCGTAACCGCTTCGTATTACCGATCATGGGGCGTCTGCCTTGCGAAAAACGTAACCACGCACTGAGGGCGGGGTGAGGCATTTAAATCGTACAGTATGGGCGTGCTAAGCGTCGTTAATACGCAATGGACGTACGGACGGCCGCGGGTATGAACACAAAAGTTAGGGAAGGGTTTGCCGAGCGTATGGAAGCTAAACTAGGTACGACTAAGGGGAGTGCCTATTGCCGTGATCAGTGGTACGTTCGGCGATAATACGCTACGCACAGGAGCGTAGGTCTGGATCAGGCCCATGGTGACTGTGAGTTACTAAAGTAACAAATCAACAGCTAACTAGCTACCAAAGAAGCAACACTGTTGTATATCTGTGCCAAGATTCTGCTAAGCAAATATAATATTTTAACTATTGTTGCAACTGGATAGTGCTATTTATATCTGTCACAGCTATATATGTTTTGTATGAATTTATTATATATCTTTCTAGTGACCCACAGTATATTTTAATTTATTTAATTTATTCTTAATAAATCTATTTTTACACTTTGGGCGCTTATCTTATTATATTTTGTGTTTTTTCTTTGAGAGGGGATTTCTCACCCCTGTAAGTAAGCAGCCTCAGTGTATCTTGGGACCCCACTAGAGGAGGTAGCTGTATTTGCAGCGCCCATTTGTTGTACTTTTACTAAAGTATCTGCCCGAAGAACCCTGTACAAATACTCTACTCGCTAGAAGGTGAAAAATAAACGGAATAAAAGGAAGTTCCTTACCTCTCTGAGCCAGTATCAGTGCTTGTTATATTATGCTGATGAATTGCAGTGAAATGCAGCCATAAAATCCATTGCTGTTGTTGCAAAGAAGTGCTCCATTTCCCAGTTCTCCTCATCTTGTGATTCATTTTATGGAATGTGAGGGCTGCTCTTCTTTGAAACCTTTCATAATGGCAATTCTAATTCAAGCATTGTCAACCGTTTCTAAACTGCGGAAAAGTAAAAGTAAGGATGTTGCCCATAGAAACCAATCAGATTCTAGCTAACATTTTCCAGTGCGTAATAGGAAAGTGAGCACTAGAATCTAATTGGTTGCTATGGGCAACATCTCCACTTTTCTCTTCCGCTATTTACTAAATCTAGCCCCAGGTGTTGGGAAACAAGCATAGGTATAGATGATACCTGACAATGCATAATGGAACTTGTAGATTTAAAGCACATGGAGTGCTGTAGGTTGCCTACACCTTTTCTAATTGCTCATATAGGTTCCGTGTGTATCGGTCATAGTTGCCAACTATCCCAGAATTTCTAAGAGACTCCTGAATTTTGGAGAGTGCTACTGGAATTCCAGGAGAGCCAGCACATCTCCTAGTTCTGGGCTTTAATGCAAATCACTGCCTCAAGCCCCAATTGTTACCAAGGATGGGCGGGGCTTGATTACATCAAGCCCCGCCCCATTCTTAGTAACGCTACAACAGCTTTGATTAGGCATAGGCTGGGGCTTTAATTGTGATTTGCATAAATCACTCCCTCAAGCCTCATCCCCCAGTCTGCAAATATGGTATTGGCTAAAACTTTTTTGCACATTATGAAGGAATAGAATTGGTGATTATCCTGATGAATATGAAGCTTTATTGTTTTTATTGTGATTTATCATTTAATTACTTGGTCTTTGCATCCATTATTATATTCCATACCACTACAAATGTCCTAGCCTGAAAGGATAAGTGGAAACTATTAATCTATATTATGAATTTACTGCATGGCCTGTGTTACCGGTGTCAGATGCAAATTAGAATGCTACACTAGCTTCATTTTCAAGGATGCAGTGGCTTTACTGTAGTCCTATAATTAAGTGATCTAATTTTCCAAAATGGTCAATAAGCAATAACCAGGGTGCTAAGGACAAGGTCATCACTGACAAAGGTGTTAAGTCAATTGCTGGCTTGTCATTAGCTTAATTCGCATCAGTAAGCCCAGACCTGTGGGGTGCTCTGTGGCTTTCAGCAATGACTAGGTTAACTAGATTTGCAGCCTCGGGGCAAAGTAGTTTTAATTGCAGAGTAAGGTTCTAATGACATTAGAAAATAACATAAAAGTGTATTCCATTAAAATGAATTCTATTCATTGGAGAAAAAAAAGATGTACCATGTGAGTGTTGTGGGCTGTGATGTCTGACCAGGCTGCAGGGTGTTGCAGTATCATTAGTGGATCATAGCTGCAGCTTTAAAATATTTTAGTAAACTCAAAGTGTAGCAAGTGCTGAAGAGCAAGAAATGTACAGGGTCTATCTGGAATTTACTTATTAAAATCAGTTAATTGGTGACAATTCTAGCATGGGATTGTGGTAGACATATACGAGGTATGTCTATTAAATAACAAAACTGATTAAATAACTTGCTTTTATTTATTAGTATTACAAATGTAACGCTTGTCCCCTTCAATATACTCCCCATTTGCACTAATACATCGCTGTAGTCTTGTTTTCCACTAGTTGAAGGCATGGAGCAAATCAATTTCTGTCACTTGTTTCAACATATCTGCCGTTTTCTTCATCTGACTCAAAATGTGTCCCTTTAAGCTCTGATTTAACTTTTGGGAAGAGATAAGTCACAAGGTGCTAAATCGGGCGAATATGGAGGATGTTCAAGTGTAGTAATGTGATTGTTGGTCACAGAAAGTGCTGTGTGAGCAGGCGCTTTGTCCTGGTGAAGAATGAAACCATTTTTCCACAGTTGCGGCCGTTTCTTTCTGACTCTTTCTCTCAGCTTTTTCAAAACTTCCTTATAATAATGCTGGTAACTGCTGTGCCTTCTGGAACCCATTCTGCCACATGTTCAAGGTCACTACGTATGCAGTTATAACCGGTGCTGACTGCTTTGTTTACTAGGTGGAATCAGTCTCGTTATTTTATAGACATACCTCGTATTATAAATATGCTATATTCTATACAATAAATGTGCACTGCACTGGATCAAGTCTTGGAGGATTAAAAAAGCTCACTTTTTACATTTGCGGGAATGCTGCTCTCATCTGGATCCGCGTGATCCGGGGTAGGTGCGACACCAAGGTGGGGGAGGGGGGTTTGTTATGTAAAGAATACGCTATGGGCAAATTTTTTACACACCAGTCTAACCAGACTTCTGATCTGTCCCTGTTTTTATAGTGGATTGTATATCTTAAGGTAGGATCCTGGGATTGCGATCGGGGGCAATGGCCTCCCATGTGCTCACACGCTGGATCCAGTGTGAATCTGAAATCAGATCTTTGCTGGTGCTGCATTCTCTAGATCCAGCCCACTGAGGGAAGATTGTAGTGGCAGATAAAATACCACCTAAAACATAATTGCTGACTCTCCCGTAATTTTCAGGAGACCCCTGAAATGATGGCGATGCTCCCGGAATCCCAGTAGAGCCGGCAAATCTCCCGGATCTGGACTTGAGACCAGTTTTATAATGCAACTCTTTGCCTCAGCCCCCAAGAGTTACTAAGCATGGGTGGTACTTGTTGACATCAAGTCCCCGCCTCATCCTTCGTTAATCTGGACCAGACTCAGAGATTGAAAATAAAAGAGGATAGTTACTCCTGGGCAATACCATGTTGATTTCAGGGGGAGTTAAGTTAATTGTAATCTTTGCATGCAGGGATTTGCATACTGCATACAGATCGGGACCAGCTTTACTTATACACTGTTATCTGGTGAACGCCACCTCTCAACTCTAATACTGTTCGCAATAGATTAATAGATGGTTTTGACCAGGAGTAACTTTCCTCTCATTTTTAAATTCCGAATCTGGTCCTTAATGAGCAGCAGCTTTCATTAGGCAGGGGGTGGGGCTACAACCATGATTTGCGCAAAACACATCTAAAAGCCCCACACACCTAAAAGAAAAACACTTATACACAACATACAAATGACTTCCAGCAAGATATTCTCGGTCCTACCACGTTCATCATGCACCACTCTGTTCACCCACCCTTACCACACCACGTTATGGAGCCACTTTATGATGCTGTAGTGTAACACCTATGAAAAAGCAAGTTAATCTCTATTTATTACAGATACAATGTGTTCATAAATAAAAAAAAATAAAAAATATCTTTCTTTATCGCTGTGATAAGTCTCTTAGAAAATATTGGCCCGGATCTAAAATTATGATCTTCCCCCAATTTCCTTTTGCTTCATTTGGATTTCGGCCTCTTTTTCATACTGCAGCGGTGTTTGAATCATCGGCTTGCTCTGTTTTTCCTTCAGACATGTCCTGAAGATAGCAATATTTCAGATATATTGTATTGTAAATACCACCCTTGGAGGAATATATATATTTTTTTGTACATCATTCATAATCGCAGCCAATTTTTTTTTTTTTTGTATGAATCTGGGACTGTTGTTGAATATTAGTCATGCCTAACTATTATGCCCTAAATGTCCTCCATTTTATGCAACAGTCACGAGAAGAGTTGCTGATCCCAGCGACTGAAATTTATAACAACATAAATTAATTTGCGTTTCTCTAGGATTCTGTCAAGAGCTTTTGTAGCAAAAATTCTTTGTTTTCTTTTGTAAGCAGGAGTTCTGTAATGTCCTTTCATTCCTAATGCATTTAGAAAAGGACTGATACACTTCTTTGCCTAAGGGAAAATAATTCAAATCTTTCTTTTTTCTTTTTTTTGCCCCCTTCTTTCGTTTTCTTTTAACAATCACAAATCTCGATATGAAATATATTACACATTACGGTTTCAAAGGACTGCATGTAGCAGAGATTTCTCTGCTTCCTTTTGTTTCGTCTTTTGATGTGGTGCCGTGCTGTGTTCTTCCAGCAGGTTTTTAATGAAGAAGAAAGCGAAAAATGGAATATGGAAAATGACTTATCACAATCAATTTGTTTTGCTCTTATCCAACACTAATCTCATCTTAAGTTTCTTATCGGGGTAAAAAATATAATACATCAATTTTGCTCATCAGAACATATTAATAAATCATTCTGCATAGTTGGCACTGGATGTCTACAAAAGGCAAGTGTTTGAGAGAGGCCAGAATTCCATGTGATGATGAGCTACAGCAGAGCAAGAAGTCACTTCGAACAGGGCTCCACACATCCCGGGAGCCAGATGTGTTGCTATGGTGACTGGAAATTGGTGCCTGGAGCAGTTTTAGTGGGCAGGGGGAATAGGGGAGAAGGAGCCACGGCAGGTTATCCATGGAGTAACTTTGGTGGCCACTCCTCCTGTCATTCCTACAACCTCACATCAACATCACCTTTGCTTGGACTGAGGGCCAACAAGCACTTTGGAGGAAAGAAGATTTAGTCCGAAGTCCTGAATAGGTAGGTAAATTATGAGGCATAGCTTTTGGATTCTATAGTACAGCCACCTGCTGTAAATCATCTTCTTGCTCTACAGGATACACACCAACTGGTACCATAAAATGTGAATATTTGTAATTAAAATAAGTTGATTTAATTATATGATTTTAAACATAGATATTTAAAATCTCCTTATTATTGCAATAAAACCCCTAAAAATACAAATGATGCAATGTGTATGCATTGAGATTTAAATCCATGTTTTATTTGATATTTACACAGTTTAATAATTGTTAGGTGTTGTGGACTGTTTTACCTTTGAGTTAAAAATTTCCTCTTTCAGTGACTTTAACCAGCTCTGAGCTAGTGCTGGATTTTATGAAGAAGTGGAGGGCAACATGGCTGCTGCTGCTGCTAAACCACCCACTTTCTTAACTGAGTACAATGGAATACTCTGTTTCACTAGCGCAGAGCAAATGGAAGTAAACACCAGCAGATGCAGTGGCCCTCCCAGGGGGGGAAGGATTCAGGTTGCCCAGAGCCCCCCACATAGAGATTGAAAAAATTACCAGAAAATGGGGGAAAGGGGGAGTGACTTCACAGATGCCACAAAAGGGGCGTGGCTTCATGGCCAAGTGGGATAGACTGACATAGAGGAAGATGGTAATGGCCTGTGTCGCAATAGGGAAGCAGGTGTGGATGGTGAATGGGTGACAACAAATTCAACAGTGCTTATACACTGACACAAGCTCTGGTCCATTGTGTAATGTGCTCTACTAATGCTATTAGATCTGTTCCTTCAATATAAAACTACTATTTTAATGTGCAGAAAATGTTAGGATTTTGTTACAGCCAATAACTAATGCAAATCCTTAAGGTATAATTTTCAGTATATTCATTATATACGTCCTTTCACAGAGAACGTTAATAGATGTCTTATAGGTCTTTATCAGTAATGTCATTTTACATGTGCATCATATTAAGTAGCTCCTTATAATTTTAAACATACCTTCACCTCAACCTCTGCTGCATTACAGGCTAATTCCCTAACACACACCCCACACACACACACACCCCCACACACACACACACACACACCCACACACACACACACACCCCCACACCCCCCCACCCCCACACACACGCACTCTCACACTCACAGGCTAGAGGCAGTTTTAGTTTTATGTGGGTTATATTGTGGGTCTGTGATTGGCATATGTGTGCCATATCCAGACCCCTAATACATACCTCACAACTGTCCCGATTTTGCTTGGCTGCCCCGTCTGCCTTCCAGTTTGTCGCGATAAGTGGATAAATAGTATTACTATTTTAATTACATTTGAAACCCCCAATTTGCCACTGAGATCAGCCACTTTGCACTCGGTTTGTTGTGCTTGCTCCTGCTGTGCTTACACCCAAAAACGTGTAAGAATAGATCTCTATATCTTTTATCTCTCCCTTTCTGTATGTTTCTCTCTCTCTCTTTCTTTCTCTCTCTCTCGCTATCTCTCTCGCACTCTCCTTGCTCTCCTCGTCCTCTCTCTCCCCTCTCCTTCCCTCGCTCTCTCTCTCTCCTCTCGCGCGCTCTCTCTCTCTCCTTGCGCGCTCTCTCTCTCTCTCTCTCTCTCTCTCTCCTCCCCCTCTCTAGTCTACACTACAGCTACCTTAGATAGTAACTACTAGACACACACTATATAGTAACAACTATCAAGGGTACAGGTAGGATAGTATTAATGTATTTGAGGTTAGTGTCGGTAGTATAGTATTAATCTAATTGAGGTGAGGGTCTTGGTCTACATTAGGGGTTGTGAGTTAGGATTAGTGTAAATGATTTAATATTGAAACCACATTATTCTAATTTAAATAGAATCCCATGAAATTTTCAATGTTTCATTGTTTAAGACAATAATCGTGAATAATCTCTCTCTCTCTCTTTGCGCGCTCTCTCTCTCTCTTCTCGCCCTCTCTCTCTCTTCTCGCCCTCTCTCTCTCTCTCTCTCTCGTCTCGCCCTCTCTCTCTCTCCATTAGCAGAATTGCCGGTGCCTGGGAATTCTGACCCTGTCATTCGTGTGTGATTCATGCGTTCTGTTTGATCTTATGAAGACCCTTTTGCCTTGTCCTTTTCAATCAGTCACTGATGTCCACATTAAAGGACATATTGGCATTTTGTCGCCTTCTATTACGGAGACTGAATTCCACAATGGGAATGGGAGGAAAGAGAAATAAAAGAAATAGCTACAGAGGGTAAGTAAGAACTTTATGTGCCTCACACTTCAGTGATTTCACTGGTTCTTGGTGAATGAATAGTCTCCATTCTCATGGATACGATTGGCATGAAAAATGTCCACTTACATGTGTGCGGGTCCCAGGTATTCAGCTATTATAAACCTTGAAGCCTCTGCTGACCTGATTACTGTCCTTTTCCTGTTTCATATTGTGAATATAGATTTATTTTT
>WWET01000226.1:364604-378463 GCA_011038615.1 Limnodynastes dumerilii
ATATATATAATATGTATATGTGTGTGTGTGTGTCTGGACCCAGCTCCTGGTTTAAGTATGAAGAATTGTATCTATTTTGCATTTATGGGTATGGATTTCACAGTTTGCATTGTTGAACACATGGAAATGTGATTAATGTAAAAAATTGTCAAACAACATTAATCACAACAGATTTCCTATTGATTTCTCTATACCAAGAAAGTACTTGTAGCAAAAGCTAAGATTTTGTAAACTGAGAATGGTAATATTGGTGTTTGGAAAATCTGCTTAAATGCATTTATTGAGTGTTTTCTTTTTTTGTTATTATTATTTTTATTATTGTTATTATCCTTTTTACTATTACTATTGATTTCTAAACCTCCAACAAATCCTACATTACTAAACCTTTTGCGTTGCTAAAAGTGAGGGTGTTAGATATAAGTTTTGAGATTTAAACAATTGAGGGATCAGCCTGTACATGCATCATGAGAGAGGTGTTATGATGGGTAATTTTTAACGTTCATTTTATGTCATTTTTATTCGTAAATAATGAAGAAAGCTGTGTAAAGAGGAGGAGGATTCAGAGTTGGTTCTACTTTACTCTGTCCCCAGGGCAACCAGGACTTTTGAAGGGCCCTGTCGATATTCGCCTTATCTCTCTAGCACCAGGTATCACCCAACCGCCCACACTTTCTGCTAGAGATGTGTAGAAGGCTGCCCAACACCGCAGGTCTGCAGTGATCAGCCCCGTATGTGACTTCATGGGTGACTTTACATAGGGGCAGAGCGTTGGGACCCCTAAACTCCTAATGGTGGCCCTGTCTGTCCCTGCTTTATTTTCCGCTCTATCCCTGCTTTACCCTGCAGAAGAATGTCGATCTTTTAACCTTGACAGCACTTCAGCACTTTGGTTGGTAATAGGTAATATGTAATTTGCCAGTGGAATTGTATGTTACGTTGGTAATATGTAATATGCCAGTGGAATTGTATGTTACGTTGGTAATATGTAATATGCCAGTGGAATTGTATGTTACGTTGGTAATATGTAACATACAACTCCACTGGGAAAACACAAAGTCTCTCTCTATAAACATTACACAATCTGCTGTGTCACACAGGCTCGGTTTCATTTAATATGACATTTTTCTTGCAGAATAACATAGAAACAATGCATTCCCATGGAGAACCAAGCTCTTGACCCGTAAACACTGAGATTAAACAAGGGCTTATTTGCTCTAAATGTTTTTAACCACTATACCCTTTGTAAGACACAAATTACAGAAGGTGAGCAAACTGCTTATTAAAGCAAGACAAAGAAGGGTGGAATTTATTTTCTTCTTTTTTTTTTTTTTGTTAAAGGTTAAGATGTAGTATGAGACCTAAGTTATTAACATTATTCCAGAACTCCCCAAGTGTGATATTTTTAAAGGCCATTGTAACCTTTTCAAACCTCAGGAAACATATCACTACCAGAAAGATGTATAAAAAATAAGAATAGAATCATGGGTACCTCTTCGGACCGGATTCTCAGTTGAGAATTTGTATTCCTTTGAGCGTATTTATACGTGCATGCGTAGTAATTCTTTTACGCTATCTACGTGCTATTTAGTTACGTAGATTGCATACACGCAATCTACGTAACGAAATTGTACGTAGATGGCGTAAAAGAGTTACTATGCATGCGTGGTAGCTCTGCGCATATAAGCACGCTCGTAGGAAGAAAAATTCTCAACTGAGAATCCGGTCCGTCATCTCTATAATCTCCCTTTGTCTTCTCCAGGGTAACACAGTACTGTCCACACTGATCTACGATTTAAAACGTGGTTTGGTTTGGTAGCTGGTGTTTTAAGCTTTGGTCATCTTTGATGGCTGTTACATTAAGTTGCATGGGTTTTCTTGGCTGTGTAATTTACAAAGAGAAGTCCATTTTGTTACAGTATATGTTTATTGGAAAATCTAAGATAAAACACATGGTCGCGGCAGCGCTGTCTCCTGTTGTCACTTAGATTTCTGCGATGACAAGTAAGTTTTTTGTTTTTCTACTAATGCAAACCTTGGGCCGTATTCAGAGAACCGTTTCCATGAAGGAACGCAATTATACGCACGGCCGGTGCAGGCCACACCCCCTCATACCCATGACACTCCCCTCTCTCGGCTGTGCTGTCGGTGACTTCCGCCTCCATAGACCACTTGTAACTTTCCGTGAGCAGTTGCGTGCCTATGTGTCTTCCGTACATGCGATTCATGTTAGTCGCGCCCACATAACTTCATTTAAATGCCCCACCCCCGCCCATTTATATTTAATTTTTCAAGTGCGTATTTTTGCGTTGCATATCCGGACGTATGTACCCAAGTGCGATTCGCAAGTCCATCTGTGAGGCACTTGCGCACATCTAGTCTACGTAAAGTACGTAAAATAAGTTACTACGCATGTGCAGTTGAAACGTGGCTAAAAATACGCTCGCATCTCGCTGTGAAAACGGTTCTCTGAATCAGGCTCCTTAACCCCAACCCTTCAGCCCTAACCTTCCATGTATTGTAGCTTATCCCTAACCCTCCATACTCTACAGCCTAACCCTAACCTTCCCCTCAAGCCCTAATCTTATACCTGCTGCAGCCTAATTTTCTATATGCCCAACATAATAATAATAATACAGCCACCGTTCAGCTGACCGGTGTATCATTGTCACAATAGGGCCGGCCAGACCGGCAACCTCGCCCCATAAAACACACACACACACACACACACACACACACACACCCTCTCTCTTCCTGCTATGTCTATAACTTCATTGTTCATAGTGTAACTTGTTAATTAGTTATCTAATTATTTCTTGTTGCTTTTACAAAAGATCTTCTCATTGCATCTAATTAAGCTTCGTACATAGTGGAGGATTTTCCTGCCGATTTATCAAGCTGATCACATGAAAAACAACGATTTTTAACCGACATCTTACCAGTGTGTTCTGTCCAGCAAAGATGTAGAATTGTGTGACACAGCAGCTGTTCACTTGATTGACTCTTTGAAGAACTGCTGACATGGTGACATTGTTGATCATCAAACTTAACCGGTTCCAAACGATTGTTCTTCCACTTCCTGCATTAGGTCCAGATTGGGGGCATGTATATTGAGTGCCTATACTCCTGTCATCACATGCAAGTCTTGAAGTTGCCTCTTTCTTGGCACAAATTCGTATTTATTATACACAAGGCACTGTAAGATGACATTTGCACTGCTTGTAAATGTTATATCCTATGATAGATCTGGGATTGGCCTAGTCTTTTATAAGAGTAAACTTATGAAGTGACTTTCTATCAGGATTTAACATATTCGGTATTATTTGTGGTCTTGTACAGCATATTCTACATGCATTTATGCATTTATTAAGTGCTCCAAATAGAGCTCTCATTTCTAGTCTGAAAGGCGTAATCCTTGTTAAATAGCAAGTAAAATAACCATTCAGTCATTAATTGTATAATCAGATTTCTCAGTCATTCTTCAACACATCATTCTCATATTTAGCATTAGTGAAATTGTCACTAGTTTTAGAGGAGGATATGACACCACATAGTGACTGTGGTTGCTATGGTTTTTGCATCGCCTTGTTCTAACCCTGTAGTATAAATAGCAGCCTGAAGAAAAACTGTAATTACCAAGATTCTTATTGTAGCTCTTCAACATAATTTATCACACAAACACAGCTCATTTTTCTTTCATGGGAATCCTGTTTAAGCTTATCCCGGGAATAGAATGTATTATATATAATTCATGTTTATAATATGTAACATAGTGTATGGATTAATATTAATATCTAAGCAGATTTTTTTTTTTGTACCTAATACTTTCCAATATATGTAGCTGTGGACTGTGCCATAGCTATTCCAGGCCTCTGATGATCCTAAAAGCTTCTTGTCTAAATAAATGGAAAAGGTTATGCACACAGGATAGTAGGTTGAGCTAAGATGGACTTTGCTAATTGAGATAATAAATCACAATTACTTGGCACACGTAATAGGCACAGCAAAGGGGTGAGATATCCAGTAGTTTGCTTCTATTGGCACAAATAATCGTTTTGATATGACTGCACCAGTTTTTATTTTTTAATTAGTAGTTTATGTGAACTTAAAGGGTTTTTTGTGTTTCTTTTGCTTTTCATTTCTTCTTTTTTATAAATCGGTAATCTATCTGTGGTTTATATGGAAATAGAATGTCCAGCGGTGCTTTGTACTATCTCTGATGTCCTTGTGTGACGATTCACCTCTATGTATTGTATGGTATAGCTATGTCTTTTATATGGTTACGGTTGCAATGGTGGCAATCACTAATTCAACTATGATACCGCTGACACCAGTAATGGCAGTGCTCATGCAATTGGACATAATCCAGCCCCAAATGCAAATGGTAATATTGACAGTTAATGGCAAAACATTTGCAACGGGGTCCGGTTGCTGGTCCGAGCAGCCGTTTTTCAAACATGATAAAGACGCAGCTGATTGAAAAGAGAAAATTGCTATTGGAAACGGGAATCTATTTCCCTGTTGCCAACAGCGAGAGGCTGCGGTAGGGTTAGGCTGGGGCGTGTAAAAAGTTAGGGTTAGGACTTAAGGCGGAAGGTTAGGGATGAGCTGCAGGGCATAGAGGTTAGGGTTAGGCTACGGGGGGGGGGGCATAGACTATTAGGGTTAGGCTGTGGAGCATGGAGGGTTAGGGCTGAATAAGGGGAAGGTTAGGGTTAGGCTGTGTAGGCTGAACATTGTGTAGGTATACAAGAAGTCTGGAATTATTAATAAAAAATAACTTAATGCATTTGTGGATGTAGTTCTAGTGCATTTGCGTTGTGACTAATCATAATCATAATCCCCATTTCCAGATTAGATCACAGTGTAATAGCGTGCACTTACACAAGGTATATGCTCGGCTGAGTTTGGCTGCTTTGTACACTATGTGGCGCAGTGGTGTAAGTTCTGCACAGATGCCCAGAGGCAAGATAGGCCCCCCGGGACATATCATGCCGTCACGCACGCCGTCATGTGATGTAGGAGGGAGATTATCATAGGGTTGTCGCTTCTCCTACCCACACACACACACAGAGTCTGGATGCAAATTATATGCACCTGTCAGTGAACTGCCCCCAGGCGACAGTGCATATCGATGTAGACGTTGTGTTTTTTGTTTTTTTTTAGTGGATCACATTTTGTCAACTCTGATTGGCCAGTACCACCAGCTTTACTCTGACACAAGTGGGGACACAAAACAATGGTGAAGTGCCCACCTCTGGGCTTGTACCCGGAGCTCAGCGCCTCCATTGTCTCCGGTACTTCCGCCAGTAATGTGGCGTACTTGCATAAGCATCCAGTGGTACCATTATACATGCCTTTGGATTACACTCACTTTGCCAATTTGCATGTGCCTTTGGATCAGCCCCTATATATGAAAATACATATATAATACTACAATTACTTATGAAATTTATGTATTTGTCATATCCCGGTTATCATATCTGAAAGATTATATGTGAATAAATGTTTAATTATGGCCTATACAAAATATATCAAATATATAATAATTTATAAATAGAAAAAATATCAAATACATAATAAATCCTTTATATCATAACTAGAAAAAAAATCAAATATATAATAAATAATTTATATCATAAATAGAAAAAAATCTAAAATTTATAATAAATCATTTATATCATAAATAGGTTTTTGTACATTTATAATGAGAGGAAAATGAAGAAATGTTTTATTTAACATTTAGTAGACCGTCTATATTTCATGTTAGGTGCGGGTCATTTTTACCAATTCATTTTTCATTGCAAATTTGTTCATCGATCGATTTGTATTATTGCTTGCAGTAGAAGTGTATGAACTGATTGACTTTCCTGTGAAACACATTAAACCTGTCTTGCTCGGATAATGCCGGGAACATGTATTGTAAGTGATTCTATGGTTATCTAGAATTTCATTAGTATTGGTGTATATATATTTACAGCTGCATAAAGCCAAACAATAGAAGTCCATCCACCTTCGCCTGCAAACCGCTTATACAGCAAAGGGCCTCAGCATGGTGGCTCAGTGAGTAGCACTTGTGTCTCACAGCGCTGAGGTCATGAGTTCAATTCCTGTAATAAGCCTGATCTGTGTGGAGTTTGTATGTTCTCCATGTGTCTTTGTGGGTTTCCTCTGGGTGCTCCAGTTTCCTCCCACACACCAAAAACATGCTGGTAGGTTAATTGGCTGTGGACTAAATGAACCCTAGTGTGTGTGTGTTTATATGAATGTGTCAGGGACCTTAGTATGTAGCATCAATAAGCACCGGGACTGATGTGAATGTCTAATGTTTGCTGTAAAGCACTGTGGACAATTTGTGGCGCTATATAATATTATACTAATAAAATTACATGTTGGAATATCTCTCACCTAAAGATAAGGCTTTTGGCAAAATCAGGATGTCCATGGACAGACCAGGTTGGATGAATTGAGGTGTGATGTATATATATGAATTTAGGGTCCATGTATTATTATTATGATTATACCCACCAGGTTCTCAGAGCTTCCAAGCTTAATTCACCGCTATGGTGTCTCTGCCAGAAGTATTTTTATATGTAAGGGAGTTGGAACATATGGGACCGTATTCATACCTAAGAAGCTCTGGCTTTTTAGGTGCGCAAGTTATATGTACCAGTTATGTATGTGGTTTAGTTAGAAGGAGGCGTGCTAATGCTGCCTCGGGGAGTGATTAGATAGAAGTGAGAGGGGGGAGGGATTTAGATTAGCCGGGGAGGGTGGGGCATTGTTCATGCCTAGTTTCCTTGTTACGCACAGTAAGATAAAGTAGGGCGCTCTTAAGTGCAATAAGGTACCTAAAAATGGGGGGCGTGTTAGGGGCTGAATGAGTGAGTTAGATGCGGTTCTGTCCACTCCTAACTCACTCTTAGGTGTGAATACGGCCCATTATGAGTATTGAAAAACTTAGTGTTGTACCAATACGAAAAAAAGAAATAAAAGGAAATGTGAGAAGAGTCCAAGGTTTATCTTGTGTAATCCAAGAAAGGTGATATTTATATACTTCTATATTATTTATTTACTCCACATGTCTGGGATAACCAATACATAATAAAGGAAAAGAACCAGAATATGACCTCCATAACAAGGGTATGGATAGGAATCAATTCTGCCACCACAAAGTCCAAGGAGGGTGATGATTGAAAACGTCTCTGCAGAAGCAACCAAAGAAACAGGATATGGAATCTGCGCTGCTGGTATTGCCACCCAACGCGTTTTAGGCCAGATGCCCTTTTTAAATGTTTTTTTTCTGTTGTCTGTGTAGGACTAGATACAAAATCACGATCTAGAGACCAGGATTCAGGAGGTCAAGAATACTGGTCAGGGAACATTAATTTTGCCAACCTATTTACTTCATTGGGCATTTCCATTGTCTACCTGGCAATAGCAGCTACTGGTGGTCATTACAGCTCAAGACCTGTGGTAATAGGGGTCCGGATTCACAGTTACGTAGTTTTTCGTCTTATGTACGTTGTTGTATGAATTGAGCTACTACGCATGCGTACCACGTAGATAGCATAAATAAGCTACTACACATGCGCAGTAGCTCAATTCTTAAAACAACTTACGTAGGACGAAAACTACTTAACTGTGAGTCCGTACTAGGAATGCTAGAGAGAGGGAGTGTGATCTGGCAGCATTGTCAGTTATAGTAAATGTGTAACATGTATGTATATATTTCAGTAGTACCTTTTGAACTTTATTTAATTATGTGGTAATTAAAGTTGCTATCCAAGTGTTATTATTAATTTGGGTGCAAATAAGGCAAATTGTATTGCTTAAGGGGTCTGCAACACATTTCTTTCTCAAGTATGTTTGCACATCTACTTGTCATAATGGTGAGGTGCAATATTGTGAGTTGGGTTATTTAAGTAGTGCTGACTACAAACTGCAAAACCTGTCACCTTCTATTAGTCAAATGTGGTTTCTGAGCTGTTTGATCTTGTAAAACAAGCAGCTTAATATGATGGCCTGTTTATATTGTCTGTGCCTTCAACTCTTAAAGGAACTGCATCAGACCACAGAAAATTATCCTGTGCACATTTAGATATTACAGTAAATGTTCTGAATTGGGGCTTTTGGGAAAAGTTTATTTCCGAGCCAGTAGAAAAAAGGAAAGACATGCCTGTCTGTCTGTCTATTTATTTACATACTGTACCTATTTAGCAGGCACAGTACTGTTTTCTGTATCGGCTGAAACCGGATTCTGACCCAGCATATCCCTCACCCCTATACTCACCTTCCAGGACAGCAGAATCTGATCACTATAGTAAAGATGTGGGGACAGACTCTTTACAACTCTGCTAAAGTGACAAGACCCTCTCCTGTGACTTCTTATCCCATATGATAAAGTGTAACATGAGATTATACATCTTAATATACATGCAAATGAGAGCAGATTAAAGCCACACCACTTCTTGGGACATGCCATGCTCCTTCACTGACACGTCCACGAGGTATATCGGTTTTCCATAAAAAAATGTTGGAGGGTATGGCTTTACTGGACCAATTCCAGAGTTTACTGAACGTCCATGCATTTTATACTCCAATCAGAGACTCTTTTGTACAGAGCACATGCCTGCCCAATCTCTTCTAACCAATCAGATGAATTCTGAACCATTAAGTGACTTAACACTTCAACCTGAGAGGTAACGGCTAATGTTCTAAGTGGGTGCTACCTCTTATTTAATTTAGAGCAGAGGTTCTCCCATTTTTTTGGAGAGTACAAGTTACCCACTATGAAATCATGTCACGTACCACTTACCCACTATGAAATCATGTCACGTACCACTTACCCACTATGAAATCATGTCAGGTACCACTTTGCATATCATGTATACACATACCCATGACCCGTCTATGTATTTTTTTAGGGTTTTTGTTTTAGTTTACATATTTCACAGTGATTTTTAGGTGCATTTTGCATATATGCCATTTAGCCCCCAAGATATTTTATAAATTATGTCCACGGCCATTTGGTATCGTACCTCCTTACACCCTTTCCCAGTTGTCTTAAGTACCATTTGACAATGGTTCAAGTACCACCAGTGGTACTAGTACCACAGGTTGCGAACCCCTGATTTAAAGTATAGTATATGAGTGCCACATTCCAAGTCCTCAGATGTCAACAGGGGTGACTGATAGGCACTCTTCTGGGAGGAGAGAGCAGGGACAGAGCAGAGGAGAGAGTAGGGGCAAGGAATGGAATGGAAATAAATCCTGTTTAATTATGCTTGTTTCATGGATTTTGACAATGATACAGCCTATGTTGTGTTGTCGGCTACATAATTGATGATTTGTTGTCGCCATAGCGACTGGAACCAAATCAGTTTTCTATGTATTTTTCCTTATTATGTACCAATCCAGATTTCTGTATTTGGAGTTTCCATACACTTGAGTCGAAAAGGTGATAGCAGCCCCTGGCTATCGGAAGTTTGAGGGGAAGTGGCTACAATGATACAGATGTCTACATAGTGTGGGCCAGTGCTAGTGGATCCCTCCTAATCATCTGCTCAGAGATCTCATCTAATCTCCTCAAAATCGGAACCTAGATCTAGTCTAAAATGAGCGTAATGAGCAACAGCTGAAGACGTCATTACAAACACGTTTATTAAAACAATTCAATGAAAATAAATCTATATGCATGCACAAAGTTAGGAAAATCAGAATTGAATCCTTCATTCGGAAAAGTTGTCTTGTTTTGTTACACTGTTTTTTTTGCATTGTACCATAAAATGATCGCAGTCAGAGTTACATTAATATCTGGAGGGGTTAAAATACGAATTCTAGAACACACACAGGGAAGAAACGGAACAAGTCACTTGGCATCACAGGCAAATCTGCTATCTCTTCTGGCTGAGGTTTGTTAGCATCCGGTTACAATACTGTGTGGAGAATCTGAGGTTTAGTGTTTGATAGTGATCAGGTGGGGAGCGAAGGCAAGCACCAGGCATCCGACAGGACATCAAAACTATCACTTTCCTGTGCTCTTCTCCTGTGACAAGGTTACCCAGTGACTGACAAGGATGCCAGGAACAGCACAGGATCGTCCCTGCAGAAGACTGGAATATGTCTGATGGGCTGAATTACAATCCCTTTTTACTTTCATGCCAGACAGACAGACAAGCTGGGGAGCTTTCAGGTCATTTTTAAATATCACAGATTGTATTTGATGACATTTCCTATTCAGTATTTTGTCGTCCTGTGTGTCAGCTTTCCAAAGGTGTATTGTTACACGCCTTTCAATCTCTTCTAGTAAACGTCTATATGATTTCACTGTTTTTCTAAAGGTTTTATGTTTCTCACCGCAAAAACCATTTTTCTCGTGCGCAAGCCCATTTCTCAGCCTCCTTGTGAGATGTGTTTGTCATCCCGTTGTCCTCCAGGACAGCATAGACTCTAGATTGAAGGGAATGCTGGAATTCTCCGAGATCTTATATATCCAGTGGCCTCTTTGACATCGTGCGTCACTTGCTGTCAAGTCTTCAGTCTTCTACCTGCAGAACATAGGAAGAATGAAGAACTTAATTCCTCCAGAGGCACAGATGTGACCTGACCCGATTTCATCCGGGAAACATTTGTCTGTTCTTGAACGGAGAATTGATGTTTTTACTGAATGAAGTTGGTCTCTATTAATTGACTTTCAGGCTTGTTCTCTAAAGAACAATAAATTGAGCCACAGGATAATTCAGAATTAAATGTTAAAATATCCATTTTGAAAACAAGAAAATATCTCTTTGATAACAATTGAGAGGGGGATATCTGTTGTATACCTACCAACTGCAAGGCCGATACCTGTATTCTTTCAGCTGCACTGTGTCTAAAGTCTTCTACACAAGGCCCTATGTTTCAGGTGCCATTTCCATGCTCCATTATTCCAGGGATCAATGAATTTGATCCCACCCTCAGTATGACTTCCTGGTTTTGGGTAATGGAAATGTTTGGCAGTGCCATACTTGCCAATTTTTTTTTTTAACATTCCAGAGCGATTAAGGATGCCCCTAATGTCCTTTCATATTGCCTTAAGGGAGTGTCAAGTTCTGCCTAGTGGGTATGTCTAATTCTCTCATATGATATAGAACCCTATTATACAGTCTATAAGTCCCATAACGAAGCTGTTTATTTCTCAATCGTGTTCACATTCTTTCCCCATAATAGGATAATGTACATCCCTTTTTTTATTATGGTAAATATAGACAATATGACCATTATATAGTTCTTTATTTCAGCCTACTTATGGTCAAATTATTTCCCATTATAAGGCTTTGAACCTTTCTATGGGAGGAGCAACATAAATGCCCATTATGGGAAATATCATGGTACGCAGATGGCGTAAATAAGTTACTACGCATGCATAGTAGCTCAATTCTTAAAACAACATACGCAAGACGAAAACTACGTAACTGTGAATCCGGACCTAAGTGTCTGTGGTTTGACACAAATATATTGCTACATTTAGGTGCATAGGTTTTAAGTCCTATGCTCAACCCAGAGTTTGTTATTTTTAAGGACTTGCGTTTTACGGTTTGTGGCGCTATTTTGCTATTTATGTCAGCGGTTACAGCTTTTAGATTAATTTCAGATTTTAGGATCATGAATTCTATTGGCCTGTGACATAAGGGATCGCTTCTTTCACTAAGTGGTCTGTCAAGGGCACAGTTAAAAATTTTCTGTGTGGGCAAGGTTGCAGCCAAGACAAAGAATATGGTAATGAATTAGACTTCATCTGGGGTTGAACATGACAAAAGTAAAATAATGCAGTATAAATCTTGCCACAAAAGCCACAGGGACAAGTGATGATTTCTATGGCAGTCTCTGAATGCCAGACAGGAGAACAAAACATGACACCTGCAGCGAGTCATTTATTATGCAGCTGATGTAATAAACGAGCGTTGTAGAAAAATGTCATTTCTAGGAGTGCCTATTTTACATAAATCTGTTAACCTTTTAAGGTATTATACAGCTTGTGTCCACCACGCTGACCTTGTAACTCTGTAACGGATGTGTAGGTGCTGTATTGGTAACTACTGTCATCACTTACCTGCATTAATATGTGTAAAGAGAATATTTGACCCTATTCACACTTAGCAAGTGTGGAATATACGTGTGTTTTTACGATTTAAAAACCCAAATATACGCATGTAAAACATAGCCGACTGAGTCACACCAACGGAGGTCAAACTTACGACTGATGCACGTATCGGCACCGGACGAGCCCCGCATACGTGGCTAGAGGGACAAGACACTTAATAGCCCGCACGGGCTACTAATGTACAGTATGGGCATGCCAACAGACTTACGACTGATTCACATGCAGGAGTAAAGTTAAGGTAGCCCTCGACCACGCATAAGTTGCTGAAGCCTGTCCTACCATATGAAAGTCCATGCGTCCATACACACTGCACACAGCCATCAGCTGCTGTGTAATTTTGATCAATTCACATGTGCGTTTAATTAACACACCTAAGGCTCGCCTACTTATAGCTATGGTTTTTTGCTATTTAATAAAAGACTTTCAACAGTGTCAAGGTAGCCTTTTGTTTCACTTATTTGTGTTTAATTTCAATATAAGAATAATGTTACATTGTTTTTATATTTTTAAATGTTTGACTTATTTATACTAATATATTTTAACGTAATCTACGTATCTTTTTCTTATGTAGACTGCGTATATGCGGCCTTTAAGAAAAGATACGTAGATGACATAAAAAATTACTCCTGCATGGGCGGGAGTAAAAATAGCTAAAAACCGAACGTGTATGTTTTAAGTCCGGTACTTTGAATACGGGCCTAAGTCCCAAATTTACGCACGATTCAAGGGCCATGTCCTAGGTACTCTCCTATTTCTACGTACGGCATACTTACACATGGAAAGACACGCACAACTGTGTGGGTGTGGTTAGCTCTAGCCGCTGCTATCCTTGCATCGCACTTGCGTATAATGGCAATGCATATTTTTAGCCAAGCACGCAATTTCTATCCTAAGTGTGAACCTGGTACATTATCTCTATTACATGCAGTGAGAAGCATGAACCTTGTTGCCTCTATTGAACCATCATTTAAAAAAAAAAAATGTCTCTGCTCGGCCCGCGCTTTCTGCTCCGCTTACTTTCTCCTCTAGTAGAGTGATTAGTTAACCCTGTAATTCGACCATTTATAATAGCCATGTCTGTGCTCTGGGTCATAATAGAGACCGCCAATCTCTTACCATTTTTATAGTAGTTGCTTGAAAGAGTTGTAAGATAAGGTAGACAATGGCTATCGGACGTCTGTGTGTGTGTGTGTGTGTGTGTGTGTGTGTGGGGAGTGGTTAGCAGATGAATCTCAATGATGTGTGGATATTGCCGGCCACGCATATGTAAATCACAGGATTCTGTCCCATATATCTATAAAATTAAAATATTTCTCTCTCAAAGGTCATTACAGCAACATTATATAATAAACAATTTCATAAAATAATGGCTTCAAATCGGCATTTTATAATGAATAAATATCCATATATTTAGTGTCATAAAACATTAAATAAATGTTGTAAATTGTGATTTTGATTACTATTGTGACTCTTGAGAATAGACAATTCCTGTCACCATAGTAACCCCAGGTTTAATCTACATATTGTCAAGAATAGAAAGCTGGATTTTTACATTTGAAAGTACCTGTTTCTTAACCATTATGCTTATAGACTTTAGCTGTCTTTTTTTTTAAAATAAAGCTAAACATGCATTCTATGTCACCATGGGCCCTTCTAAACTCTGCAAAAAATCTTCACACATGTTGGGGCCCTGTAAAGGTAAAACACACAGTCACAC
>WWET01000226.1:394288-413010 GCA_011038615.1 Limnodynastes dumerilii
CTGGTTGTAGTTTCCCCGTCTGCCGACGGCGAAACTGTAGCCAGGAGGTGGAGGTGCCACACACTACTGTGAGCTAGCTGCAGAACCTCTCACACTGACAGCTGTCAGTATGAGAGGTTCTGCACAGAGAGGGCACATTGCTGTGCAGCCTCTCAGTGTGAGAGGTTCTACACAGCGCCGCAGAACCTCTCACAGTCTGTAAAATTGAATTGAGAAATTTTTTATACAGTCAGTCAATAGGCTGACTGCATGGGACTCTTGTCAAGATTGACAGGAGACCCAGCCAATCAGAAAGAGACTGCAGCCAGCCAATAGGCTATCTGCAGGCTCTCCACAGAGATTATCACCCCAGCCTCTGCTGTGTGTATGGTGCCGATATCGGGACCTTTCCCCAGGGGAAAATCGTCCCGTTTATCGGCAGCCACATGATGGGAGCGATAATCATTCTAGTGTGTGGCCAGCTTTACACCTGTTTTGTCCCGTTTGCAGTCTCCAATCCGATGGCCCGCTTTGTGAAATAGAGACTGCCTAAAGTTACTTTTCAGCTGTCTCCATTTCAAATAGGGGGCCATTTTAGAATTTTTTTTTATGAATGGGCGAGTGTGCTGATTGGTATACTCACCCATTCATTTTCACAGACCCGCTGCATGACAGCTACGGAGAGGTGAGTAACCTCTTCGGGGCATTTTAGTATTGGGAGGATAGGGTTAGTAGCTTAGGAAGGGAGGGTTAGGGTTACGACCATAGAAGGGGAGGGTTAGGGTCAGGCTGCGGGGAGGGGGGGTCTTAGGGTTAGTCTATAGAGAAGGGAGTATTAGGGTCAGGCTAGGGAGAAGGGAGGGTTAGCGTCAGGCTGTGGGGAAGGGAGGGTTAAGGTAATGGAAGGGGAGGGTTAGGATTAGAATTATGGGAAGGGTTGGGGTTAGTTTAGCCACTAACCTTTAGGAGCACCGTGTTCAGTGCTCTGGGGATCGATTTCTATGCCTCTTCGAGGCATAAGCAATCGATATCCCAGCCAGTTCGAAACTGTCTGGGAGAGAACGGCCCTATCGAAATAGTGTGACACTTACAAGTTCTTTAAATGTGCTGTCTCCCAGGAATGTTCACACTGGCAGCTGCAGTGCCATTCGGTCATTAAATATAGACACTTTTAAAAGGCGATGCTGCACAAAGAAGAATTCAGTAAACTAGTCTTGGAAGCATACACACTTGTAAATTGGTCGGGTGATTGGCAATCGTGGACCGTTTTCACAGATCAGTTTTCACGTGAAGTTGTGTGCGTATT
Source organism: Limnodynastes dumerilii (assembly GCA_011038615.1). Lineage (NCBI taxonomy): Eukaryota > Metazoa > Chordata > Amphibia > Anura > Limnodynastidae > Limnodynastes > Limnodynastes dumerilii. Next base: position 395,574 of record WWET01000226.1, read on the forward strand.
TTTAGGTACGTTTTAACTGCATATGCGTCAAAACTTTTTTTTACGTTCGTTACGTAGACTATACGCCCGTAAGTGCATTAGGCACAGACCTTTCAATCACACTTGGGGACATGCGTACGGAGGGACGGGGTTGAAATACGTACTGGAAAAGTTACGTGAAAGAGGGTGGGGGGGGAATTTAAATGAATGCTTGAGGGTGCGGTTAGATAGAAACACAAGTATGGCATACATATACGTAAGTTAGAGGTGGTGTATGCAGGTGTAAGTCTGCGATTGCACGGCTGTGAGAGGGGAGTTGGTGGGTGTTGCCTTGCTACATGCGTGCGTATAATTGCGTACTTTTAAAAAACGGATCTGTGAATACGGCCCCTGGTCTCCTGATTTATAAGCTGGTTTAAATATCTTTGGAACCAACCAGGCAGACAGGATTGGATGTAATAAGTGGTTGTCTGAGCGCACACAAGTGTCCAGTGTCCAAACGACTGATTTGGAATGGATGGAAATGGGATAAATGGGTGTATACCAAGATTTAGGGCAGGCCTGGCCAACCTGTGGCTCTCCAGGTGTTGCAAAACTACAAGTCCCAGCATGCTTTAACTGCTTAGGCATAGCCGATACAGGACAATGCATGCTGGGACTCGTAGTTTCACAACCTCTGGAGATCCACAGGTTGGCTAGGTCTGCTTTAGGGGGTCTACTTAGAAAAGAGAGAGCAAGGGCAGAAATATGAATGAAACAGCTGTTTCCTTTATATAAATTCCTACTCAGGATCACATCCTATTGTTGAAAATTGCTCTTGCAGGGTAAGTATATCTTATTAAATACTTTACCAAGTATGCAGTAGACCATACTGTAAGTGTGGGCTGGATCCAGACTTAATTAAGTGCTTTAAATGAGTTAAACCATGTTGATTTCAGGGGGAGTCAAGTTAATTGTATTGTATTTGCATGAAGGGCTATATCTTTGAATTGCTTACTGCACACAGATACTGATTCTCTGATTCCAGGCTTGCGGACTTGCTCGCAAGGAATTCCAAGTCAAGAGCAGAGGTCACTTAGCGCACCTTCACTGTACTATTTGCATATTTCCCTCCTCTTATGTAATGGAATTGGTTTCTGCGTCCTGCTATCCCAGCCCTGGTTTGGCACCTAGTGATTGGACAACACCCCTTTTGCAGAAGTCTGGTTCTCGTTTGAGGTTATTAGTTACTAAGGATGGGCCGGATTCAGACTTAAATAAGTGCTAAAATTAGTTACTCCTGGGCTAAACCATGTTGATTGCAGGGGGAGAGTAAAGTTAATAGTATTCTTTGCATGCAGGGATATCTCTTTGAATTGCTTACTGCACACAGATACTGACCAGCTTTACTATCACACTGTTATTTAGACTTGGGATAGGAAACATCACCTCTCAACTCTAATACTGTTTGCAACAGATGAAATATGACTCCCCTGCAATCAACATGGTTTAGCCCAGGAGTAACTAATTTCAAGCACGTAAGTCTGGATCCAGCCCTGTGTTAGGGACTTTCATATGACCTATCGGCCTGTGGGCTGACCAGCTTGGACCTACTAGATATATATTTTGCCAGCTATGTACAAGTTTACAGCAGCTACATCTTGTAAAATGTTATTGATTGCTATACCTGAATTCATCTTTATTGTTCTATGTATGCTATGAAGTGCTACTAATATTGAATCTAATGTTATGTTGGTCCTACTTGGACATTGTAAAATCCAAAATAAAGTATGTATATAAAAAATTTTTTTATTAATTGTCAAGAATACAGAACATGTAGCTGTGAGACCTTAATAAAATACCATAAATATATCTGTAATTATTAATAGCAATGTTTTCCTTTTTCTGTCATAATTTAATCACCCCACTCAGCGTACCCTTCACAGGTTTGACAGCACTTTATCCCAGTTAATTAACCATTCCCAAATCCCATTTATTATATCCATACCTTACAGCCTAGTGTCATAGCCTGTTTTTCTTGTATAATCACCTCTAAGGTTTACACTCTAATTATCATTATGTTAACCTAGGAATATTCTGAATTATGGATTCAATTAAAATATATATAGAACATATATGATTTAATAATGTTTACTAATTAAAATTCAGTTTGAGAGCTCATGTACAGTTGTATGCATTAGTCCATTGTTGTTCGTTAGCAGCATATCATGAACTGTGCAGGAACACAATCTAGCGTTATAGAATTATTTATAATTTGAGCATATGCATGTTTTTTCATTATTCTTTTATTGTTTTGGTTCACGAGTAGAATTCAAGTGCAAATTCCAAATTAATTTTAAAGCATACCCTATTCATCCATCTATATTGTACATGTCTGTCTTTAATTAACGTAGGTTTCATTGAAAATATGATATATTTAGGTTTGGTTTCATTATGTGTGTTTGGTTTACACTTTCACTGGGACATCATTTTCTCTGTACAGAAATATAATTTCATTGCGTAATGGAATTTATCATTGCTATATAAAACTGACATGTTTTTGCTAATTGTCACACAATGTCGTGTTATGTCATTGAATGCCATCTAATTATAAATTATAAAAAGAAGTGTTCTTCCATTACTGTCACTGATGGAGTGTAGCTGTTATAATTCATTATGCTGTGCGGTATAATTCTTATACTGCATTGCGAGATTTGCCACAAACAAGCTTGTTATAACATAAAAAAAAATATATTAAAAAATGCCATGTTATCGTGGTCCGCAAAAGGATGATAAAAAGTCAAGTTGTTGGTAATATTGGACTGGACCTTCACAGTGGCATGAAGATCTAAAGCTGGGTCTCTGCTGTATCCTGTGTTCCGTGCATGCAAGGGGAAGCCGCTCCCCTAGCGCAGACAAATGTACAATTCATTCACCCTACATTAAAGTCTGGATAGGACATAAGGACTTAAAAACGCCGTTACTTTAGAAATAAAATTTTGCTCCTCCCCCCCTAGTGAACACGCGATACGCATTCCACCTTGCCTTCGGAAGCCCTTCCGGCACAGAAATATGCATCAGGGGTTCCAGATCCCTATTGTCAAAGGACCTGATTCACATATAATTCACAAAACTACGCACCTACGTTGCAGGTCAACACCCCTGACACTCCCCTCGTTCTTTCGGATCTTTGCTGACTTCTGCCTCCAATGGGCTACCTTAGCTTTCCGTGTGCATGTTTGTGTAGACTTTGCTAAAGTACGAGCAGAGTTTGCTATAACCCAGCCCATTCAGCCCTATTTAAATAGTTCTCCCCACCCACTTTTCTCAACTTGCGACTTACAGAATTCTGCACGCCCCTTTTTACGGATTCGGCATGTAGTTGAACTCTGTGTGTAACGACTTTTCATGCATAACATCCGGAGCTGTCTCTCCGTCTCTCCCTCTCTGATGAGTCACGTAGTGCGGAAGTATAGGTAATACAGGGATCCTACGGGAGCCCTGTAGGACCAAATCTCTTTTGTAGAATGGCAGTGACCGCATAGGTTCGGTCACTGCCATTCTCAGTATCAGGATTGGTCCTACAAGGCTCCCGTAGGAGCCCTGTATTTCCTGTACTGTGCTGGAAAAGCCCTGCCGCATATACCACGCGGCAGGGCTTTACAAAAAAAACAAAAGAAAATTAAAAACAACTTTGTCCCGAGAATCGGGAATCGGGACAGTTGGGAGGCATGCACTGTTCCTGCTCTAAGGTGGAACCTGGACATTTAGCTTGGGTATTGTCAGGATGAGCTTGCTGGGCGGCTGTATAGGCAACTTAAACAAACTTTTTTTTTTTTTTTGCTTGAAAAGGCTGAAAACTCAAATGTTTGACCTTTTGTGAGTAAAGATATCTATGTTATAAAGGAGCAGAGGACGAGTTAGTGCTGCCTCTATCTTGTCTGCCCAACTTCCCTCCCCATTCTTAGCAGTGGAACAGATCAGGCAACTACAGAAAGGACGCAAGATCTTGGTGAAAAGGTAATCTCCAAATTAGTCATTAGCAATAGATACTTATGGTGGAGACGTCTCTTCAGATCACACGTGTGCTGTACAACAAAGAACTGTTTCATTAATCAGATATTTAACACCTACAGTAATCATAATCTGCTGAATGGCATGATTGAAACCCTTATTTCTGCAAGCATTCATTTAAATGAACACACTGAAACCCCACTGAAATTAATGGGAAATGCTCACTCGTATATAAAAAATAATCCCCCAATTCCAATATCTATTTTTTTTTTTTTTTTAATTAAAAGTTTTTTTACATTAAAGAGATTGAACAAGAAAGTTGAGGTTTTCTTTGGCGATTTATGGATACTTTGTTGTATATAAAGCATTGTAAAAATCAATCCGTGTAATCCACTAGCTATATACCCACAGTTGTCAGCAACTTTCCCTTTTCTCCTTTGCTAAAAGACATTTAGCCACCTGAAAACAAGCTGCATGTAATTCATTTAGATCGTGTTAATATTTACATTTGGTTTTCTAAAAAAAACATAAGGGAACAAAATCAAAGCTTCAGACGATAAGAAAAAAAATTATTTTAATTAATTGCCATGTCAAGAGAAACTAATTGAAATGCTCTCACTATGCAGCCTGAAGCACAATCCCGTCATATTAAAGGCTATTGGCTTTGCAACTATTTTAGTAATCTAATCTCATGCCTTCCTGTTTATATTGTAAATGCGGATATCTTATTGGAAATCTACATTTCATTAACACATATTGAGTTCTTCACCCAGTCAAATTATACATAATATTATCCATGAAAAAATCATAGACGAGGATCCATTGCATAAATAAATACTGCTCCTGCTGAGTGTAGATGGGACTCGTGACTCTAGTTTTATGTGACATTCTGGGATTTGTCGTTGAATAAGAGCGGCCTATCCAGCAAGGTTCTGTTTTTCCAAATTGAAGGGTTTTTTTTAAGTATTCAGAATTAGTTTGTACTTTTCATACTTTTATTCTAGAGTTGCCAACATTCTATTTCTTCCCTCCTAGAGATCTCAGGGAAGCTATAGATGCTGGCATGGGGGCGGGCATAATTCTTTATGCAAATCGCGTCCTGTAGCCCTTCCCCCGATCCATCAATTCTTCTATTCATAATGGTACCTGGGGTTGGGATGACAGAAATTACGTCAAGTCCCGCCAATTCCCTAGTAAAACTAGGGGCCAGATTTATTAAGCTGTGGGTTTGGATAAGTGGAGATGTTGCCCATAGCAACCAATCAGATTCTAGTTTTCATTTAAGTATTACATACTAGAGAATATCTGCTAGAATCTGATTGGTTGCTATGGGCAACATCTCCACTTTTCCAAACTCGCAGCTTAGTAAATCTGGCCCCAGGAATTGGGGGCAAGACTCAAGTCCGGGAGAGTTGGCAACCCTGCTCTAGACACACCAACCAACTGGCAATACTTCATAGTTGCCAATTCTCCCTAGATTTCAGGGAGATTCCCTGAAAACTGGGTGATCTCCCCGACTCCCTGAAGTGTTTGGCAATCTGGCTAATGCTGCTTCAGTTCCAGAAGTCATTGTAGTATGATGTCAAAAATTCAGAAATTGTGTCCTTTTTCCATGCATTGAGGCCTATGGAGATGGCCATTTTTTTATGGAGAACAAGATGTAATCTAAGATTGGCAGTTAACTAAGAAAACATGACTTCAATAATGGAGATCGAAAATAAAAATAAAATTGGTTTATCAGTTTTAGCTTTAGTATTAGCTAATTTAAGCTTTTCTTAAGATGAAGAAGTCTTCTACGGTTTTTGTGAATAAATAATTTCATTAAGCATTGTAGACAATATGACAATCAATAAAACTTTGATTGATCAATTAAAATTGATGCTGTTATTTTATAAAAAAAAATGCTTTACCTCACAGCACTAGACACCCCCCCATGGGTGGAGCTATTTCTAGGACACACCTCTTTAGCGGAATTGGACACAATCCTTGCAGTGCCTTGAAAGTTCTGTCACAATCTCCCTGATATTCTCTTGCACAAGTTGGCAACCATGATATACCTGAGGCTTTACTTCCAGATCTGTATGCTTTTTTTTGTTTTTATAACTTTCACCAAAAGGGGGCAGCACGGTGGCTCATTGAGTAGCACTTGTGTCTCACAGCCCTGAGGCCATGAGTTTGATTACCGGACTAGGCCTTATCTGTGTGGAGTTTGTATGTTTTTCATGTTTCTGCCTGGGTTTCATCTGGGTAATTAACCCTAGTGAATGTGTCTGGTTTAAAAAATAAATAAATAAAAAAAGACCTGTTAAAATGTATTAATTTATATATTTTAACACTCTCAACCTGAAAAATGGAGCACCAGATACAAAGGGTTCTCCTAGCCCATGCAAACTTCTGCTCCTCTTCATACACCACCAATCCAAGAGACGTAGGTGGCAGATCTGGTCTGCTAGAACAATTTAAAACATATGACATAACCAAACGGGAATCTACACCTTATTTCCACCATCGTGAGCTCTTGCCAAATACACAATACAGACTTGTAGAATTGCTCCTTGGTTGTAAATATTTAGTTTTCAGTGAGTCGCTGTAGGTTTCTGCTGGGATCTGCATATTTGTTTCCTTTGGGAATCTAGCAGGCACGTCCTTTGTTTTGTAAAGGCATATTTTAGGATGTTGTTCACATTGATCGTCCTCTGGAAGAAACTAAGCAAAATTTCTGTCTGGCTGATCTATGAAGGGGGGGGGGGGAATAATTTTGTATAGCTAGCCTTGCTTCTATTCCTGAAGCTGCTATTAAAGACAAACCACTATATTTTTTCAGTGCTTATCTAATTAGACTGTGTAGGTCTAACTGGCAAGATTACAGCATTGTGCAAAATAAAAATAAAAACACATTAAAAAAAACACCCAGCAGAGGCTCCATAATAATTTTTTTCTCTACAGTTTTTTTTTTTTTCATCTCACTGTTTTTCAGATACAGTTGAGCTGCTTAAACCGGTGAGATTAAGTATATTGATTTTAGCATAGATTTACCAAATCAATCATTCAGTGATTTTTTTTAATGAAGGTTTGAAAGAAAATATAGCATTTATGGTCCGGATTCACAGTTACGTAGTTTTCGTCTTGCGTACGTTTTAAGAATTGAGCTACTACACATGCATAGTAGCTTATTTACACTATCTACGTACCATTTCTGTACGTAGATTGCGTAAGCACGGTCTATGGCTAACAAATGGAAGCCAAGTGTGTCAAGATTTTCCAGCATGTTAGAGGAATGATATCTTGAATCTCATTGGTTGCTATGGGTAACACTTTTTTTTTTTTTTAGAATCTTTTGTAAGTCACACTTTTTGGTTTAGAGGTTTTTTTTTCAGATTTATTGGAAAATATTTTTAGTGCCGAATACATCACTAAATGGATTGAATAAACTCCTATATAGAAAAAAATTTCCATTCTTCTAATTTGCATATGATCACGTTAATTATACTTGATTTGTCAATCCAGTGTATTTAATGATATATCGTATCTTTAATTGCATTTATATTGTTGGTGCATTGTGAGGACTGGACAGAATATTATTGTAGCCTTCTCACCAATCAATACCATCCCTTAATCAATACAACCAATAGTAATCATCAACAGTAAATAAGTATTAAGTTTGATCCCCTGCCAATCTGAGTCTATTTCAGGCACTTCTGATACTTTAGAAAAACATCATCTGATCTTGGTAATGTACAATATGCAACATCCCTGTCAGTGATCTTATTACAGTGTATTCAGGGTAGTAGTGTTAAGCTATGTACACACTTATGCAATCATTCAATAGATAGGATGGTTCTTACAATATCACTAATGTTTGCAAGAGCTAATGAGCATAGTGATTAACATGTATACACTACAGGGCCATAACTAGAGGTGTGCGATAGGGGCGGCCGCAAAACTTAAGGGGAGCACTAGTTAGTTAATAATTAATGTTAATTGGTTTAAAATCCAGGATCCATTTGGCCCCGGGCACTAAAATTTCTAGCTACGGCTCTGATACACTATACCAATTTACCAGCGGATCTGTGATCATCATCAATTCTAACCATCTGCTAAAAATTGTGACTCCTTACACACTGTACGGATATGCTGCATAGAAGACCGATAGAACAATTTAACAGATGGTGGTCCGTGTATACACACTACCCACATTTCTCTATACCATCAGTGATCGTCATTTTTTAGGAAGACATTAGATGCAACTTTTGTATCACTAAATATCAAGTTTATGTTCTGAACAGATTTGCAAAAGATAAAGGCCGATCTCTAAAATAATTTTCAATGAAATTCAAGCTATACTAGTAGTTAAATTATATTTACAAAGGGACAACTGCTAAATTTATATTTCAAGTACAAGAGTTATGAAAACTCATTCAGAAATAATCCAAAAAACTTAGCTTTTTTTTTTCCGTATTTCAGACAACAACCTAAATTTCGGCATTGAACAGCATTTTACTCTGCGTCTTGGTCAGAAGTTCCCCTTAGTGTATGAGAATATAAGAAGTATAGAATCTAATAAAAACGACTGGGGGTGCTCCGCTTATTTTCCCCATGTGACTGCAAACGTCTTACATAGTCACAGTTAGTGGTAGGACAACTATAGGGGGTACTCAAGCTCCCATGTTCCCTTTAAATGTGCAAAGTCTGTTGGGGATTCTGATTCAGCAACAACCAGAGGGCCCCTGATCTAATCCCAATCTACAGACTTAATAAGTGGCTTGCAAGGTGCATGACCAAGATATTTCCCCAAAGGCTTACTACTAATGCCATCTGTTTTGGCCTATACAATGTTTGTATCAAATTGCACATTGCAGTCATTTGCTCCCTGGAGGTTTTGTCACTGCGGATGTTTACAGGATGTTTTCTGAGTCCGTAAAGTTGAGTGCAGTATCCCTGTAGAAAACACCCTCAGCTTCCACAGGGATCTAATTAGGCAGCAGCAGAATACAGTCATTTTCTAAGGCGAGGTTCTGGCGTGATGAGTTATCAGTCCAAATACACTGACAGGAGGAAAAAATATGTGTGATGCAATTGCTGCATCTCCGTGAAAAGTTGTGTTGAGGGAAATATAAATCTTATGCCACGAGCTGTGGCGCCCTTGTAGGTAAATCATATAATATTTATTTACTAAGCATTCTCTATGAAGCGCCAGCATATTACAAGTGCTTGAGATAAAATCAAATGCTTATAATCTATGTAACTGGCATCGGAGGAAACCAACGCAGACATAGGGACAGCATAGAGGCTGCATTTACTGTGTTAGTTGATACTGTATGTTATTCAGAGGACTGTGCAATATTTATGAAAATCACTAACCTTTTTAAACCAAGCTTTATTCAGGAAAAATCTAGTAACTGTTCTATGTTACACAGAGACGAGAGCAGATACATATGGAGAAATCCCCCCTCCATCATTGCATCTTCTCTGTCCCTGTGTCTTTCAAGGGGACAGAATATGGTGGCTGTTTTGCCAGCTCTGATACCCGTCATCTGTCCTCTCACCCACCCTTTCTGGTTCCTTCACCTCCGCAGGCATCCCAGCCGAATGTCATCTTATTAGTGCAGTCATGATTAAAGGAAAGCCTCTGTGAATGACCCATATTGGACACCGTGTCCATGGTTATGGAACCAGACTGAATGGTTGTATTGCTTTGCTTTTAACCATAAAAATAAAAAGCTCACTTTGGTTTAAGGGTAATGTTCACGTCACTGTGCATCTGCATGCTGCATAGAATATAATATTATATATATATATATATAATTATATAGAACAATTGTCTCTTACCAGCACTGTTGATGCCAATGATTCGCCATGGTTTCCAAAAGTAAAACAAAGGGGTGATGTTTTTCAATAATATGGCTCTCTCTATCTCTCAATGGGCCTGATCCAGAGCAACGCTCGCAAGCGAGCGTACGACGAGCGTATGCGAATTTTCGTCAAAAAATTCGCAATGCGCATGCCCAGTATGACAGGTTCCGGTCGCCCGCGCGTCATGAGCGAATACTTTAGAATATATATATATATATATATATATATACACACACTAGGACTATGGATAAGGTAGAGTAAGTCATGCCCCCCTCCACCCAATGCATGCACAGTGAGTTTGTCAGTCCGTGCTTGAGTGGAGCAGTATTCACTCTATGCGTATGTGGCTGGACGCCCAGGTTTTTCTAATAAACCTGGTTTATTAGTTCCCACCCTGGCCTGTTTGACTGTTTCCTAATAGGCCACAAGACTGTAGAGATGAGATAGATATGTATTTTGTCATCTCACCAGCACAAACCGACCAGCAATAAAGGGATGCCTAAATTACATACTCCAGCCATAGGCAGTAAAAAGATTGCATTGCAATATTAGCACACTCTATGCTGTCTTTATAAGAAATAAAATCTCTTTTTACGTTTGGTTCCCAACAGCAATAGATTACAGCAGAGATTTTATATGATGAGTACAAGTTTTTTTCCCCACTATTTTTGCAATGCTTTTGAGGTATATTTTCTACTTACTCCATTCAGCCCCAAGATATTGTAATAAATATGCCCTCTGCCACTTGATATTGCTATTGGATTAAATAATAGTATGGTTGCTACCAGTGCCTTAATAATTATAAGACTGAATAGGCTGCAGCCTAAGGTGCAAAGCTGTAGGGGGCCACACCACAACTTCCTTAGGGAGAGGGACTGGTGCAATCATATTTGAAATAATTACATTTAATTGTTTTAAAGTTTTAAAATTGGTAGATGTGAAAACACCTTGAAAATTAAAGGTGATTTAATTTTTCACAGCTTGTTGGACTTTGAGTTCCTTTGCCCAGTCACAGACAGTGGCCCAAGGACCACCAGAGTTACTGGTCCTACTGGTGGAGAACCCCTGACTTAGAGGATACATGTATAGCTAATATCAGATTTCACTATTTAAAAGTATGTACGAAATTCGTAAACCAAATACTGCTGTTGGTGGTTGATGCCCATGGCAAGTATTGTGTAACAAATTATCCCAGTAATATTGGTCCAAAGATGCAAATCTAAATCATTGTTCCCTGATTTCATTTAATGTTTATTCATCTCTTTAATCCCTAAGTTGCGTGCCAAGTGACGTACATAAGGTCTTGAGGGATCGGCTGATGTTTCATGTGCACCTGTTCAACTCTTCTGTGTTAGACTCCTAATTATTAACCCACTTAACTCCATAATACACTGTGCAATGATACACAAAATGTAATGTTCCAGATCAAAACATCCTACTATGATTAGAAGTGTTCCCACAGTCAGAGGAATATTTATTCGTTTACTGTTTCTTAACATATACATATATTTGTATTAATTTAAAGGAGCTTTTGATACACTTACATTTGAAAGCGCCACTGAAATGCATAATTCAGCTCTGTTATTTACTCCCTATCGACTTCACGCTAGGAAAGCTACTTCTCTGTGGTGGGTAACAATGCTGCAGGACTATGGACTCTCCTAGAGGTTTAGTCACAGCTGCAAATTTCCCTATTTCACTTTCATACATCGTAGTCTTAACTATTGTATAATATTAAATTAACTATTAAGAAATCCTAACACAATTTATTTTTCTACTTAGTATTTCTGGTTTTAAACTTGTTCATTAAAAACTCACCTAATGGACTATGCTCCTTTGGACATCACAGAAAATGACATATATTAGGCCATGCAAGATACATATAATTATTCTTAGCACATTATTTTTCTGTGGGTGTGTCATTAACTGGCTCCATTATACAAATTTTGAAAGTAATTACTTTCATTGACCATGACTTGTAGTGTAGAGTTTAGGTTTAATGCCATTTTACAATTTTTTTAATTGAAAATTAATTTATTGAGCCCATTGCTTTGTTTTATTTAGTTTTGTTTTTTTTTTTTATTTGATAAATGCTTTTTATGTTAACACTCATTTATAAATTTGATTCAAATTAACCTTATATTAACTTTATTTTGTTTCAATACAATAGAATTTTTTAGAATATATTAAATGACTGGTCTATTTTCTTTTGCTTTCCATATATATTTGCTGATGAAACAAAAAAATGTTAAATTAGTAGAATTCTGTTTTCTTTCTTTTAGTCTAATTATTTTGGCCTGGTTGATTCTTGATGGCGGGAGCATTACAGCTAATACATTCTAGTTTTGAATGTGCTAATTCATGATAATTTTTATAACTGTTCCTTGCATTGTACCAACATCAATGTTTTTGGTTTTTTTTTCCACATCTTTTAAAGTGATGCAAAATATATCTACCTGTCGTCAGTTAGTGAGTATTTGTTTAAAGGTTCATTTACATTCTAAACGTTTAAAATATATTAAACACTTTGTAAATGAACAGCTGTGCCTAGCAAAACTGTCTATTTTACTTAGTTATATTCAAATTTGTGGAAATTATATTTTATATTATAAATTATAAATATATAACATTGGAAATATAACAATTATAAAAACATAAAAATAATTAAATTTTAAATTAAAAATAATAATATAAAGTGTGTAAATTAAAAAAAAAAATTATATATTTAATATTAAAGGCATGTCTAGTGTTTCTAGAAAATATTTTGGTTTAAAAGTAATCAGTTCTAAATGTCATGTAGAATAATAGGATTACACAATTCTCATATGTGCTGTTACTTAAAGCTGAGTTGTTTCTTATTACCAAGATGCACCGTAACCTACAGTGGTAATTTTTCCTGGTATTTCTGGGTATTTTCATAGTTCTATGCAATCACCGGACCTGTGTGATTACATCAAGGTTACATTAGGGGCACCATTTAAAAGATAAAATCACAGAGATTATGGCTACTAATTGTTCATTCTGTGCACCCCTAACAGCTGTTTTAAAGCTGCAAGCAAATATATTCTATTCTATAAATTTTTATGTCGTAATACTACTTTAGAAGATGTTCTTAAATAGCCATGCACAAAATAACAATTTTTTATTATTTATCATAATTAATAACATATATCTTTAACTCCACTCTGCGACTCCCCTTTCTATAATAAGTTATAACAAGTAGATTTTTTTATTCGAGAGGATAAATCATATTTTAATTTAGGATTGTCTTTCTGTTAAGAAGCTGTTTAGCTGCTCTGTTATAGAAGCAATCTTGATAGGTTCTATAATGACTAAAAATCACATTACTTATAATTATTTACTTTTGTTATCTTGCCTTTAAAATTTAGTGGTATTTATGGTGCCGTGCTTATTATATGTTATGATGGAACATGCCAGTAATTACTTTGGAATGTAGCTGGGTTTAATACAATTTTATCTGTTTTTTTTTTTTTTTTTTTTTTTTTTCTCTGTTTTTTTTTTTTTTTTTCTTTCTTTACAAAATCAGATTTGACATTTCAGATAACAGATGCTCTTGCTAAGATTTCACATTGCATATAAACACAATACTGCAGTGTACATCCCGATTAAGACCTGTTTTGGAGAAAATGTATCTGCTGCTATTAAAGTGAATAGATATTGATTTTAATCCTGTGGGTGAGCTCTCTTTCTTGTTTCTGATGGATGACAATTTGCAGTGTAACATAATCTCCCATTTGTGTGGAAATTACACTCAGGTGCTGTAGCTTTTTCTACTGTGCACACTCCCCTCCTCTGTTCCCAGCAATTAGCAGTAACAGGCTGAAAGTTATGCTATCAGCTTGTGGTGTAAAATTGTGTGCAGTGCATTGCTGATATCACCAAGTCAAGATCAACAGCTAAAGAATTAAAAAAAAACTGCATGAACAAAGGCATGCAAGTCTATGCTATTGTACACCAGTGACCACCTGGATTACTCTCATACTCAGTCATTGTCATATTTTATTAAACTCAAAGACCTACCAGGCAAGGCAGCGAGCTCTGTCTTTAAGGAGATGTTATACTGAAAATTACTTATTTTGAATTGTGTTCCATTGCAAGACTACAGGTCTTAAGTGAAAAATCAAGCATTGTTTTAATACAATTATAAATAAATAAACATTCAGCAATGTCAAAAGAAAAAAGTATAAGAAAAAAAAAAGGTAAATATATTTAATAGGGTTCTTGGCTTTTTTATTTTATTTTGAAGATTCACAGTGGTGGTTAGAACGTATTAACAATTACTCTTAAATGAACACTTTTTTTTTTCCCCCAAAAAACAAAATATAGGAAAATTATTATGCTACAACATATTTTTAAATACTAATTGATAGTATGAATATACATTAAGTCTGTATTTGCTATTTTAAAATGGGGACCATAAATTATAGTTTAAAAACATGTTTAACCTAATAGCTCCAGAATATTTTTTTATTTATAATTACTCAGTTTTTATTCCCGTGATAAAGGAAAATATTTATTAATGTATACGTTATTTTTATTATAATATTGTAGAATATTTAATGTGAAACATACTTTATTAGGGGTAGATAACAAATAATTATTTCATTTAATATTATTTTTTAGTACAAATATTTTAAAACAATGTTATAGTTATTTTCAATGCTTCTTAAATAATTTTTATTTTTTAAATTTTGGTTGAACTTATTAGTTAATTTTATCTTTCCCATTTCAAATTTTATACTGTATAAGAAATAAACTTTTTGTTATTCAGAGTCCTTTTTATTCTTGTAATAATTTTTCTGAATTCTATTTGAAGGTATTTACAACGGGCAAGAAAGATAAAATGAGAATAAGGAATAAAATTGTGTACTGTATAAAGCTAGTGAAATACTATGATCGCGTATGCATTTGCCAGAGTGTCTCATTACACTTCTCGCAGTGGTCCTCCAGTTTCCCAGCAGTTCCACAACTCTTCAGTTACACAGAATTGTGACCTTTGTTATTCACCTGTTGTCAGAGGAGAAAAATGATGAATAGTATCACATATTTCGGAAGATGACAAGCTCTGGGGAATTGTGCAGTAATGTCAACATAACTCGATGCAAGAAGCTATATAGAGCTGATTCAGATTGAGGATCGGAAGCAAAATAAATAACAAACTATCTCAATAAAACCCTGATGAACCTAATGAGAAGCAAATTTAAAATGTGGCAGCAATTAAAATTAAGATATGATCTTTCCTAATTTAACTTAAATAGTAAAATGCAGTATAAAAAGTATCTGTAGAATGTGTGCCATAAATATTTCGCTTGGTCCACATAGTGATTTGAATTATGGATCAGCCCTGTACAGTTTTCTTTGCCTTTTTTCCTTTTTGGTTTTGGGAATGTAAGGCCTAATATTGAGCTGTGGGTTTTTGCTGGTAAAGCATGTCATTTGCCTACAATAATGAGTAATTTACAAATGTTATTAGAGATCGCCCAACATCTGCAATGTGTGGGTGTGTGTATGTATTTGAACCAGGGTCAAGGTTATGGGTACTAAAAACATCTTGTATATTCCGGAAAACACTACAGAGCTGGCCCGAAGTAGTGTGGATGCGGTATGCGTTTGCTTAAACATGCAACTCTGGTAAGGATGTAGTGATAAAGGGCAGTCACTTCAAACAGACAAATGGATTGATATGGGCAGCCTGCAGTTTTATACAACCCCTTAAATATATATATCCATAGTTCAGTCAGGGGCGGGACTACCATTGGTACAACAGGTACAAGTGCTGTCATCACCGCACCGCCGTAGCTCCCCACCGTGTTACCTGGGATATCGTCGAGGCCAAAGCATATTTTTTGTAAATGGGCCCACAACTCTCCAGTTCCACCACTGAGTTCAGTGGTTCCCAAACGCAGTTCTCAAGGATCTCCCATGGTGCATGTTTTCCAGATCTCCTTGCTGACTATTTAAATGATCCATAGCTGGTATCTTTATATCCCTTGCTCTGTGTAGGGAGATCTAGAAAACTCATACTGTTGGGGATCTGCGGGGATCTAGGCTGCTACTGCACCTAGCAGAAGCAATGAAATGCCCACTTTCCCAATGACATATCATGGAACACCCTGTTGCACTAGCGCGGAGCACACAGATGCAGTCACAGGCGGATGGGTAGCCTTGCGTCCGACTTACTGTGCTCATTCCCGTTCTTCTTTCCAGGTGCAGTGCAGATGTCCGCTGTGCTTCCACCTTGAAAATATACACAAGCAGCTCTGGATCAGCTCCTACGCGTATATAAATGGAGTGATGAGTTCTTTCCTATGTGTTCTTGCAATCGGTTGTTCCTTTGCAGTGGCAGGGAATAGGATGAGGATGCTTAACTATTGCAGGAAGGCTAATGCCAAGGCGGAATTGTGTTATTATACCTGAGATAACCTTGTGCTACAATTCAGTGTGCAGCAGAAGCAGTGAAGCCCTGTAACGTGTCCACGTTCTTACGTACTCAGCCTTAGTCTTGGGGTTTTAGAAATTGGAGCTTTAAGGTTCTACTGTATTCTGAGCACAACGCCAGCTTTTCACCTCTCACTGGTCTGGTTATTATAGCACATTCTGTTGCTGGTTAGAGGGAGACAGGTGGTTCTCTATTACAGTTATTAACATTTGGACAGGTTAACTAGCTGGAGGAAATTATGTTTTCCAGTGAGTGCCTTGATTTTATGTGTGAGCTTTTCCATAACAACTCTCAATGTGGATTCTTTCTACACATTAATTCTGTTTTCCTAAATCGTTCTGTGTTCACCTACTGTATATTAGGCATGAAGCCCTAACTGTAGATGATGCATTTAAAAATTAGCCAGGCTTTCTGTGTAACATTCTACATGCTGTTGCCTTATCTCCATGTGTTGTGTTTGCATTCCTAGGAAGAGAACTCTTTCAGGTTTAGAAAAGTAAGGGAATAAAATGTAGCCCATTGTAAAATAATAACACAACAACATAAAAATAAGTTTATACAATGAGATTATATAGGAGGGGGGTTTAACAAGAACCTGCTACATGAATTAGATCTGTATACTGCTCGTTCTGTCAGAGGTGGGAAAAGAAAGAATAGCTAGGAGCAAGAGGGAGTGTTGTGGAGGGGATAAAGTCATGGGGTGGATCAAGGGGAGATTTTGGGGTTAGGACTTGGGATGCAACCAGGCAGTGAGGTTTCATCTATTTTTCTGTATGGTTCCAGACTATCCACTGTAGGTCATTTTGAAAGGTCAACTTCACTTTTATTACTCATAATATTGTAATTATTAATACTATGAGTATTATAACATTACATATAATATTACTGAATATCGTTTTCAGTAACTAAGGGCAGTATGCAGGCAGTAATTTTGTACCGCCATCTACGTTTGTTTTTTTTTAGATGGCGTTACAAAATTACTGCGCATGCGCAGTAACACGGCCCTAAGTTTCTAAGTGGCACTGTCTATGGTGACTATTCATTCAGGACATCTCTTTTGACCATCCATTGTGACTTTGTATACAACTTTTTGGAGTTACCATCTCCTCTCACACCCCCCCCCCCCTTCCCCGACCCCCTAATTTTAAAACC
>WWET01000226.1:413015-443613 GCA_011038615.1 Limnodynastes dumerilii
CTTCCCTGACCACCTAATCTTAAAACGTTATTGGTCTCTCCTGCAGCATACTGTATCAATTTATTACCACCTGTTCATACCACCACCACTCCTGTGTACAACACACCTATGCTCACTACACACACTTCCTTAGAGAGTAGCGCTGATTCCCACCTGCTTTCACCCTCCTGTACTAGCTCTAGCTCTTTCCTGCAGCTTAGTAAATCTGGCCCCAGGGATTAATTCATGCCCCTACCTACATATCATGGCCTTTCTGTTAGACTTACCATAGGGTCTTCATTATAGAATTCCATCTTTGCGTGGGGGGACGGGCCCCCTCGTGTGTAGGGATACGGAAAGATACTGTAAGGGCATTCCAAAGCCCTTGTGTGCCATTCACCCCTCTGCAAGCGGAAGGGGGCTTGTGCAGATCCCCTCGCAGGTACACAATTCTGGATCTCACATTCCGTATGTTAGCCTCTTTTACAGAGGTTAACGCATGGATTTTACGCAAGGTTCAGCATCCATTCCATTATGAGAAGTAAAACATGACGTAGACTTTTTGAAATGACTCATAGTAGAGTTCATGTGCCGCTCCCTGGAATACACAGATAAATGTGTATTCATGTAAATTCAAGAATGAATGTTAGAATACCTGTGTAATTTAAACAAATACCGATACAGAACAATGGGTTCAGACTAGGCCTCATTAAGACAAATTTAAACCTGTATAACTTGCAGCAGGGAAGGTAGCGGTTGTATGGTAGAAGATTTTAAATAGATCAAAGATTTTAACAAGGCTCCTTAAATGAGGGAAAAAAACAGTATAAAAGTAAAGCTTGGCGGTATCTGCAAAAGGAAAATCTTCTCCCTGCATAAAATTAGCTTGACAACCACTAAAATTCAGTATTGTTACCCAGGTGTAATTTTCCACGTGGTTTCCACTTTTTTTGAAACTCTGGGTCTGATCCACTGAGCCTGGCTTTGTGACACTACTTTAAATCGTTAGAAGTGACTCTTTTTATCTCCACTGATCATTAGTTCTCTGGTCCTGTTATTTTCTGCTGGCAAATCCATTTTACAGTAAAATTTTATTGCTCTAACCGTTTTGTCAGCTTGGCACCAGTGCAAGGCTTAGTTTACTGAAGGATAGTTGACTAATTATGTCTGCTTTAAGTATATCTGTAGAGAAACTACATCTCTCTAGTGTCCAGCACACACATTGTTTTCCTCTTGAGAAGCTCAAGTATTTTAATACATAAAATGTGATCATTTTCCATTATTAAGTAAAGGTAATGCTAAAAGGGTAAAACAAATTGGCACTCCTATTATAAGGACGCCAATTTTCAGAGTGTACGAGAGAGCCTGTTGACGTGAAGGTCAATAATTATCTAATGAGAACATTTAGCCACAAAAAGCTTTCCTGATTGCTGCGTTCTTCAAAGTTCACTTTCTTTTTTCTTATTTTGTATTATCCTCAAACGCTGCCCAGTTAAAAGAAACAGCTGAGAGAAAGTTCCAGAACTAAATGAGCATCGATAAGAGACTTCAGGACATGAAAGGCTTATTGATGAGAAACAAGAGTGATAATGGCTTTGTGGGCTCCTCAGGTGTCAATGGGGCATGGGGATGCGCTTGTATCCAATGCACAAACATTTTGATCTCTGTGGTAGACTTTATTTAGTCATGAATGGTAAATGAAATCCAGCCAGGAATCCATCTTAATACTCTGCTGTGAATATTTGAATAGGGAGCATGGGTTTCCCGATTCATCACATCATTAGAAGCTGGCATGTGTTTTGCCAAGTTATTTATGTATTCTATACCATATGTCATTAGAGGACATCAATCAGAATTCTGATTATTTAATTGCTTTGTCTGGTATATTATCTGAGGACTGGAACTTCCAGTTAAGAATGACAGACTGTTTACGTCCCCTGTCCCTATGTGCTGCACATGTACAGTACACGGAATTCCATATTGGTACGCAGCCGAAATATGCTGAGTTCTGAGCAGAATTCAGTCTCCGCGTTTGGGGTGGACTCACTCACCATGCGTACTAGACACGTTTGCTAGGTGGGGATTGAAACGGTCATTGTGCAGTAAGGGGGCGTCTGCATTCCTGTGTGTGGAATTTAGGATAGCAGATTCCGTAGGTTACCTCTGCTAGCTATCGTAAAGGAACCTGCCATTAGTTCTGGAACCAGTCCTATGTATTTTATATTTAAAATGTCCGAATATTTACAAAAAAATTTATAATAATTGGCAGCAAAAGTTGTAAAATGGTTTTGTTATAAGCGGGGAGAAAATTGATTTAATTTTTGTTGCAGGTTGCGTTTGATCCACAGTTTGAAGCGGGTCATCACTACATGCATTTGTACATATCAAGAGGGAACGCCTATATTGTACATTGTAATAAGTCCCGCCCACAGCACCTATGTTACAAAGTGTTGGAAGTGTCATATCACTTAAGTGTTGACAGGGTGTAATGCTGAGGAATGGGCCAAAGGCAAAACTGGATGAATTCTGAGCCAAAAGCACAGAAACGAGGGGAAAAATGGAAATGAGAATCTGAACCTCTGGGAGTATCCACAAAAAAGGGGAAATCTGCATTCTTATTGCTGTGTATTGCTGTTTTGCATGCACAGGTTACATTTTCCTCCCCCAGTGGTCAGCATGGTTTTGCCCAGGTGCTCAGTTGTTTTTGAAAGCTCTGAATCAGCCTGTTTTTGTTTTTGCTTATAGCACATGAATGCCGGACCGCTTTATTATGCTGCAATTTAGGCTTTAATTGGGAAATGTCAACTCTTAAATTTATTTCTCCCCGTGGTTCAACATGGTTGGCCGCAATGCTGATTTAGGATTTAGACTCCTAACCCTTCTTGCTTCTCAGTCTGAATCGGCTCCTTTATGTGGTAATGTAAAGGGGGTGTCACTTTTTAGATCTTGCATTATAGAAGTTTAGCTAATGTACCTCTGTGAGGAAAGGGATGTCTGCCGTGAAAGGCTTTGTTTTCACTGTTGCTACAAAATTTGCATCCTTTCTATCTTTACCAAAGTGTGTTGTTACCATATGTCAAGAAAGCGTAAACCGTTTCCTCTAATCCCGACAAGCTTTTATTGTATCCCAAAAATACATTTCTGCCACAGAGCATCAATAGTGTAATCCCCAAATGATTTTAGTGCTGACTTAAGCATCTCTTTTGTATTTTGTTCCATAAATAGCTTTGTGTGATAAGGAATATTGCAGATGCTAAATGTTTTGCTCATAAAAGGCAATTTTTTACCAAATCAAATTGTTGTTTTTGTGTGCTGCCGATTTAGAGGGGGGAATCTAAATAATCCTTCTGTTGGCTTTAGATTAAACGGTATTTGGTATGTTGCTAAAACTGGGTTGAGTGTTTAGAGGGTGGATCTTGGGACTGTATCCAGACCTCCGAACGAGTTGCATTTGTACGGAGATCTGGCAGTCCGCACGGAAGAGGGGAGTCAACTCCGGGTCCATAACCCACCCTTAACATCCCCACATGGATCTGTTTAGCGCCGCCTCATTTGCCTGATCTGCATGGCAAACCCCACATTTGTTTTTGCCATGCAGAAGACCAGGGCTCCACTTGCAAGCAAGTCTCCTTGCGTTATTAAGTTTGGATCCGGCCCTTGGAGTTTTAATAGGAACAAGAAAACAGAGGGTCATCATTGTGAAGTTTTTACATGGGAAACGAGATGACCGTTTCTTAATTGCTCACACTTGTTGTACCTGCGTGAGATTTGTCAGAAAAGCAGCGATCTCTCATGGAGATAATATTTTGAGCGGTGTGTCTGCCACTTTCTCTCTGTGTGCAAGTGTTTAAATTTAATGTGGAGAAGCTTAACAACTTAATAATGTGCTTTACTGAAAGAAGTATTCACTGGCTGAATAAAGCACCTCTCTTTAAGCACTAAAAATCATTTCGGTTCCAGATGCTGTAAAAGTGCTTACAATTGACTTTAGAAAGCAATCAAGCTTGTGAAAAAAAAAATCAAAGAACACTTAAACCACAATGAGGTATATATAAGTGGCATGGTTTCAGAATTGATTTTTCTTTACTGATTGGGATCCTATAACCTTCCTGTTACTGCAGTAAAAGTGGCTCGGGAGAACACTTCTGATTGTCGCTGTTGCAAAGGGGTTAATCGAATTTATGCAGACAAAAACGTGGCCCAATTTAAGATTTGTTTTAAAGTCAAATGATGTGTAGGTGTATTATAATCATGCGTGTGTGTATTCAGGTGAAGTAACTACATAAACCATGGTGGATAATTCGCCAAATATCAACCTTCGTTCTTCTTTGCGTGCTAACTCTTGCAACCCTATTGCTGTCATGAAGAACACTTGAGGAGCCATGTGTATTAGAAATCACTGGTGTCTATGGTACCGAGGGCTTCCTAATTGTAAAAGCTTTCAAATGTACCCTCGTGTTCTAAGTATATAAAGGCTTATGTTGGCCATAAACTATACAATAATTGGGCCTGTCATCTGATTGTCATGTAAATTCTGATCACTGCTGTGCCAATCAGATTGGTGCAAGGCAGTGGGGAGCACCAAATCTAGGGCAGTGTATGGTCACTAGACGATGTCCCCGACGGCCTGAAGGGATATCTTATAGCGTGGGGTTAACGTTTGAGTTTGTAGTCTTTTTATATGAAGCTTATTTGGAAGTTGTCTTAACTGCGTAATAGAACACGAGGGCATGAATATAAACTGGAGGGTGGTAGGTTCAGAGGAAATGTGCGGAAAAATGACTTCACTGAAAGGGTGGTATATAAGTGGAATAGCCTCCCATCTGAGGGGGTAGAAGAATTTAAACATGCTTGGGATAAATATAAGGATATCCTAAATCTCAAACTAAATTGAGGGTAAATAGGGTCTAAGGTCAGTATAATTTAAAAAAAACAACTGGGCAGACTGGATGAGCCATCTGGCTCTTTTCTGCTGTCACTTTCTGTGTTTCTAACCTAGAATTCAACTACACTGTTTACCTATAATAGTTATGAATGTGCATGTCAAAGTTTGTTGCTGTTACTGTAAATCCTTTCTCCTGCAGAAGTGTGGGATCAAAGAGGTTGATCCACCTGTGTTCGCTTCCATGTACTGAGCAGTAATGGGAGAGGGTGCTCCACTATATTAAAAGTAATAGCAGGAGTTTTAGTGTAACGACGAGCACAACAGTAGCCATATTGCCCTGTGCTTCCTCCTTAAACCCAGCACCAGCACATGGCCTGACGGAGGAGACGTTCAATCAATAAAAGCCCCTTTTCATAGTTACAAAACAGCCCCACAGGCCTAATAATTATTAAGCTGTCTAAAGAATAAAATATGTTTTAAATTCACTTCCTACACTTTACTGACAGCATTCATTTTTTATTTTTAAAAAGCCGTGCTTTGCCGCACATTCCATCAGGCATTTTTAATCTATATTAAAATTTTTAGGGGTTTGGGTATTGTTTAAAAAAAATCAAATTTTAATACGGTTAAAAACCTTCAGTATCATTAAACAGCATAGCCATGAAACCTATTTAATTTGTTTTTTAAAATTTAAACTATGAAATGTGTAAATTTGCACAGGCTGCTGTGTTACACCTATTTTGTTTTACACCTCTAATTTTCTAAGTGATTTTTATTCTACTTCCCTATACACATCGATTTGCATGTATTAGATGTTGCAGTTTGCAGTAGTATTGTACCTATGAGGAGTTGCAGTAGATGGAACGCTGCATTAGGTCCATAATTTTTTTTTTTTTTTTTCCTTGGCAATGGTTGGCAACAGTGCCGGATTAAACCCTGGGTAGTCGAAATCTCTGGGTCTCTCTTTTGCATGCCTTGATGGGATAACATTGAACCAAGTAGTGTGCTCATAGGTCGCTAGATGGAGATGACAGACGCTACTGTACATTACACGTTCATAGGTTGCACTTGCACCAATTTTTTTTATTTTTTATTTTTTTTCAGACGACTTCTTTTTTTACTTCTTTTGGAGCAACACCACAGTATAGGCCTTATCCAGACCTACACCGATGCGCTGTGCTTACTAAAGCACAGCGTATCGGCGTTCACTTACCCTGGAACTCCCCCTGTGCGGGCGTATGGCCCCTTCCTTATGCCAGCTGAAGGCTACCCTAACTTCAGCCGGTGTAAGGAAGGGGCTCGCACAGGAGCGTATGGTCGCTTAGCCTGCCCTCCCACCCTCATTTAACTACCTCCCACCGCCCACCTACACTAAGCAGAACGTAGGGACGCTCGGGGACTTCCCCTCCAGCTTCCCTAGACGCGGCTACGGACGCCCGATCCACGATCGGGCGTTGCCATAGCAACGCCGGGCAACATCTGCCCGGCGCATGCGCATATTGGCAGCAAAGCCGATCTTACGCCCGCCGTCCTAGCGACGCCGGGCGTTATTCAGGATCAGGCCCAATGGGAGCAAGGTTTTAATATTGGAATTTAATGCAAATCACTGCCTGAAATCCAGCAGGGTTTGATGATGTCAATTACATCATCAAGCCCCGCCCATCCTTAATAACACTATGGATCACAGCATTAATAGGCAGGGCGGTTGGACTTGAGGCAGTGAGTTGCGTTAGTTCGCATGAAAAAGCCCAAATGTGGGAGATTTTTCTGCTCTCTGGTTGCAGTGATTGGCAGAAAAGAAGAATGGAATCTCTGGGCTCTTACAAATGATGGGGTAGATCCAGATCTAAGTGCTTGTTAATTTTCATTGCGTGGCGTATTTACGCTAGTGTATTTTCTAGGGACTCCCCTCGCTCGTACGTACTTTGGCATTTTTACGCTTCCCAAACCCTACCTTAACTTTTCAAAGCGTAAGTACTGACGTACATAATGGATTCACGTATGTAACTTCCTAACCCGGCCCATACTGAACGATGAAATGCCTCCCACCGCCTACTACACTACGGGTGTCGTAATGGATGAACCGCCCCTTTGTTCATAGTTACGCTGATGGTACGTACGTTCAGAGTTACATTGCGTAAAATCTGCTGCACGCATGTACGGTAAATACTAATGGGTGACTTTACGTCAGCGTAAACTCGCTAGTATACGTAGGTCTGGATCTGGGCCGATGTTTTTGGGTCTGGCAATGTCTACCTCAACCTTTGGTGGGGTCCAAGATCCAATTTTACGTGATCTTCATATATTCAATAACAGGATCATATTGCCCTTTAGAGGTCTCCTCCGTGGTGTAAATATGAATTTACATCTTATAAATGGTACATGGAGGCCTGGCCCGCACTGTGTAAGGAACTGCAGGTTGTACAGAAACAAGGGTCCTGAGCATGCGCATTAATGAATGACAGGTGAAGCTTGCATAGTTCTCTTGTCTTTCTACCTCTCTCCATAGACTCCCCTTAAACCAGTGTATCCTAGTTCTCTTTTCAGAATCCCTCTATTACCAGAAGTAGAAGCCATCAGTATTTCTGTACACACCAGCTCTTCACACTAAATGCTCTTGCTATTTATGCGAGTAAGGAACAGATATTTTGAGATGTATTGATATGTTCTGTTCAGCCTCTATTAAAGTAAATAACACATGAATCAAACATTATGGTCAGCGAGACAGCCTCATAAGCTTTCTTTAGGGACAGTCGTAATCTAGGCTGGTTGTGAGTATGTGTTTTATACTGCCCAGTAAAGTCTGAAAGCTACCTGTGCACAGAGAGGTTTATTAAGCCCTGTGAGTTACTACCATCTCAGGTGTCATTTTTATTGGACATGCGTATGTGATAAATCAGGATCACATTCGCTGAAAACTTCTAATCAAACCGCAGCGCTGCTCCTTATGGGAACAGGCTATTTTCGGCCCTGCTGTACAGTAAAAGGAAATCACCATGAAGAGCAAAATACTAATGTATCAGAGAACACAAAAACTACAGACTTGTCCTTTCTGCCTCACTGACGACTGCAGCAATTCTGTAGCCCATTCATACATATCCTATGACACACATAGCAACCTTTGGCACTCCATGGGGCTGGTCCAGAAAATGAGAGAGAGAGAGAGGTTAAAACATGTTCAAGTTTTCACCTTGTCGAGACCATGTTACAGTGTTAGGGGGGGGGGGCAGATTTAAGCTGTGTAAACAGAATTAGAGCTGAGAGGTGAGGTGTAAAGCTTAAAGTTATGCAGTATTTAAGTTCCATAAGCAAAAGCAGAGTACTTTTCCTGCATATTTATTTCAGGTTTGCTGACTCTCCTGAAACTCCTGGGGCCAGATTTACTTAGATGCGGGATTGGAAAAGTGGAGATGTTGCCCGTAGCAACCAATTAGATTCTAGCTGACAATCTCTAGTATGTAAAAAGAAAGTGAGAGCTAGAATCTGATTGGTTGCTATGGGCAACATCTTCACTTTTCGAAGTAAATCTGGCCCCTAGTGTTACTTGTGATTGGCTGGGACTGATGTATTTTCATCAGCACCACCTACCCCAAGGAACACTATGAATAACAGTAATGATGGACAGGGGATAATTTGCATAAATCACATCATTAAGCACTACCTCCATATTGGCATCTATTTCTAACCCCTGAGATCTCCTGGAGCGAAAATAGAAAAAGTAGGCAACCCTGGCTTCATTCATTCATATGTGAGGGCCTATAGGGACGATCGCGTAGCAGGGAGTGCACTCCCCCTACACTCCCGGCTCTCGGTAGTAAATATGTACACTGGAAATCTTACGTGTCCAGATTCCTACCTTAAATATTATGACTATGTCTGCGGCCGTACGGGCTCTCAGCGCCCCGTCCCCTTAGTTTAAATGGCTATCCCTGCCTAAATGGTGGGGATTGAGCCATCGTAAGGGGAGGGTCTGCTCCTTCCCCACAAGTACTAATTTCATTACGTACGATAGTACTTACGCTAAGTTAACATCTGTCGTGTGCATGCGCAGATGTTCCTTGACAGTGAACTTGCGCATATGGCTTGCGTAAGTTCACTGTCGCCCGTAGGTCTGGATCTGCCCCTATTCTGGATCAGCTTTAGGTATTTAAAACTATAATTCCCTGCATGCTCCAACTGCTATGTTCTAGTAAAGATGATTCATTATAAGCTCCTAGAATGTTGACAACCTGCCCTTTTCAATAAATAATGCACAAGACATACTTGTTGGTTGATTGGTTCATTAATTAATTTCTGCCATCATTAAATGGTGCATTTCATTTGGACTACAACTGCAGTGATATTTATCTGGGAGTAGGGAAATGCTTGCAGAGTTGAAGAATGACGTTGTGACCTTACAGATTAGGAAGAGGAAACAAAAGCCGTTGTAACGACCTGGAAATTAAGAGACCGCTATGGTGCTGTGAAAGGTCACCTCCACGTACTGTAGCACAGCCTCTCTCCTTTCAAGACCAAACAAGCCACAAGGAGCCGCAGGGAGATATGCTCACAGAGTGGAACAGTTTGCATGCATACATGACGGAGTCCTTCCTTGGCATTTTCCCAGGAGATGATATGTATCATAACCTTAATTAATAAAACACATAGAAGATATGAATACATTGCTTATAGATTGCTTCCTTACATTTCATTTAATTGAATCAGGAAGTTTTCAGAGTCTCCACTCCAGAGGTGTAACAAGACTGATAAACGGACATTATTTATTCAATTTTTGGAATCTGTATTTTTGTATTTTTATTTTACTTTTTTATGTATTTTATGAGCATATTAATTTTTTTTATCATTAATTTATGGACTTTCTAGCTTAGGGATTTTTAGGGTTTTTTGCGTTAGAAGATATTAGTGGAGAGACATATTTATGCTAAATGATATCTCCTCCTGTGAAGGAGTCCAGTCCATCCCAGCGGCAGTATTGTGACCATAAAGCAGCCGGCCCAATAGCTACAGGCTTTTGTGGGTAGATTAGGATTAGGCTGTGGCAGCTAATAAATTAGGGGTTAAGTGGAAGGTAAGGGTTAGGCTGCAGTGCATGGACGTTTGGGTTAAGCTACAGGGCATGGAAGGTTAGGGCTGAAGAAGGGGGAGGTTAGGGTTATGCTGCAGAAAAAGAAGGGTTAGGAACGGGTTATGGGTAGTGTTAGCTAAAACACTTAGCTTTCGGTTGATGACTCCAGGAACCAGATTTACTAAGCTGCGGGAAAGGAAAAGTGGAGATGTTGCCTATAGCAGTCAATCAGAATCTAGCTGACATTCTCAAGTATGCCTTAGGAAAATGAGAGCTAGAATCTGATTGGTTCCTATGGGCAACATCTCCACTCTTCCTTTACCGCAGCTTAGAAAATCTGGCCATAGGAGTCAGTCACAATTCATCGAACACTTATGAAGCAGGCTATCAGCATTTCAATAAAAGGGTCCCTTACATGTGTCCTTTTGAAGTCTGAAGAGTATAAGCTATGTTGACATGTATCCAGCCCTTCAGTCCTGCCCATATGAAAGTAAGCAACACATGAATCATTCTGCTCAATGAGACCTTCTCTGTAGCTCTCCTGACGGAGAGCTGTAATCTCTAGCCAGTTCCGTCTAGGTCTCATTGTTCAGCTCTGGAGAAGCTCAAAGCTTCCTGTTCACAAAGCTGTTTATTGAGCAATATGAAGAACTGTCATTTTTAGTAGACACGTGTGTATGATAAATCGAGATCACATTCATGGAACATGCACAATCACACTGCAGCGCTGCTCCTTATATGAACAGTCGCTATACCGTAAAAACAATCAACAGACAATACAGTGTAAACAAGCAATGCCAACCTCGCTAACCACTGTATCATCCCAGGTTTGTACAAAGCGAGTTTTATTTAAGGGGTTTGTCATATAGAAAGAGGTCAGTGTGGCACATAAAATGAGTATGGGTGAAGGTGACAGAAAACACTGACCTGTCACGTAGAAGAGATATTTAGGATGAAATATACAGGAATGGCTACTGTTATCTCTGTTACTACAATAAGGCTGGGACAGGCTACAGGGGACAGCCACTAAAGCCATACACTGCTCTTATGACACTAGATTTGACCAATACAATAGCATTTTCCAGATTCCTACCTTAAGCTTTATGACTACGGCTGCAGACCTAGACATGATGGGGCTTCACCACCCCTGACCAATCACTTACATGGCTATATGACCATCATAAATTAAGGGTCTGTCCCTTGTGCATGTAACTCAGGACCGGATTCACACTTACAACTTTGCTACTTTTTCCGTGCGTATTTTTAGGCACGATTGACCTGCGTAGGCATAGTAACTTTTTTTACGCAAGCTACGTAGCATTTAGGCACGGAAGTCCATTACGCACGGATTTGTAAATCAGACTTAGTGACATACATAGAGAGGGGCGTGGTTGTCTTTCGTACATGAAAGTGAAAGTGGGTGGGGGGAGCCATTTAAATGGACTAATATGGGCGCGGTTTTTCATGTACGCACGTACGGAAGGAAAATACGCACGTAACTACGCATGTAGAGTTAAGGTTGCCCAATGGATGTGAAAACCCATCCGAGCAACGGGAGTGTCATGGATGTTGCCTTTACACACACACGTGTATATCTGCGTAATTTATAAAAACGGATCTGTGAATACAGCCCTTAGTTACGTGTGACAGTAAGTACACATGCGTAACATCTGGCGTGTGCATGCGCAGATGTTCCCAGACAGAGGACTTGCGCAAGTCTCCTGTCTTTCTTAAATCTGGATCTGGGCCACTGTGCGTATTTTTATTCTTCAGAATAAAACTAAAGAGAAAATGTAGCCTATGGCACTGTTGTGCCAATAGGCTTCTAATAACATGGGCATGTTGTAGGGCTGGACATGGTGTCGATCCGGCTGCTCCTAACTCCCTTCAGACCCAATAAGTTCAAGGGTTAATAGTTTGCAACCAGCACGGAACCCGCACATAAAACAAGACTATAAAAAAATAACAATGAATGTGTATGTGTGGGACAACCTTCACAGATCACCCAGATTTCAATAATTAAAATATTCTTAAATACAAAATATAGACAATTTTGGTACCAGAGCAGTATCACATAAAAAAAATATATATAGTTACAATCCCACATCTCATTACCAAAATGTGGACTTTTAGAGTCATTCCACTTGATACAATAGAATCCAAAATTTTACCATTAAGAAAACATATATAGGTATAGAAATGTATAACGCAGACTGCAACTGCTCTCCGAAATAGAGCTTCTAATGAAGAACGTTCCTCCGATACAATGTTTATTTTAAATGCTCATATTATAGCACTTGAGCAATTGTGTAGCAGGTATATAAATCAAAAGAACAATGGACCTGATTCAGACTTAAGAAGGTGCTTGAAATTAAGAAAGGAAAGTTACTCCTGGGCTAAACCATGTTGATTGCAGTGGAGTCATATTTCATTTGTTGCAAACAGTATTAGAGTTGAGAAGTGGCATTTCCTAGCCCAAGTCTAATAACAATGTAATAGTAAAGCTGGTCAGTATCTGTGTGCAGTAAGCAATTCAAAGATATATCCCTGCATGCAAAGAATACAATTAAATTGACTGCCCTTGAATTCAACATGGTTTAGCCCAGGAGTAACTTTCCTCTCTCAATTTCAAGCTCTTTCTTAAGTCTGAACCGGGGCCCAATCTTACTGTCGCTTACAGTTTGGGCAAGTCTGAAACTATAACAGCAATGGTGCTTAAAGTTTTCCCTATATATGACCAGCTTGGTTAGATGTCTTACAGCGCTTCTGAGGTGGTCCCCTGCATGACTGACAATACCACCATAGAAAATATTAAACATAGATGCCCAGAGATGTAAAACATAGAATGTCTCCAAAATTCAAATCGGCTCATGTTCATGGTCCACGTTGACTGGTGTATATTGCACATGGCTTCTTCCCAATCCTCTCCTCTTGCTCTCCCTGTTACTCACCTGAGCATAGTCATATTGGACCTGATTCACAGTTGGGAATCTGCGACTTTTTAAGTTCATATATTTAAAAAGGGATATACTGCGCAGGCATTATAACTCACATACGCAATTTACATAGGACTGAAGAACGGGACGACTCTGAATCACCATTACCAACCTATTTCCTCAAGGTTCGTAATGATTTAAGAATGAAGGGATGTGTCGGGAAAACTTAAGAACAAAGATAAGAAGTATGGTGGAGGAAGCCATTTAAATGGTGATATCTGGGCGCGGTTAGGAAGACTCTTTTTTAATTAGCCTCCCTATGCACACAACCTAAAGATAAGGCAGCTCTATGACATTCGTAAGTCGGTTAAGCAGCTGAAAACCGAGGGCGTGTCAGGGAGTCGCCTTGCTACTTTGGCCCTGATTCAGAGGCTGAAAATAAGAACTTAAAGTTACACCTGGGCTAAACCATGTTGATTTCGGGGGAGTTAAATGTCATTTGTTACAACAGTATTATAGTTAAAAGGTGATGTTTCCCAGCTCAAGTCTAATTAGCCGTTTAAAAGTGAAGCTGATCAGGTATCTGTGTGCAATAAGTAAAAGCAAAGCATTCTCCCTGCATGCATAGAATAAAATTAACTTGACTCCCCCTGAAATCAACATGGTTTTGCCCAGGTGTAACTTTAAGTTCTTATTTTCAGCCTCTGAATCAGGCCCTTTTCGCATATAATTAAGAACCTAAATCATAAGTGTGAATACAGTCCATTGTGATTAGTGTTTCCCCGGCTGCTTGAATGATCCCGAGGACATTGAGGCATAGATCATACATTCCAACATAGGGTAAAGGAAGTATTTGTGGATGCTTACCCCAGACATTTTATGTCATTATTGGGTAGTTAGTAGATTGAAATAGCAGGAGAACAACAAAGAATGTGGTTCACCAGTATCATGGTCTTAACTGCCAGCAGTCTGCATTTTAGAAAGCATCCGAGATGTGAAAATTCCTCCCACGAAAGGTAATGAACTTTACCTATACCCGCCTTTTACCTATTCATAACCTTAATACACCCATTTCTGGGTGTTTTATATTAACAACCTATCCATCTCCTTCAACATCCCAAGAAGATTAAGCACGTGTTCTTCTCAGATAGATAATAAACTGGCAAATACTCTGTACCACCGACATCACAGGACAGTGGCCTTCTGGCTCTGGTCCACAACTTCATTAACCTCACGGATCATCATCATCTTCATCTGTCGGCGCTGTGGTCTGGGCAACCTGTAGATGAATCTCCTACCGTGCAGCCAATGCAGGATCCATAACCGCTTGTGGAGGTGGGGGAGCAGGTCTGGCTACACACTCAAGGTTGGGATCATGTGTCTGTTTTCTGGCAAGCCAAAGGAAGGGTTTTTGTTGGAGATACTCTTTTCAGAAATGTCATAGTGCTGACGATTCTGCTTCCTTCCAGAAGGAAATTGCTATTTTCAGCCTATTTCTAACAATAATACAGGCGCCATTCATCTGGCAGCTGTATCATGGTCAGAATTCGACCCTTCGGACTGGCAACTGCATCGAAAAACAAAACTCCAAGCCATTTGTTTTGATCATTTTACATTACTGTCTGGTATAAATTAATTTGTATATGACAACTTGTGCTGACGTGCAACCTGAATGTTAAGTGATTTTTTGTTGAATGTGATAATGTTGCCTCCAGGTATTTACTGTTTCTCACACTCTTAAAAAAGTGGTAAACTGCATTATCCAAACATACAATTAAAGTATATGATGGAAACTGCAGTAAAGGTAATTGCTATACTTATCGTTTATCAGGGTTTTACATTATTTTTAAATGTTGGAGTCAAATTCAATGTCTGTCTGTCTCTGTCTGTCTCTGTCTGTCTCTGTCTGTCTCTGTCTGTCTCTGTCTGTCTCTGTCTGTCTGTCTATCTGTCTATCTGTCTATCTATCTATCTATCTATCTATCTATCTCTCTATAGTTACCAAACAGGAGCGGCACTCAGAGGATTTGAAATAATCACAAACAAGTCAGCTTGGTGTCCGACGTTTCAGTTTACTCAACTTTCTTCAAGGACCAAATTCATAGTGAAACAAACATTGCAGGTACATATAAATAGCTTACCTCTAAGTGACAGAACCACCTCCCACCAATCCCACATGCAACCGAGAGCGCGCTTGTCCGCAAAGCGCCGCCTCCAGCCGGAAGTACACGCAGTGGGCCGTCATACGTTACCATGGGGACCTCCAGTGTAAACACAGCCACACGTGCAAAAAAACTAAAATACATAACGCTGCAAAAATACATTAATTTTGCAGCGTTATGTATTTTATGTTTTTTTGCACGTGTGGCTGTGTTTACATTGGAGGTCCCCATGGTAACGTATGACGGGCCCGCTGTGTGTACTTCCGGCTGGAGGCGGCGCTTTGCGGACAAGCGCGCTCTCGGTTGCATGTGCGAGATATCTTCGGATAAACCCAATGTAAATAAAGACAGTATGTAATAAACCCTATATAATTCACTTAAGCTGGGCATACGCTAGGACGATTATCGATCCCAGCAGGGGGTGGGCCGATAAACTGGACGATATCCAGCTATTGAAATGTCCCATTATCGGCACCATACACCTCCTCTGCTGGGGCCAATAATCCTAGCAGAAGAGGAGGGGCCAAAGCTAGTACTATGCTGCTCTGACAGCTTTGAAGCTATCAAAGCAGTCAGAACAGCATAGTACATAGATATACAGCAGCAGCTTTGAAGAATAGGGATCCATTCAGCTTGTTGATTGGCTCCCTTAAAATATCGGGAGCTTGCAAACGTGTTAAAAGACCAAATAATCCAGAGCGTTTCTGGTGCGTTTATTTGAGGTTTCAAAAATTGATCCTGGCCATTAACTACAGTGATTATTTGCCCGATCACCTGATAATTGGGTTATCGGACAGATAATTGCTCTAGTGTATGGCCAGCTTTAGGGGGAAATGATAAAAAAAAAATGTTACCATAAAATGTGAAATGCTCATCCCCATTCAGTATGTACAGCACCAATTCCCCGTACAGCAGATTTAATGATAGCACAAACACTACTGCATCTTGATTTTGCAGTTGCACATATATTTAATTTAATTTACCTTAATGCACTTTTAATTGGATTACAGCTGCTGTATTTTAAATGACCTGTATGTGCTGTTTGGAAAGAATAAAGATAAATAGCACTTCAGTAGTGCATTTAAGAAATTACATTGATTAGTTGTCTAAAAGAGAACATATTGACACAAATGAAAGTGAGAATGGTTTCCATTGGTGAGGGGATGAGAGCACAATTAACTTGGGGGGAGGTATGTGTCAGATAAAAGAACATGCAGGGGTGGTATGTTACTTTATCCTTTAATGTCGCATTTAATTTAAACGATGGGCTGGTTTATTTCTGATAGATTCACCAGTATGGAGTTGTACTGTCACGGCATAGGTGTGTTTATATTATAAACACTATCTTTCAATACCCAGTGCCTATTTTAACTTTTCTAAATGGAGCATGGATGATAACACCTGTCTAAAAGTCTGGATCGGCACGCATTAAGACGGCAATGCAGTAACACAAGTGGTTAGAACTTCTGCCTCACAGTGTCGAGGTCATGAGTTTGATACCCAGACTAGGCCTTATCTGTGGGGAGTTTGTATTTCCGCTCTGTGTCTTCATGGGTTTTCTTTGGGTACGCCCCTGTTTCCTCCTGCTCCCCAAAACCATACTAATAATTTAATGATTAATATTATAGTAGCTATCCCAATGGGTGAGCTTCTATAGAGAGGCGCCACTGGGGCGAGACAGAGACCTAGCAGAAACTGTAGAATATTGCAATAAAAAGGTGGAATAAAGTAAAATTTATTATTAATAGTAATAGGAAAAAAGGGAGGGAATAAAAGACACTAAAAAAGGGGATTAATTACCCCTATTATCATGTCTTATTATTATTTCAAAGTGGGTGGCAGCTCATTAGCTAGTAGACTACTGTATATCTACTTTAGAGATGAAAATAAAGAATAATAACTAACCACAAAACCACAATTTGTAGTAAGAAAAGTTCTCTTTAGGCGCTCATATATTTTCTTACTACAAATTGTGGTTTTGTGGTTAGTTATTATTCTTTAGTAATTTAATGAGCTGCTGATTAAAAATGACCCCTCGTCTATAGACTGTAGGCTTCAGTGGGTCAGGAACTGATGAGAATGATTGCTTAAACTATAAAACGAGATGTAATATGTTGGCACTACCTGTTAATAAATAGAAGGGAACGCCTATATTGTAAATTGTGAACTCAGCCCTACTGTTGGAAGTGTCATTCTTTTTAAGTCTGGTCAGATCAGAATGCAGTGTGATCGGTTAGCACAGATTCAAACGCATGAGCAATGTGACAAGACCAGGGGCGTAACTACAGAAGGTACAAGGCGTGCGGCTGCTAAGGGGCCTGGAGGAGAGGCTGACAGTTTAAAACATCGCTAGGCACTCCATTTATGAGTGCTGATAACTATGGTCAGTTCTGAGGGCTGTTTAAAGCGGTCAGCCTGTGAAAGTTTCTATCAGGTCCCACCCATCCAGACTCAGGCCTCGGCTCCCTGAGTCTGTCGCCTTCTGGTCCTGGACAAGATAACAGAGATCTTACCTGGGAACTGGGACTTTGACAATGGGCTTTATTATATACCTTATTTTATCTGCAGAATGACTATACAAAGGCATATCACTAACCGGTATATATAATAGAACAAATAGAAGAAAATATAAATCATTAAAAATAAAGTGACAGATGTTACTAATATATGCCATTGCTTATTCTCTCTCTCTCTCTGTACTTCAGCTTAGCCTTAGTCCTACACTAATCATATTATGCCCTTCAGGGACCATAGTAAGTTTGCAGAAGATGACTAACATTCCCTACAAATACGGCACACCTCCCATTAAAAAGCCCATTAATCTTCTTAAATTGCACTTGTCACTATTAGCGGCATAGTGCCACATAGGCACAAGCTGAACACACAGGAGTAACATATGAAGCCATTTCAGTCTCGGTGATTGATGCCTTTGAAGAATCGTTTCACATCACTTTGTCCGTAAAATCTTTGTTCTACAATCCATTGGGGGAATTTTTGACGTAAATGAGGTCTCCTTTGTATGGAAATATATTCTAATGTCAGAATTGCCTCCTTGAACTTTATTTTCACAGTAAGATCATAGGACCTGATCCACACCCCCACACGCTTTCCGTGCGTGCGGCTGGTGTTTAAATGCGCACGCGAGAGAGGAGTGAACTCCCCCTGTCACTTCCCTCTCTTCTCTCCCCTCTCTTGAGCGTAAACAGTGACTTACGCTTCCATAAAGCAGCCTTAAATCACACTTGTGGATTAGCGGTCAGTCTGATCGCTGATCCGTGTGTAAGTGGGTGTTAACCCCCACACTGTATAATTTACATCCCCCCGCCCACTTTGCGTACTTTTGCGGGTGGAGGGGAAGAAGCGCCCTGTCGTACGGAACTTCTATCGTACAAAACCAAGTTCCATACAATAGGAGATACGCACGTAAAATGGGCGAGATCCAGACCTACGTTTCCATTTACCTATTTTTTATGCACTCCCCTAGGCACTTCCCTCGCTCGTATGTACTTTGGCCATTTTATGCTTCCCAAACCCTACCTTAACTTTTCAAAGTGTAACCACTGATGTATGTAAAGGCTTCACGTATGTAAGTGCCTAAACACGCCCACACAGTATGATTTTAATGCCCCCCCCCGCCTCAGAAGCGTAATTATGGGTATCGTATGGATGTCACGCCTCTTCGTTCATAGTTACACTGTTGATACTAGGCTGGTACATAGGTTTAGAGTTACGTGGTGCATTTTTATGTCCCCCGCTAGTGTAAATACACTAGCGTACTTAGTTCTGGATCTACCCCAATGTTCGTAACAGCTGGAGGGCGCATGAGTGGGCAAAACGGACAGTCCTGTGGATCCGGTCCATAGAGGGCAGGTTAATGCCTTTGCAAATACAGGTAAAATTCGTATGATGTGCTAAGCACTTTCCTTAAAGTAAATGAGTAAATTTTAGTGAAGAGGATTGGAGTGAAGCTGTTAAATACTTTATTGCCAACATTTAATATCTATGAATTGAGGGGAAGGGGTTGTTATATTCCCCAATACATGCTTAGGGCTTGCAGAATACTTGTCCACCTTTAAACACCCGCTGATGGCCATGTGATCATTGCGTTAAACACTCACTCAGCACTGACAAGTTATTTATTGTGGAGTTGAACAGGTCCATATGTCCCATTAAGGATTGAAGTAAGCCAACTCGGGTTCCATAGCAAGTGTGAGTATGGAGGGGAGTTGGAGTCATTCTGCGCTCTTCTATATGGTGTAGTGCGCAGGCGGCTGTCGGAGACTGGCTGCTTAAGAAAGCGTCTGGCAATCAGTCACTGAGTGCTGAGGACTGCCTATAAATGCATTGACCGCACCAGTGCTGGGCTTTTAGAGACTGAAGGCTGGGCAGGTGGTTATGTCACTGTCTCCCATCTGTCACCATTTATTTGTTTGCAGGAGTTCAGGCACCTCTAAAGTTGTTTGATGATTTGTACACGCGTAGCAGTTTTTAGCACATGCAAGCAGTTTAAACACTGCAGGTGCCCAGAAAGCATGTGTAATAATAATAATACACACAAGTGTGCCATTATGAGATGAACACAATCTAGATATCTGCCGTTTACATTCAGAAGGCAGCATCGGGTGTTCAGGACACATTAATGCAATTTTCACTTTATGTTCTATTGAAAAATACACTTTTGCAGCACTTTAAGTGTACTGTATATACTAGAACCTCTCCGATTACTGGCTCTGGATGGCCCTTTCAATATTTTACATATACTTCTGATCAGGCGCCAATTGCCGATGTGTGGCGTGTGCAATCAAAGCAGAATATACATACACAACTCTTTGTGATTGGGATGCAATTTTAGAAAATTGCTGTTGGGAATCGGTACCTATTTTGACCCATTTCCAATAGCAACAGGCTGCAGCAAGTACTAGGTTAGTGTTAGGGAAGGTTAGGGTGAGGCTGCGCGACATGGAGGGTTAGGATTCAAGAAGGGGAAGGTTAGGGTTAGGTCTGAAGGAGAAGGTTAGGGTTAGGCTGCGGGAAACGGAGGGTTAGGGAAAGGTTAAGATCGGGGTTAGCATTAAAAGCTTACCTTCCATCAGACAAATCTTTGTAACTCCAAGGGCCAGATTTACTAAACTGCGGGACTGGAAAAGTGGAGATGTTGCCCATAGCAACCAATCAGATCCTAGCTCTCACTTTCCTATTACATACTAGAAAATGACAGCTAGAATCTGATTAGTTGCTATGGGAAACATCTCCACTTTTCCACACCCAGTAAATCTGGCTCTAGGAGTCGCAGCATTGCGGCCTGTTAAAATGGAGACCGCGGGCAGTCGCCATTGAACTGCCATACAATAGCCTGTTGGAAAACAGACCATCGTCCCAGCAAAACACCCCCTTAGGATCTGTGAATGTGAAGTAGAGGAGCTGTCACAATCCCATGTAAACAGGGCATTTTGGCACATTTTATAACCCTATTATTTATTTACTGGATTTACCGAGGGGAAAAATAAAATATGTTACAATAACTCAACAACACTTCTATCATTATAGTCACATTGTTGAAAATGTACAGCTTTTGTTATTTTATTTTTCATTTATGTTATAAAAATATAAAAAAAAAGAAGAAAATGAAACTGAACTTGGGTATTGCCCTAAACATCATGTCATTGTCATAAATAATCCACCAAGTGTATGAGTTTCTTGTCAGCTGTTATGTGACAGATGTCCCTACCAGCGTTGAATACCAATTTTTGCTTTTCCTCTACGATTTATTACAAGCAGCCTCTCAGGAAACCCCCATTCTCATTCCTCCTGTACTCCTACAAACCATCAGCCTGTACTTAGTCTCCTTGAGCTTTTAGATTTACATATGGCATCATTTATTAATGTTAAAATATGTTGTGCTGCCTTGTGGTAATATTAGTAGCATGCAATTATAGTAATTCTTCTCCTAAGCAACACATAGATATGCAGAGTTTTAATAGGACTATAAGAACCAAGCACAAATTATGCAGTTACCCAAGACCTAGCTCATTCCTCTGAGCATATTTAAGGCTTGTAATTCCTCACAATGTCAAAAGAGCAGTTTGTAGTTTGTCTTTGTAATTATACGAGGGACAGATTCCTGCGCTGAATATTTGCAGGAGGAACTATAAAAAGCCGTGTTGTGCGTACGTGTCTTTCATTTTGAAGTTGCTGGATCCATTCCTCCCGCTGCTTTGAGTGCAGCGGCAGTGGAGCTCCCATGCTGGATCCTTGCAGCATCGTGACTACCGCACAAGCGCAAAGGGATTTCGCTCACCGCTTACCAAAATGGAGCATTTCCTGATCCTTCTAGTAAATGGGGATCCGGTCTGCTGTGTCTGCAGAGAAAAGACACACTATGATCCTGAATGACTAACGACACCGACTTCCGCATGCTGCTTGTCGAGTGTGTTTTTCTGGCAGTGCGCAGGGGTGCAGCCAATGTTACGCTACAGATATCCTAGAGGATGGAGCTAAGGGAGTCTATTTATAAAGTTCATTTTCCTGTGACAATGGCTGTTTTCATGTGAAAACAGGCATTGTTGCAGGAAAATGAAGTTTTTCATATTTACAAACCATGGGTCGCCATGGAAAACGACCGTATCCATGGCGATGTATGTCAATAACGCATCACCCCGCCGGCCCGTTCTTTTCAGAGCGGGCCGGTGGTTCGTTATATTTACAAAGTCTGGGAGCGGAGTTTTAAGAGGGGTAAGTATTCCAGTGATCTCTCCATATACCCATGCCCCCCTTTTCCTCCCCCTAATAGCTGTTATTAGGGGGAGGATAAGGGGGGCATGTATGGGGAGACAGCTGGAATAAACCAAAGTGTGGAATGTAAAAAAAAAAAGTGTTTGTTTGTTTTTTTTAGTTAAAAAATAAATAATACATGTTAAAAAAAAAAGTAAGAAAGAAAGCAAAACTTACCTCTCCAGGAAAGGTATGCGCAGTGTTTTTCATTTCGGGACTTGGGACGTGTGAATAAGACCTGTGATGAGCACAGAGATCATCGTGGGACCTCTCAGGGCGGGTAAGTTATAGTACATTAAATGAACTAAGCTGCCAGGTTCCCTGCAAGGAGAAGCGAGTCTGGATCCGCTTCATTCATTTAAAAACGAAGTCCTATATAAATAGAGCCCATAGTTTTGTACACTAGGAGATTGAACGGAAAATACACAGTTTTGTCTTTTATTGTGTGTGTTTATATGTGTGTGTGTTTGTGTGTGTGTGTGTGTGTGTGTGTGTGTATGTGTGTGTGTATATGTGTGTGTGTGTGTGTGTATGTATGTGTGTGTATATGTGTGTGTGTGCGTGTATATGTGTGTGTGTGCGTGTATATATTAGAACCCCCAAGGTCATAACAATCTAAGTTTAATTTACTCCCACTGCCTCTGGTATCTACAGGGTTGACAACTTTTCCCCATTGATGCATGCGGGGGGCGGGGTTTAAAGATGCAATTTATGCAAATTGCATCATTAAGCCCGTCCCTTGGCTATCATTTACCCCTTTCGGGTGTTTCATAGGGATGGGGGTAGGGCTTGATGACGCAGTTTGCGTCATCAAGTCCCTCCCTATCCCTAGCAACACTAATAAACTAGTGTTGCCAGGTGGGGGGGGGCAGGACTTGAGGCTGTGGTTTCATGGAAACCACAAGCCTCAAATCTCTTGCGGGAGATTTGCCGGGATACTATGAGAACTGCCTGAATTTTGGGAGTCTCACGGACATTCCGTGAGAGTCAGCAACTATGATATATTTCTTTTTTTACAGCAGTTGAAGTATATTCACGACCATACCTCACCCATGCATTGCATACACCGAGTTACCTTTATATTTGTGGGGTGTGCAATATTTAAAAACAAAATCATGACATTTGATCCACATAAACATTTTCGGCACATAAGTGACTGCATTCGCTGACGCATAATGGTAACATTCTTGTGGGAATACTTTCCTATGAAGAGTGTAATTGCATTAATTTTACTTCCTTGCTTTATTAGAACAAACCTAATCATTCAAACCTTCCCACATTTAACTGCAATGGCTGTTATCGGCGCCTTGAGGCCATACGGATATTACAGGGAAAGATTTTATTTTTGCCCATGGCAGGAATCGCCAAAATCTGTCCCCTGATTGGAGATCAATCCTTGTGTTTTGACCTTGCAAACACTACACATTTTATATGGCATCAACTGCAATGTGAAATCCACAACAAGATTCCTCATGGGAGAGGCCTTTAAATAAGAGGATTATATCAGTGTTTTGAGATGTTGTTTAGTGGTAACACAGGATTTCCACTGAGAGAATTTCATCAAGGGTTTAGCAGACTGCAGCGGTACAAGCTTCCTCTGTACATAACCGTTTAGCAAGTTTAAAACTACCCTGTAGTGATTTCTAAGCTCGATGTGACTGAGGAAATACATAGCCTAAAATATATTTATCTTCTAAATGGCAATATTAGTGGGCCTTGAAAGATTGATATGAATATGACTTGTCTTAATAAGTCAGCAAATACAATTTTACATTTTTATCCGGATTCACAGTTAAGTCGTTTGTGTCTTGCGTACCTTGTTTTAAGAATTGAAAGCTTATTTACGCTATCTGCGTACCATTTCTGTGATCCTTTAGTGGATCTCTACACTATCCAATTTCTTTATTATTTAGGCTAAAAAAAAGGCCTTGTTCCCCCTAATGGCACACTACATGTAGCAATACATGTTAGCACATGGCCATGCAATGTTATTACGGTGTCTGATCATTGTTCAATGAAGGGCCATCTCTTTTCCTTTATGTATATATGTATGTCATGGTTGCCAACTTTTGTAAATGAATAACGGGGACATTGGTATAGCTCTATCAAGGTACTGCACCAAAGGGGTGAGTCTTGTACCACCAAAGGAGTGTGTCCCTTGACTAGCTCCTCCTATGGGTGTGTCTAGCGTGGTCTGGAAAACTTTTTCTAAATTGAAAGGGCAGCATCAGTATTTATTGATTGTTACATTGTCAGCGGATAAATAAAGTTTCATTTATGTGGGTGTGTGCT
Source organism: Limnodynastes dumerilii (assembly GCA_011038615.1). Classification (NCBI taxonomy): domain Eukaryota; kingdom Metazoa; phylum Chordata; class Amphibia; order Anura; family Limnodynastidae; genus Limnodynastes; species Limnodynastes dumerilii. The sequence continues at coordinate 437,106 of WWET01000226.1, forward strand.
TTATCAGCTCTCATTGCCCCTCATGCTTACAACCCTACGCCCCTTGTGAGCCTCACAAATCCTCGATACCCTTTCCTACATATGATCATTCTCATTTCTTTTCATCATTTTGTTTGTTTATCTGTCTAAATTAATTGTCCTCTCTAGCTATTAAAAAGGCTAATTTTTTTACTCTATTAGTGACACATTGGGCTGCATCCAGACTTAAGTAAGTGCTTGAAATTAGTTGCTGCTGGACTAAACCATGTTGATTGCAGGGGAGTCATATTTCATCTGTTGCAAACAGTATTACAGTTGAGAGGTGATGTTTCCTATCCCAAGTCTAAATAACAGTGTGATATTAAAGCTGGTCAGTATCTGTGTGCAGTAAGCAATTCAAAGATATATCCCTGCATGCAAAGAATACAATTACCTTGACTCCCCCTGCATTCAACATGGTTTAGCCCAGGAGTAACTAATTTCAAGCACTTAAGTCTGGATCCAGCCCATTGTTACCTTTAAGCCTCAATTAGAGCCACATTTGCCCAAGTTGTTGCCTCCCCTTATTTCTGTCCTAATCCCGGGGTATCCAGGCTCTCCTCAATGTCAAGTCAGGTATATAGGTCCTAATGTCTGGTCATCATATGCAAATTAGAAATCTAGATAGAAATGATTGAAACCTAGATAGATTTGATTGAATTTTAGCAATCTTTTGTTGGTAATATGGACTTGTACATAGAGAGCCCAGTTTGTTTTCTAGTGGCATAAAGTTTGCTATAATATATTGCCTCTTTTATTAGACTAAAAAGTATTCATTGGATTGAATTCTATGTAAGAGGATGAAGAATATTGATCTATATTGGGAGGTTTCTCTGCCAGGTTTCAAACAGCCTCAAAACACATTGAATAATAATCATAACATTTATTATTCAGTATCAGAATATGCCTTAGTCCCATATCTTACATTGTAACCAGTAAAATATTGTTGTTGTTAACACGGATCATAAATCGATCTATGTGTTATTCCCCTCCTAAATCTGCTGGATAACCTATGGAACATGGCACGTCTCATAATCTCCACTTGAAACTTTTCTTGGTTTGTTTTTAGTGTAGAGGCTCATCTTGTGACTGACGTTTAAAATACAAGTGTTGAGTTTTTATTTCTCTCTCCTCTCATTATTCCGTCACAACGCATTACTAATTATCATTGTCTAAAGGTCTTATCTGAATCAGCATGGATTTTTTTTCTTTCTCATTAAGGAAAACGTTAGGAAGTTATTGATATTTTTATCTGACCCTTTATTGTCAGAATAAGAGTTACACTATCCCAATGGGAATAATAAAACTGGTGACTTATTTTAAGACCTGTCTGTATTTTGTCTGCTACTCTGTCTTATACATCGAAGCTATGTCCAACTACATTTTTCTTTATTTGTTTTAACACATGCTTTCCCCTGTGGCTGGGTAGCTGCAGCATGAGGCTGTAAAAGCATTATATGTTATAGGAGTTTTGAAAAGCGCAATAAACTGGATCCAGAATTCCATAAAAGGTGTTTTTAAGTTTTTGGGTTTTTTTTACAATTGCTAGGGTTAAAAATGTCGACGTTTTGCAACTGCATGAGTACGTCATATTCATACCGTCCAACATGACCCATTATATTAGATACAAAATACTCTGCTTCTCAGTTTCCAACTGTCAGTTACTATGGTCACCAGCTTTGTTGAAGAGGCAAATAGTTTTTTAAATATCAGTTAATTAATTTAAACCAGGTGAGTGACAGTTGGAAGCTCAGGAGCGGATTAAATTGTACCTAATGGAATGGGTCATGTTGGAGGCTTTGCACATTTCCAGTAGTGATATGGATTCATGGTTCTGTACAGTGAGCGATTGCAATGGTGGGGCGGATACGGACACTCGTACTATCCAGACTTCAGAGCGGTCCCCATTTTAGGACAGCATGGGATTCTTTTGACATCTGTCGGAATTTCTTATGAGCAAGGGGCGTGGCCTCCCCTAACCCCCGAGAACATCTGGATAGAGCTGGGATCCAGAATTGGATACCTGAAGAGCGCAGTAAATCACCACTGGAAACGACATCCATGATAAGTTTTTCTTGTAGGAATTGGTTCATATCACTTCGCAAAAAATCTGGGTTTCTATCAAACTATCCAAATGCCCTTCAAAGTGAGCGAGGGAGGCGGGAGCTGGGGGAGCATCAGCTGCACCGCCAACCCAAGCCGGCAGCTGACCGAATAAGAGAGTCTCAGGGAGCAGGGCTGCCTTCAGAATTTGTAGGGTCTGGGACACACCAGCAGGGCCCCGCCCCCATGTGATGTAATCAGTGACATCACATGGGTGGGGCCCCACAGACCTGCGTTACCATCTGGTCAGTGCGCAGGGAAATTCTTCACTGTACATTGCCTCTGTAATGATGGCGGGCCCCCATCACCTGCAGCAATGGGACAGTGGTCTCTGCTGTCCCCTCTGATGGCGGCCCTGTCATGGAGATTGGTAAACACTTCAGGGAGTCGGAGATCACCTACTCGTCAGGGAGTTTCCCTGATATTCAGGGAGTGTTGGCAACTGAGTTTTCTGAGTTTTGTGCCTTTATCGTACTGTAGTATATATTGTATATTATGGTTTATCGTACTGTAGTATATATTGTATATTATGGTTTATCATACTGTAGTATACTGTATATTATGGTTTATCGTACTGTAGTATACTGTATATTATGGTTTATCGTACTGTAGTATACTGTATATTATGGTTTATCATACTGTAGTATATACTGTATATTATGGTTTATCATACTGTAGTATATACTGTGTATTATGGTTTATCGTACTGTAGTATATACTGTGTATTATGGTTTATCGTACTGTAGTATATACTGTATATTATGGTTTATCGTACTGTAGTATATACTGTGTATTATGGTTTGTCGTACTGTAGTATATACTGTGTATTATGGTTTATTGTACTGTAGTATATATACTGTATATTATGGTTTATCATTCTGTAGTATATACTGTGTATTATGGTTTATCGTACTGTAGTATATACTGTGTGTTATGGTGTATTGTTCTGTAGTATATACTGTGTATTATGGTTTGTCGTACTGTAGTATATACTGTATATTATGGTTTATCATACTGTAGTATATACTATATATTATGGTTTATAGTACTGTAGTATATACTGTGTATTATGGTTTATCGTACTGTAGTATATACTGTGTATTATGGTTTAATGATAAGTAATAAAAATTACATGTATGACAAGATATACTTTCAAATGTGATGATAAAATGTAAAAATGTTCCATTGTTCTGGTGGAAACATTAAAGTAACATAATAATGACTTTTGTCCTTGAGGAATCTCTTCTGCCTCCTCTGATCTTCCGCATTGGGGTTGATGCATATGAGGATTTATTTCTGACAACTGTCTTGAGAAAAACACAGGTTTCCATCACTTCTCTCAAATTTGTGCCTACAACATCACACCTCAACTATGTGTCAAGCCGTTATTTATATATAGATACATATGTGTAATTATCAACAGCTACAAAGCAGTGATAATTGTATGTTTTGGAATTATAGAATTAAAAAAGTGACAATGGAGTAGATCCGGAGCTACATACGCGAGTGATTTTATGCTAGCCGCTAGCGTAAAAGCACCCACTAGGACTTGATGCGCATGCGTGTGGCGGATGTTACAGAGCATGTAAGCCAGTCTCGTATCTTCTGCGTAACTACGTATGAAGGGGCGGGCCAGCCATACGATACCCGTAATTATACTTCGGAGGCGGGGTGAGGCATTTATAATCGTACAGTATGGGCGTGCTTAGTCTCGTAAGTACATGCTGCCTATACGCACGTCAGTACTTACGCTGTGTAAACTTAGGGTAGGGTTCCGGAAGGGTAAAACGGCCAAAGTACATACAAGATGAGTGCATGGTAAATACGCTACGCTAGGAAACGTATCCCTGGATCTGGCCCAGTGTGCGTGTTTCTGCTGTACTGTGAATGAACTGAACGATTTAGCTGATAAAGATACTGATCATTTTAAGTGCTGACAGTAATTGCCATTGACATGTTAGAATGTTCTATAAATGTAGCATGTCTGTATGTGCGTTTCTCAAGCAGTATTCAGACCACTCTCTGGTGTAAATTAGGGCCACTGGGCAAGCTTGTCAGGAGGTAGCAGCTAACCAGGTGTGATACCAGATGGCAGAGGTCATATTTAATAAAGTATCTAGAGGGCCGAATGGATTTTGTAGAAAATGTACTTTAAAATCACTACATAGTATATAAGAAAAAAAATGTATATCTTTACATGATCTGCGTGGTTCTTGACCTGATTCCATAGTGGGTAACTGGTACTCCCTGAAAAAAGGTTGAGAACCGCTGATATAGATCATTATTTATCATTAGAAGCCTGTTGTATTGTTTTTCTTATTTCCATTGGATAAAGCAGCTAATGTTTTTGTATTTGTCTTTTTTTCTCTTTCCCGGTCTCCTTCCTGAATGTCTTAACCATGAATCGGATGGTCTCTGCTCCAACCACTTGCGGTTATTTCATACGCAGGTAAGTGTGTCATTAACATTGACTGATTATGAAATATTTGTGGCTGGCCCCTACAACGCATTTGTGAGAACATGTAAATGTAAAGCTGACGTTGTTTCAAGATTGTTTCAAATAATAGATATTTGTCCAAGGCTGTCAGCAGAAGCCCGGACATATGTATAGAAGAGCCACACAAGGGGTCAGGCACACCCCCTTCCATGCCTTCTCCCCTGAATTTGTGTACGATTAGAAACCAGGGCAGGGGATATACGTCTTTAACAAATCTTGTTTTTCCGTAAAAAATCCCTAACAGTGGACCAGATTCACACTTGCGTCTGTGATCCGTAGGTGTGGATACATGTGTATCCACACCTACTTCTCCGGTCCCCTCCTCCGCCCCGCCCCTTTTTAGGTTCCTAATGGCACTTACGAATTCTATAGGCAACCTTAAATCCCCAGCCCCCCCCCCAGCCTAATTTACATCCCTCTCCCCACTCTCTTTACCTAATTATCCCTGGAGGCTGCAGTGACACACCTCCTTTCACCTAAAAAAAACTATGTGCGGCCTTTAAAGACCGCACGTAGTTCATCTACGTGCCTAAGGGCTACATAGATTGCGTAGTCACACTGACTACGCATGCCCAGTGGCTAAAATCGGACACTTACGCACTTAAGAAGCCTCTGTTTTTAGGTGTGAATCCGGTCCAGTGTGTCTTAATAGTGTCTATCTCCCTCTACCAGGATAAACCTAATCAGTCTCTGGTTAAAAATATAGGGTGTTATGCAATTCAATATCGCAACACACAGAGGCATGAAGTAGCCTCAAACTTAATTTGTCTCATGGGGACGTCCGACGTGTTTGGCAATAGACTGGAATATGTGTACTTCACACTGATTTCCTTATTCATAGGGGATTTGAATAACTGTCCATACAGTCAGCAGTCTGCAACATCAGAATCCATAAATAAGAAGAGCAACATAAGTGATGTTTTACATTTTATATCCCTGTGACTCTCTGGTTGCCTCTAGAGGCCTGTTTACCACGTTTTGTGCCATTTATTATATCTTATGTTACATATTGTTTGTAAGTAGACAGCCTTAGTCTCCAAGATGAGCGTCATAAGTGTTTGTTCGTCTGAGTAAAATGAGACTAGAAAAAAACACTATGCTATGAAGAAAATATCTGTGTCTCAAGTGTCTGCATTTCCATTCAAGATCATCATATTATTTAAGATAATTTGAGATTGTTTCTTATAATGATACTTTAGTATTTTAGTAATGAATTTATACTTAAACAGATTAATATAATATTTCATTACTTTTTTTTTATTTTTCTGTGTACACTTTACTTACCCACTAAAAGGCATTTTAAGACTCAATGAGAGAGAGAGGGTCTCAGACATCTTGTCTTCTCTGATTTCTTCATTGCAATAAAGTTTATTTAAAAGCCTCCTGTACAGCAAAGTACAGGGTAAAAGCCTATTTGTTCCGTACAGAGGAACTTCCGTGAAAGGGGCTGGCATTTAGCCATGCTAAGTTTCAGGGGTGGGGAGAGGCGGTTAAGTTAAGCTAGGGGTCTAGACATTTAAGTAAGAAGGAGGGAAGTGCCAGGGGCATGCAGCCCCTCCTCCATGCTTGATTACAGAGCTCCGTGTGTACGATCTCCATTATATATTAAACACATTGAACCTGATCCAGACTTAAGGGCATAATACGTACGTTAGCCTCCATTGTGGATGCTAATTTACAGAATTTCATCTCCAAAATCGTGCACGCAGCAATGTGGGTACTCGCCCCAACACTTCTGCATGCGGAATGCATTTGCGTGCTCTGGACAATACCTTAAGCCGATCGCTTACTGTACGATTTAAATACCTATGCCCACACCGGGCCTGATCCAGAGGTACGATGTAGCGCTGAGCGTACTAACGCTCAGCGTTACATCGCTGACTCCCCCTG
>WWET01000226.1:456203-493143 GCA_011038615.1 Limnodynastes dumerilii
CCCCGGCAGCCTTCCGTTCCCAACAGTGCACTGCTGGCGGGTGTCACATGGGGATGTCAGGCGTGCGTGCACTGCGCAGCCTCATGCTCCTCTTCTGTGTCCGTGAGGCTGCGCAGTGCACTGTTGGGAATGGAAGACTGCTGGAGGCCGTCTCCGTTTGTATAGATATGGATGGGGTTGAGAAGAAGAAGAAGGGGGGCCCGTCTTGGGAGGGGGGGCGTCTGAGGAGGGAGGAGGAGGAGGGTCCGTGTGGGGGTCTGCACACGGGCCCCTTCATTTCTAGAAACGCCCCTGCCCGACATGTAACCCCCTCTTCTTCCCCCTAATAGCTATTAGGGGGAGGAAAAGGGGTTTAAATGGGGAGACCGCTGGAATACTTACAGTAACGCCATCTTCAGTTGGCGTTATTTAACGTGTCGGCGCAGATTGTTAAAATCTGCGCTGACACTTAGTAAATGCCAGCCCTCATTCATTAAAGCGGGTCAGCGATAAGAAGTGTTAATGCGATCGTATTGCTTTGATAGCATTATAAATAAGGAACTCTTCGTTTTCATATAATAAAGCCTGTTTTCACACAAATCCTTTACTTTTCATAAATAGGGACTTGGGCAATGCAGTGTATTGAGTTTACTGACAGAGCAGTATACCACCCAGAGGGCCCATACAGGGGCTTCCTCTATGTATAGAGAAAACAGCCCAAAAATGGGCCCAGATTTTTGTAATAGGCCTGGAGAAACACTGCCCTATCCCAAAACTTTCAGAGCTGTTGAGATTAATTATTAAAAATACTTATTTATATTTTTAGCTTAGATTTAGTTTTTAATATTTTTTCAGTAATCACAATCTTAGATAACATGATTCTTTTATATTAATAAAGCTCTCCATACCCTTGGGAATTGACCATCTGTTGAAAGACAGATTGAAAGGGTTTTCTGTATTTTATCACTAACAAGAATGATTTTAAACATACAGGACTGAATTCAGAGATCCGTTTTTTGAAATTACGCAATTAAACGCACGATCCTAAAAGTATCCAGATTATGGACTAGGGAGGCATGATGTGCTAATGCATCCACCCATTTAACTGTTATGCAGTAAAGTCATTCCAATGAGTTAATATGCCACAAGCAGCGTGCGTTGTCATCCAAACTGAAAACTCAACACTTTACCCCACATCCATCCCTAGCATGTTATGGAACTGTTGAATAGTACTCCTTGTTAGCTTGATCATTTGGTGTTTTCTGTGCCCATTTTAACTACACTCTATCCAGTACTGTGCTTTACATCTAGTGAAACATCTACTAATGTGTTGCCCATAGCAACCTATCAGGATCGATTGCAATGGGTAGTACCTCTTACTTTTTAGATATTTTAGTAATTCCTCGCTTGTGTATCAACTATAAAATACTTAAAACAAATTATTTATTCTAAAAATGTGAAATATTTCTCAATTTATCAAGAGGGGACGTTTTATATCTTGTTAGTCTGTTTGCAGCATGCTATAGTATTGGCTAAAGACAGCCTCTGTTATACCATCACAAGGTGCTGTAAATATTTTTAAAGCAGCAATCTCTTTATATTGAATGCAGACCCTGCAACATGACCCATTTCATTAGGTACTAAATACTTTACTCCAGAACATCCAACCGTCAGTTACTGTGGTAACCACTTGGGTTTATTTTTCAAACATCAGTTAATTATTAAAAATTCCTCATCCGCACACACAAGGTGCACACGTCACCAAATCATGCCTATTTACTAAAGATCCACACTCAAGTTCACATAGATGCCAGAGTAAGCATCTGCACTATATCCTGCTTTTCTTGTATATTAGCCTTTGTAAGTAACTATGTATTGAATAGCAGAATATTTAATTTAACACATATATTCTAATTAAATTCCTAATATGTATAATCATTAACTGCAATAAACAGGACATTACGGGATTGCAGTCTACCTCCAATAAGACACAATTTAGGAGGAATTGTCGTACCGCACAGCTTGGTCCTAATTACGGTAGTGGTGGGACCTACATTGCTGCTCTGCAGTAGTCATTGGTCACTTTTGGGGACCTGTTTTAATTGGCATATCATGTTGGGAGACATTCTTAAAGGTCTGGCAATACAGCGTATATATTTTTGGGGATTTTGAACACAGGCAACAGTGTAGAATATGTGGTTTTAACTGTCAAGAAAAGGGAGAACAAGGATTCTGATTGCATAAACCAGTCTGCACTACTGTATACTGAGCTTAATAACAATATGACCACTGTGGAGGTTTTTCTCACCCCGCTCTCCTAGAGTGGAAGCACATTTTCCACATCATTAGATCAGGCAACAGGTTTCCTTGTCCTGTTTTCTTGGCTGATGGCTTTCAGGAGTGCTCGTTGTTTGCACTCCTTATTCTCACTAATGAGACATTTCAAGCCTCTAGTTGTACAACTGAGCGTCTGGCTACTTCTTCAGACTGGGTATGTGCGCTGTTGAACTGGGTAAAAGTTGCAGATAAGATTGGCCTTCCCCTGAGTTGTTTCATTACACTATTGACGGGCGCAGTAAATCCTGCATTTCTTTTACAGCACACTGAAGGTCACTACTGCAGTCTGATCATAATGAGCTTCATAAGCTAGTGTCTCATCTCCGCAGGATGCTCAACAGATTGTCAAAAAATACCATTCATTTCTTAACCTTATTAGGTTACAAGAGCTGAATGCATCTTTGGGGCTTAGAAGCTGTTATCTAAAAGGGAGTACTGAGCAATTTTTCCAAACATAATAAAAAGCTAGACTAGTTTTCTAATAGACATTGGGAATACTGGGCACCTTAACAGAGTGAAAACCAAGATAATTGTCAGGGTTGTTTGTCTGCTATAGCCGTGTATATGCCAATTATTTTGTTGTTTGTTTTTGTAAGAGTGTATAAAATTAAAAAAAAAAAAAGAAATAGTTGAAATATACCCTATATGTATATAAAACAAAACCATAGTATCAGTGATTACCCTCAAGTTATAAACAGGGTTGCTGACTCCCAAATTCGGGCAGTTCTCAGGGCCAGATTAACAATGGGGCTAATGGGACTATAGTTCCAGGCCTCCATCTGTAAATAGACCCCCATGCACTGCAGATCTCCAGGCCCCCTACTGCAGTGCATAAGTATGACATCCTCCTCCAAAGCATAATGTGGGCCTTTGATCATTTTCAGCCCCAGGCCCACATGGCCTTCAATCCGGCCCTGGCAGTTCTTCTAGGATCCCGGGAGAGCCAGCAAATCTCCTGCAGTGGGCTTGTCCTGCCCCCTCCCTAGCAACAACACTATTCCTTGTCCCACCCCTATCCCTAGTAACACTATTAAAAATGCTATTGATGTTCAGGCTTCAGGACACGATTTGCATAAATTGCATTATTAAGACCCACCCCTATACCAGCATCTTACCCCGTTCCCTCCTGGAAAAGTCAGCAACCCTGGTTTTTAGCCGTTACCAACGGACAATTACCATAGTAAACAATATACTTATCAGTATAAGTACAACAACTGGATCTCTGTCTGTAGCATTGTGTACAGAGATGTCACTTTGACATTTACATCCTCTCCATTCCCCTGAGTACCACTGCTCTAAAGCAGTGCTCCTCAACCTTTTCTTACCCTCGGCACACCTAAGCCATTCCCAGAATTCCGCGGCACACCAAAAGCAAAATATACAAAAAAAGCTGGAATTACAAAGTACATTATTTATAACTAATTTAACTATTTTAGCCAGTAGTCCCTATCATGTGTCTGCAGCCTCCCCAGTAGTTCCCATTCATGTGTCTCCAGCTCTCCTGTATTCCCCATTCATGTATCTGCAGTCTCCCCAGTATCCCCTTATTTCCTTAGGGCAAAGTCTTCCAGTGCTTTTTCTCCTGCTGGAGGAATTGCACCATGGCACACTTGGCAATATCCTGTGGCGCACTGTTTGAGAAGCACTGCTCTAAAGGGTGATGCGATGTAAAGTTTGCACCACAAGTCAAGGGTATCATTAATAATAATCTGCACCAGCCATGTGGTACTGCTAAGAAGTAATCTGTCCTTCTATAGATCAAGGTGTGAAACTAGATCTCCAAGCATACCCCACAGCACAACATGCCCTAATACTTGGGACTTGTAATTTCTTAATTCCTGCAGTGGCCCAGGTTACCTGTGCCAGGTCTAAGGATGAGTTTTTAGCCGAATGTCTGTAATTATTTTTGTGAATAGAGGCCAATCATTAAAGTTACTTTTGAGATCCATCAAGGTCAAAGTCCAACATACCACATTCACCTGAATCTGCATTATTGATCTCTGGACCATCTTCTATCATTTGCTAACTTTAATCTAGAGCAAAATAACAGATTAGCATTTCTGTAATTACAAATTATCTCTAGCTAAAATCCTATTATTTCTTAAATGTTCATATGATTTTAATTTAGTTATTTCAACTGTTTTGTGAATTATTTTTTTTAACTTAAATTTTAAAGGAAAAATCAATGATATCTGTAATGAATATGTAGATTAAGCAATAATTATATTAAAGGCTGATTGTAACTGTTTTCATAGTAGCAGTTCGCACATCCTTATACTAATTTTATTGTTTACAAACACATCTATTAAATAATACAGTAGTTTGGCCATCCCAGATGTTAAACTGGCACATTTCTAAACAGACATTCTTTGTTAAAGGTATAAAAATGAAACCTATATTAAAACATGTAATAAACTAGCTACGGCTGATATGTCACTCACATAGTTCACTCCTATATCTTAGAAATGAAGACTCTGACAACTTTGTGGGATTTAAAAGTAAAATTGATTTATTCCATTGGAATTAGAGGAACTATTGATTTGGGGTAGAGTGAGTCAGGTGGCACTTATAGCAGATGCAGGAAGTCAGCTGATGTAAACAAACAAAATGAGGACTGGCAGCCCCTGTCCTCAGCATCCCCCAAGGTCATAAGCAATGTACGATCACTAACCCCCTTCACACTGCACACCACGTAATATCGCGGAGACAGACCGGGACCCAGCCACAGGGCATGGCTTCCTAATTCCATTGGAGAGAGGTGGTTTCCATAAACCTTATCCGTTTCCCTGTGTGCCAAATTCATTGCTGAAACCCCCACTGATATTGCCAACCTATGCCCCATCTGCAAAGACACTTAGGGCCAGATTTACTAAGCTGCAGGTTTGGAAAAGTGAAGATGTTGTTCATAGCAACCAATCAGATGCTAGCTGACATTCTCTAGTAAGTAATAGGAAAGTAAGAACTACAATCTGATTGGTTGCTATAGGCAACATCCCCACTTTTCCAAACTCGCATCTTAGTAAATCTGGCCCTTAAGGAGAGAGATGAAATCAAAATATAAAGAGACCAAGCTTCCTGGCCACACACCTTTATATAACCTCTAAACCCCACCCCTTTAAACCAGACCTAACCTGATAGGCTATTCCCTTAACTCCTAGAGTGCCTGATGCCAGTGACACACAGCCGGGTGTTTATGGGGCCTTCATGCCTTTAGTTTTCTTAAATAGCTTGATGACTATTAGCATTTTGTCATGCTCGTTCAAAGTGAAATTTAATTGAAACACAAAATAATGGTTTGCATATTCTAACAATGAAATTCAAGTGAAGTGTAGGTCAGTTTATTGTACAATGCAGAGAAACAGAATGAAAAAGATTTATTATTTAAAGTAATTGTGAGTTATCTTTCAAGGACTTTCTACGAATAGAGAAGCAGAAATGATTCCATGCAAATCCGTTTTTCACCCATTTGTTTGTATGTGAATTGCTGTGCTCTTGCATCCCATTAAAATAATAATTTCAAGCTTGAACAGTTATGCTCATGTGTTATGTTCCTGCCTTGATGTCATGGGAATCCCAGACAATATGCTTGTTTGATGTCTGTCTAAAAGTGATTTGACATCCACAAGAAGCTGTATCGCAAACATTTATTATCTTGTAATTTAAGCACATGCTGTATAATTAAATAACACAACTAAGAAATTGCAAAGTGGGAAGGATTCTACATCTTAATTTGATTAGTGGGATCATGAAGATGGGGGAGGCGCAGGGAATAGCATTTTAGACAAAATATTAACAGCACATATTAAGTAACCACAAGCGTGCATTACGCCATTATATGAACTAGTTTCAGACTACTGTAGTTGCACATTATGGGCTAGATCCAGACCTAAGTTCTGTTTTACATACGATCACGTAGCTATGTACTCCTCTCGGTCGTACGTAATTTACTTGATTTACAAGTACCAAAACCTACCTTGACTTTTCCAAGCGTAAGTACGGTCGTACGTAATGGACTGACGTACGTAACGGCCCTAACCCGGCTCATGCTGTGTGAAATAAATGCCTCCCTCCAGCCACAAAGCGTATTTACGGGTGTCGTGTGGATGACCCGTCCCTTCCTTCGTATTTACGCTGAAGGTACGTACAATCAGAGTTATGTTGCGTAGCACCTGGCGGTACATACAAAGAGGCGTTTTTATGACAGCGGCTAGCGTAAATACGCTTTTGTACTGAGGTCATAGGGCCAGATCCAGAACTTATAAAGTCAGGGACATGTGCAAGCCATAGGCGTAAGTCCCCTGACAAGTAACATCGGCGCAGTTTTGTACATTAGAAGTTCTGATGAAGGGGCCGGCCTTTCACTTACACATGCTGAATCCCAGCAATACAGGCCGGGACAGGCTTGCAAGTTAAGGGGCGGGGATATGCATGCAAATGAGGGGGCAGGGATAGCCATGCAAATGAGGGGGCAGGGAACTTGCCATTTATCGCCATCCAGAAAGTTGCTTTATGTGTGTATTGAACGGGTTGCAGTCCCCGGTTAGAAAGTCTGATTTCCGAAATAAAGACATCCAAAAGTTCCTTTTCAGATATCCCTATTTTAATACCCCTTTAGTTTAGAAAAAAAATATCAGAACATGTGAGTATGCTGATCATCATACTCACCCATTCCGTTTCGCTACCTCAGGACCCGGTCCATGGGAAAAGTGAGTAACCTCCCCAGGGTTAGGGTCAGGCTGTGGGGAAGGGAGGGTTAGGTTCAGGCTGCTGGAGAGGGAGGGCTAGGGTCAGGCTGTGGGAGATGGTGGGTTAGGGTCAGGCTGCAGGGAAGGGAAGGTTAGGGTCGGGCTGCGAAAGTTCGTGCTCCGTGGATCGATCGCTATGCCTGACATATGCAATCAAAATCCCAGTCAGTTGGAAACTGGATGGGAGAAAATGGCCCTAGTGAAATAGGGCTGTATTAAACCCAGTATTAAACCCTGAGAAGAGGCAGATAAATTAGTGATAGCTAAATTCAAGGTGATTAGAGTCCATGTTTATTTTTTTTTCTGAAAATAATACAAATTAAATACAAACAAACCTGCTGCCTATAGACATCAAACCATCATTAAGAAAACTATTTTTCTAGTGACAAAGTTACATCGATCTGGAGCTAGACTGATTTGCTCCCTGGAGACATTTGGTTTCTAAGTTTGTTTAATGTTGTTGAACATTCAATAAATCAGGTTTTACGGGGGCAACATACAACAAAAAAATCCATCCAAGCAGTAAAGAGAGGCATGAAACTTCATTGTTAACATATTTATAACACTAGGTTACTGGTGCAACACTGCAGCAGAATTCAGAAGATTAATAAAAATAAATTAAACGTATGAGCTCATTCTTTATAGCAGACCCAAAGCCTGAAACTGACAGTAATATCATCCATTTGAACACTTCACTCGGTGAATAATTGTTGGCAATTATAATGTCTTATTGCTGGGAGTCATTTATAAACCCATCTCTCTTTCTACTAACAAGTCTATTTGCATAAAGCAGTTACAGTACAGCTAGTACACTTTCTGTGCAGTAATGTCTCATGCAATGTATGCGTCTTTGTTAGCCATGTGCAGTGTGATACCTCAGTCCCAGCATAATACTATGACCAAAGTTGTGTTCTTGTTATGGGCCATTGGGCCTGAACCAGACATCCGATTTCAGTGAGCACAGTCTCCCAGAGAAAATTGTTCGGATGGATGAACTGGCAGTGGACATCCACCCATCTAGACCTCCATCTCACTTGCTTGGTTGGGATTTTGGACAGCCTTGGACTGTCTGCATTAGGGAAATCCTGGAAGTACAGAAGTCTGATGGATACATAAAGGGGATAATCCAGAGTTAGGAGTAACGTCACAAAAAGCTACAAATCTGCTGTTCGTCAAACCAAGTTGCAATGTCAAAAAAAATAATGGTTGATTTCATTCATTGCACACAAATACTTAAAAGTTATACTTTTGAACTCTAAATTAGAGTTGAACTACATCGCCTGTCAGTTTATTCTATTTGAACCGTAAGCTTCAGAACAGGGGGGAAAAGGGAGGCTGAAATGTGAAGTGGGGGATGGGGTCGGTCCAGGCGAGAGCAATTGTGTGGCTATAGTAAAAGTCGATTTTGGGTCTCGGGGTTGTTGAACAGTGGAAAAGTTCCTTTTTGGCTATCTCTATTCTGATTGGCAGCCATTTTTAGATTTTATTTTATGAATGGGTGAGTATGCGATCGGCAAACTCACCCATTCCTTTTCGGAAGCGCCACTGCCGGTTCACCGGAGAGGTGAGTAACCTCTCCAGGACTTTTAGGCTTAGGGTGAGGGTTAGGGTTAGGCTCTGGGGAAGTCTCTTTGAGGCAGAAGCAATTGTTTTCCCAGCCAGTTGGAACCTCGCTGTAACGAACCCACACCCATTGATAAACAGAGTAGGGTGGTCTTCATCCACCAGTCCTATTCCGTGTCTTCAGGCCAACCAGCCTGAAGGATGGTTAGAGATGACACCACCTGTGTCAGGGTGGTTATAAAGGCTGTGAGGCCTACAGCCCTGTGGGTTAGGCTGCGGTGAGAGAATGGTTTGGGTAGGTCGAGGTGAGGGCATGGTTATAGTTAGGCTGTACTGAGGGGACAGTTAGGGTAAGGCTGTGATTAGAGGTAGGCTGCAGTGGGACATTTAACTATTGCCATAACTAAGGCCGGTATAATAATGCCTGATGTTGTGTATGAGTGTCGATGACTTTAGGTTCTGTATTCCACACCCGAGACATCAGACAGCCAGGTAGGCTGTAAGCACTAAAAAGGAGAAGGCCTGTGGTTGCCCTGGGAAATAGCAACACAACCCCTGATCTTGGGATCAATTGGATACCAAGCAAAAGATGCCAAGGATCCCATCATCAGATGACATTATTGACATTAAGACTTTGGAGTTTGTGAGGTGGGAAGAGCACGTAGAGCAAATACAGACACACGGCCAGATCCAGACCTAAGTTCTTTTTACGTACATAGCGTATTTACACTATCGTAAGTACTATGCACTCCCCTGGGCACTTCCCTCGCTTGTACGTTTTACTCGTTTTATGTTTACCAAACCCTACCTTAACTTTTCCAAGCGTAAGTACGGACATACGTAATGGATTGACGTACGTAATAGACTAACCCGGCCCATACCGTACAGTGCCTCCTTCCGCCCACAAAGCGTATTTCCGGATGTCATAAAGTTGATCCGCCTCTTCGTTCATATTTATGCTGAAGTTACGTACGAACGGAGTTACGTTGCTTAACATCTGCCGCGCGCATGCGCAGTAAATGTAAAAGGAGATTTTATGACAGCGGCTAGCGTAAATACGCACTTGTACGTAGCTCTGGATCTGGCCCACAGTGTATAAACTCCACACAAATAGGGCCCTGGTCGGAACGAAATACACGGACCTAGAGCTGTGATGCAGCAGTATATGACATTATTTTGTATGACTTGCAGTGTTTGGTTTTGGGATAATAAAATCAAAAGCAGACGTTTTGCAGAGTCATTTAATGTTGGTGTAAGCTTTTTCTTTTTTCTTCTCTTTATCTAGTATCATTTTTCCCAATCTGTGCTTTAGCCTCTCTGCTGTAGAGCCTGCTTAAAAAAGATCTGTACAAAGATGAGTCGAAACTCACCTGCATCGAGACACATATCTGCTTTCTCAGCTCTAGTGGCGCAGCAGAGCATGCAAGCAAGCAGCAGGATTGTAAATCTTCCTCTGATAGCCATCACTGAAGGCTTTAAATACATTATTCTTGCAATACAGCCCATGTTAGCATTCCAATGCAATGCAAAGCTGTGTCATGAATCCCAGCTAAAGAATGTCATTATTGCTGCATCACGATGAGACCATTGTTACAGAAAGTGTCACTGGACACCTTCAAGCATCGATGTAGTTAATTATCTACAATATCATGTAATCCTCTTTCACTTCTAATGTAGGGGGCATTATATTGTTGGCACAGTGTATTCTGGAACGATTAGTCGTGGAAATCTCTTGTGACATTTTTTTTACTCATGTCCCTATGTCCCCTTTCCTGTTACTCATGTCCCTATGTCCCCTTTCCTGTTACTATGTCCCCTTTCCTGTTACTCATGTCCCTATGTCCCCTTTCCTGTTACTCGTGCCCCTATGTCCCCTCTCCTGTTACTCGTGTCCCTATGTCCCCTCTCCTGTTACTCGTGTCCCTATGTCCCCTTTCCTGTGACTCGTGCCCCTATGTCCCCTTTCCTGTGACTCGTGTCCCTATGTCCCCTTTCCTAATACACTTGAATCGCTCACCCAAAGCAGTCCATGAAAACAAGGTAGAAAATTCCTAATCTGGATATCTGTTAAATGGGATGCAATTGCCGGTCCACCCGGCCCTATTTAGACAATGATACAGTCGCCAGTTAAATTGCAGCTTGCCAATATGCTAGGCACATAGAAAATTGCTACTGGGAATTGGTACCTATTTCAAGCTGTTCGCAATAGTATCAGGCTGTGGCGGGCTCAGGTTAGGGTTAGGCTTCAAGAAGAGAGGGTTAGGGCTTAAGGGGAAGATTAGGGTTATCCTTTGAGACATGGAGGGTTAGGCTGCGGGAAACGGAGGGTTAGTGTTAAGGGAGGGTTAAGGGTAGGGCTAGGGTGCAAGTGCTTACATGTCGGCAGAGGGATCTTTGTGACTCTGGGAGTCGCAGCACTGTCCAAAATGGAGACAGCTGGTAGTTGCTGTTCAACTGCCACACGATGGTCTGTCGGAAAACATCATACCATGTGAAGTGAGGAACTGACATTAGCTGCTGTAAAATAATGTAAAAAGTACCCTGCATTTGTGTAAACCCCACGCATGTAATTTGAGTTTGTGTTATCAGGCGCAAACACAACTGCAGCTATGGGTTGGAACACAAGAACAGCTGCATATAGACTCACAACAGTCAAGCACTATACAGATACATTCCCTGCCCCAGTAATCCAAATACAAGTGCATGTTAGCCCAGCGGTATGTGTCAGGATATGCACTGGATGCTGGATGCAAGTGACAAACTAACAATGCAAACATGCTAAAAAATAAAGGACTGGATACAGATTTACCATGTAATCAGTGAGAGCAGAGAACGACCGCAGATGAGGAGTGCACATGTGTGAGTATAAGGCCTCTAGCTTTTTGGGGAGGGGGCCATGTCATTGTACAGAAGGGCTTGGCTGAGCCCTTACATACCATCCTCGTTTTATGCACTGGCCCCATTTTCCATGTTAATGTAGAGTCTGATGGGGAAAGGAGTGGTCTCCCCTCGCACGTATAGAATTTAGAACCCGTGCAATGAGCTGCTATCAGACAGCCGTGGCAGGATTTTTTGGTTTAAAAACCAGCATGCTGCACAATGCATATCAATATCCATACCCTGAGTAAAGCGTTCACGAGGTTAAATGATGGTCCGCTATAGATCGTGGTGTGCCGACTCTAAGGCTTTTGCAGGATGTAGACACTCTGGTCTGGGTTGGCCTTGCTTGCAGGAACAGGTCCATACAATGTACATTACAGCACAGTGACTATCCTCTGAATGCACGCTTAAACACAGTCACAGGAGTTAAGGGTCAGCTGCTTTTACTGTCACTTTTGAGGCTTACCCAGAAGCCATGATCATCATTTCTTTGTTGCATAAGACATTCCAAGCAAAAAAAAAAAACAATTGCATTCATATAGAAGGCAATACCAGGAAATGCAGAGGCCCATGAAATATCGCTCTGCTTAAAGGCTATCACTATTTTAATTATAATTTGAGCATCATTACTTCTGCAAGCCAATTAATATTAACAATATATTTTCTTTAAATGCCATATCTTTTGCTGGCAATATTTCAAATGGCAATTGTTCTCTAAGGAATTACCTTTTATTATATTGTCTGAAAAATCACAGATGAAGTGCAATATTCTATGCTAGCAATTTGTTACACATACTCCATAATCTACACCGGCATAGGGCTGGATCCAGCCTTAAGTAAGTGCTTGAAATGAGTTACTCCTGGGCTAAACCATGTTGATTGCAGGGGAGTCATATTTCATCTATTGCACACAGTATTAGAGTTGAGACAATTATGTACAACTAGAGATACACAAGGAAAAGTTAAGGTAGGGTTCTGAACACACAAGTCAGCTAAGTTACGTACGTGCGAAGGGCAGTGCATTATCCTTAGGTACGCATGCATACATAAAACAACTTTAAGTCTGGATCAGGCCCATTTTGCTTCATAGCCCAGGTCCTTTCTGTAGGGATCATGGGCTAGATCCAGACTTAAGTAATTGCATGAAATTAGTTACTCCTGGGCTAAACCATGTTGATTGCAGGGGAGTCATATTTCATCTGTTGCAAACAGTATTAGAGTTGAGAGGTGATGTTTCCTATCCCAAGTCTAAATAACAGTGTGATAGTAAAGCTGGTCAGTATCTGTGTGCAGTAATTCAACAAATCATATGAAAGTTATAGGTCACTTGAGTGTAAAGTAATATATATTACTATTTAGTTCTATAGCTGTTAATTCCAGGTATGTAGAAGCATGAAATGTGTCTTTCCTGACAATAGGTAGTACCACCTCATCTCTTTTTTATGATAGACATGTTAATGATAGGGGTGGTAGAAAAAGTGATGGCAGATCAGAGCTACATGGCCTATCCAGCCTGCCCAGTTGTATATTTAAAACTATACTGACCCAAGACCCTAATTTACCCTCCATTTGGTAGGATATACTTATACTTATTTCTAGGCATAGTTGCCAACTCTCCCTGAATATCAGGGAGACTCCCTGAAGATTGGATGATCTCCCTGACTCCCTGAAGTGTTTGGTAATCTCCCTGATTCTAATTTCATCCATTGAGGTCTATGGAGAAGACCAATTTCATGGAGGCCAAGATGTAATGAAAGAATCTTGTTAATCAGCTGCAGCGTCACTTTTAGCTTTTCTATAAAGATAGCAATGAAAGTATTCACTGACAATTTAATAATCCATAAATACTGACATTTTTATTGTAAAATAGTTTTCCTGGCAGTGCTAGATACACCTGTGGGTGGAGCTATTCACAGGACACACCTCTTTGGCGCTATAGGACACACCCCTTTGGTGCAGCACCTTGATAGTGCTCTCACAATCTCCCTGATATTCATTTGCAAAAGTAGGCAACCATGTTTCTAGGATGTTTAAACTTTGTAAAAATATGTCTGTGGCAGTTTGTTACATAGTTCAGTATTAATCTGTCGTCACCTACTCCACTACAGTCAGGTGTAATCTCCATTTTAAACGGCTAAGGTGAGTTAAGCTGTTCTGACATTACTGACTATAATCATACATCTAAATCCACCAATACAGAATACATTTCTACAGAGCACCCTGTTGGCCTGTCTATCACTGGGTGACTGTTATCGAATGATCTCACTCATAACATTGCAGACCTGTATGTATTTCCAGAGAGGCTGATATACTAAATATAAACACATTCGTTATCAGGCCCAGTAATACTCCATTTTTCACATGCATTAAGTCAAGTGACTGCATTCCCAGCTCTTTACATGTACATTAATATTTCTGATGTTTATATAATCACATCAGAACCTTTTCACCTTTTAAAATTTGTATATTATTTAATGCATGCAATTTGTATTTTAGCAGTTGTGGAAATGGAATATAAAGCCCAAAAATCCAGGCGGTTCAGATTGATGCCTGGAGTATACCATACATTATCTCAGTATGAGGCCTTCATAAACCCATCACCGTCTCAGATGTAACACTATGGATTGAAATGTAATTAGTTGCATGATTCAATTATGTGCCCTTTTGTGTGGCCCCAAGTGCACCCAGGCTTCAGCAAGGTAGTGAGCGATTTTCGCGATGCATGCTGTTTAATAGCCCAGTTGCTATTGATTTGCTGAAGGCTAAGTCTTTATGAGTAAGTCAGCATTCTAGTAAAAAAAAAAAAATGTTGAACATATTAACAAATTAAGTTTCAATGCGGGTCAAGAGTTCATGTCTTAATTACCAAAAAATAATCAAATTTCAATTGATTGATTTCCTACTGATGGAAATATGAGCTGTGATTACTCATAAAGGCAGATTTGCTAATGTAATTACTTTCTTAAAAATGGGTCTAAGCTGCATATATAGAAAGCCGAGAAATATTATAATATATACATTAATAAGTTTGATGTGTTCTGAGAAGACATTGCAGACGGCAGATCACAATTTATTCATTTAGTATTGGATATTTATGTACAGAACCTTCCTGATACACTTTACTGGACTGAGAACAATTAATCATCCATATGACTTCCTGCCACTATAGGTGATTACATTCTGAATTTTCATCTAAACATACTAGGGTTTTGTTCAGATAATTAATGAGTCTACCAATAGGTTTTTGGATTATGAAGGCAAACACTGGGTGAACTGACCAACTCTCCACAATGCTCTGATTGGAATTGAACTCATAGCCCTTAGGGCCAGATTTACTACACTGCAGAAAAGAAAAAGTGGAGATGTTTCCCCATAGCAACCAATCAGATTCTAGCTGACATTATCTAGTATGTAATGGGAAAGTGAGAGCAAGAATCTCATTGGATGCTGTGGACAACATCTCCACTTGTCCATTTCCGCAGTTTAGTAAATGTAGCCTTTAGACTGCAAAGTAAGGATGCTAATTGCTGTGCCACTGGGCTGTATAAGGAAAGATGACTAAAGTCATGTGTTCTAAACCAGTGCTACTGCAGACCACTGTCTGGTGATACACAGGGTGACGGAACAAGGTTCTAATGTAGTAGCAGCTGTACTTGTATTTTAACCAGGTGTGATACCAAACGGCACCAGACATATTTAATAAAACATCTTTTATATATATATATTTACCTCACAATCTTTGCAAAAATATGTAATAACATTTTTTATGTCCTATAAACCCATTTCATTGTAGTGTCCGAGCTCTATCAACCATTACTGCTGGCTACACCTGGACTATGTTTCTTTACTGCCCAAATCAAATGATATTGTGTATTATATGGGCTAGTCACCTGTATGCTTCTAGACGACTGAATGAGACACCTATGAAAAGACCTGCAGCAACATGTCCACAGAATGAGACATTTTTCATTATTTCCCCGTAATGTGCGTGGGTTCGTGTATGGCCACGTGTGCAGACGCCCACACTCTGGTATTTTTAGTTGTAATTATTTTCCACCAGAGTTGATCCAAGTTCTTGATTAAGCCTGTCTTTTACAACAATAATTGCAGGTTGGGAAACAAAATAGTTTGATGCACAGTGCTTCAGAAAAACCTTTGTGAAAGGAGCCATTCTGTATATCAATAAGGAAACCATTCAAATGAACCTTTAAAATGGTGAAATAAAGCTTACCTGATTATAATTTAAACAAGGTAACCACTTTACGGTACGGATTCACAGTTACGTAATTTTCGTCTTGCGTACGTTGTTTTAAGAATTGAGCTACCACGCATGCGCTTACACAATCTACGTACAGAAATGGTACGCAGATAGCGCAAATAAGCTACGACACATGCGGAGTTGCTCAATTCTTAAAACAACGTACGTAAGATGAGAACTATGTAACTGTGAATCCAGACCTATGTGACTATACGCTCAGACATCATCTTTATATAGTGTTGGAAACCCGGGTTATTAGACCCGGGTTGAGAACCCCGGTACCTTTCACATCACCACTCGACCCAGGTCGTTTGAACCTAGTCCCAGGAATTTGACAAAAAACCTTGGATTTTAGTGGCGATCTTAAAGGGGTATTAGTTGTATGTTGGTTTTGTTTTGTTTTTTTTGTTTTTTTTTTTGTGGGGGGGGGGGGGGGGTGTTGTGATTGCCAAGAAAAGTGTTTTGTTTGTATGAATGCCATGTTTACACCTTACCACACAATCCTGATTTATAAGAACAGCAAGAAATACAGGAAAATCAACGTACATATAGAAGTAAAATGTAACCTTTTATTTCACTGTTCAGACTGTGTAATAATCAGTTATGTAGTGACAAACTGCACAATAATTCTCTCACCTCAAATTTCATACTGATATAAGTAAATTCAGTAACACTCTGGATGCATCATTGCATCACTGTCATTATCAGATGCAGTAGCAGCCCAGTTTCCACTTCCTCCTAAAATCTTGCACTAGCTTAGAGCTGTTTAAAGTCCCCCATAAAAGTCTCCATTTCTTGGTTATATAATACCTTATGAATATTAAGCTGTTAAATTTAAGAATAAAAGGGTGTTGTTTTAGAAAACACATAGTATGCATACACTACACTACACTATACTGACGCTAGGAGATCTGGGACTGGATTCAGAGTTTCCGCTAAAATGTACTATGAAGTACGCACCTCTGAATTGCGCAACAACAACAATAAATGTCATTCAAAAAAAATAATAATAGAACTAAGCCCCCCCCCCCCCAAAAAAAAAAAAAAAAAGAGGGGACAAAATTCAATATATAAAAAAAAAAAAACGTGTGGGCACATTGCAACTTATGTCCTGGAGCTAATGACAGTTCTACTGTAATTGGGGCATATTTATACCCTTGGCCAGCGTGGGAAGTCAGGTTTAAAACGTGATTTCCCACCCTGGCCAGGGGTATAAATATGCCCTGATCTAAGCATTCACAGTGCTAATTTTTGCTGGGCTTCCGTCTGAAAAAAAGATGGAAGCACAGTTCTGAATCCAGGCCCTGGACGACAAGATGGCCCATCGACTCTGCTCTCCTAAACGTCACAAGGTTAGCAGGGGACTATTTAAATTATACAGTGTGGGCAGGCTTACAGACTTCCATGCAGATCATTGGTCGCAATAAAGAACACATAAATGACAGCAATTTAAAGGAATTAGAAATATAAAAAAAATATGCTTCTGAAACTTGTACAGGCTGCTGCATTACACCTCTGCCTAATCACAGCCATTTTCATGTTTCATGTTCAGTACAATCTATTCAGAGTTGTTCATGTCAGTACTCTGAATAGGGTGCAGGCATTTTAAACTGCAATCTGAGCTTCCATTGTCTTCCATTGTCTCTGGTCAGGTCTCCGCTGTATATAAACATAAAGTAAAACTCTACTTACATTTCAGCTGGCATTTAAATCACCCAAAGAGCCAAATATAAATTTCCTTTACTTGTAGCATTATCCATGGCTAATGCTGACACCTCCTATTGTTAAGCAAGATGAATGTGGTAATATTAAATGTATATATGTTATAGGTATACAATAAGGCTCTAAATCATTATGGTGGTAAGAAAGCTGTGCCTATTAATTATGCTAATTATTAATTGGATTTTTATCAAGAACAGGCATTTGAACATCATTGCGCTGTTTAGAAAAAAAAAAGTTGTTTTGAAGGAAAAACAGATTGGCTGACGCTTGGATAACAAGAAATCCTGCATCGTGTCCCAGAGATACTGATCATCAAAAATCTAAATGATTAAAGAGATGTTCTCCCTATCTGTATAGCCCAGGCTGTACAGGCTCTTTATTAAATCAGGGGTGCAATGCAGTGATAACACTTGCTACGGACTAAAATAGTGTTTTTCAACCTTATATATTTAAATCAAAGAGCCGGTTACTGTAGAAATTCTAGTTAAATAGTTTGAATGGTGACAGGAGGCGAACGTGAATCCTTAGTGGAACTATCCACTCGGAGGCGAGAGTGTTTTCTACAGCTTTTTGTATATAGTGCCCCACACGGCTGTATAAATTGCAGAATCTAAAGACTTTCTCTAGCTAAAGAGTCTGGCTTATTGTTACTATTTCGGATTAGGAATAATAGAATACTTATTTATTTATAGTGATTTAAAAAGGAATTCTTAACTGTTAGAAGAATGTCAAGCAATAACAATGGTTTAGAGCAGGGGTTCTCAACCGGAGGTATGCCGACCATTGTATGGGGCTACACAGGGCTACCAGGCAGGGTTGTAAGAAGGCTGAAGCATCCAACAGTCCTAAGATACAGGGGAGGCTGGATAGTGTATGGAAAAAGCGAATCTGAAAAGAATTGCAAAAATAATAAATATACATTATATTTTAGAGGAGCCAGGGTATCATAGCCAGTGGATGTGTCTTGGTTTTACATTGTATAATATAGCTGTGCTCTCTCTGTGTACCAATCAAGGCTTTCGAACCACTTCCATTTGGCGTTCCACGTTTCATGGGGGGAAGTATCATGCAGTGCAGTCGCACAGATGCGTAGTTATCTCTGACCTATGATTTGGGATCCCAACATTGCTCAGGGATCCAGTTGTATTATAGTGTAATCTGAGGATTTAATCCATTGTCACACAAATAGGGAGGGAGTGATCTGAAAACCTAGGTAATAAAATGATGGTGGATGGACCAAGGAGCCAGGAAGAGGGAGGGGTACTAGCAAAGCTGGTTAGGTCATCAGTGTGATTCCCGGGTAAGGCCTTGTGTGTGTGGAGTTTGTATGTTCTCCCCGTGTCTGTTTCCTTGGGTTGCTCTGGTTTCCTGCCACACCACAAAAACATGCTGGGAGTTTGATACCCTCCAACATTTTTTTTTATAGAAAATAGGTATACCTGAGGGCGTGTCTGTGAAGGGGTGTGGCTTGTCCCTTTAAGCTGCTCTCATTTGCATGTATGATAAAGTGTAAAATATTATTTTACACCTTATCATATGAGCTAAGAACTCACAGGAGAGGGTCCTGTCACTAGTATAATAGGAGAGGGTCCTGTCACTATAGTATCACAGGAGAGGGTTCTGTCACTATAGTAACACAGGAGAGGGTCCTGTCACTTTAGCAGAGCTGTAGGAGTCTGTCCCCGCTGCTCTGCTATAGTGATCAGATGCTGCAGGACTGGAAGGTGAGTATAGGTGGGAGGGAACTGCTGGGTCAGAATCCGGTACAGGAGCCTTTTTAGCTGGTACAGACCTTTAAAAAACAATACTGTACCTGCTAAATAGGTACGTTTGGAGGGTATGGAGTTTATGGACTGCTGTGTCTGTTTGTCTGTGTCTTAGGGAATTCAGACTGCAAGGTCCATTGGGAGAATTAGAGGTGCTATATAAATAATAATATAGGGCTGGATCTAGACCCCCCCCCCTCCCCCGCTTTACAGCTTAGTCTCTGGGCCGTATTCAGGGATCCGTTTTATAAAAGTTCGCAATTATACGCACGCATGTAGCTAAGCAACACCCCTGACACTCCCCTCACACTGACGGGTTTTCGTGAAATTACAAGTGCCATAGGGCACCCTTATGTCTACGTGTGTAGTTACGGGCGTACATCAAGGCACGAACGTGCGTATCTAACCGTGCCCTCAAATGGCCATTTAAATGCATCCCTGCTCCTCCGTACGTATGTCCCCAAGTGTGATTCACATGTCCGTGCCTAAAGCACGTGCGTATATTCAGCGTAACTTACGTAAATAAAGTTACGACGCATGCGCAGTTCATCCGATCCTAAAAATACGCACACAGCTCCACCTGAAAACGGATCTGTGGATACAGTCCTCTCTCTGTAACTAATGAGGATTTATTCAAGTCTTATGTAGCATTCCTCCTATATGCAGGCTTGATCGAGAGAAAAAGAAATAGAATAAAATAGATATTTACTTGCAATAAGAATGACTACAGCCTTCCCTGTTTCTCCTTGCAGTCGGCTCTGGCAAGTGGCATAATTATTTGTTTTTGTAGTAATGGAATTGAGCTTTCTGCAACACTGCTGTTTGTGTTTTATACTTAGATTATTGTTGAGTCTGTTCCAGTGTTTACACCCAATTCCTTTTAAATCAGGCACATTTCCCTCCAATCTCTGGAAATCATGAAATAGAAACAAGACAGAATTTCATTGTTTTGTTATTTATTTTTTTGTAAAAATAAGCAAACATGCTGCTTACCTGTAATACATGGAATAATTACCTGCAGATAAGGAAAGTGCTGAGAAACAGAATATTTAGACTGAGGTAAAATGAACTGATTATCTTTTGTGTGACAGAAGAGGGCAACACTGTCTGTCTTTCTGTGCTAACAGGGCCATCTTTTCACCTGGGCACAATGGGCAGGTACTCAGGGCCCCACAAGTCTAGGGGCCCTTGAGCACTGCTGCCCAGCCCCAACAGTCAAGGCATTTTCAAATTGACTGTCGTAAAAATCAGAAGACTGGCTGGGCATACAAGGAGTGGACATAAGGGCTGGCTGGACATACACAAGAAGGAGGAATTTGGATGGCTGTATAGACACACAAGAAGAGGCAAAGGTGTGAAGGGGGGGGACAGTGTGATGATAAAGGGGAAACATTGTGATGATAAAGAGGCAGCAGTGTGATGAAGGGACAGTGTGATGAATTATCATGTATATGT
Organism: Limnodynastes dumerilii; assembly: GCA_011038615.1. Taxonomy (NCBI): domain Eukaryota; kingdom Metazoa; phylum Chordata; class Amphibia; order Anura; family Limnodynastidae; genus Limnodynastes; species Limnodynastes dumerilii. Next base: position 476,909 of record WWET01000226.1, read on the forward strand.
TGAAATGTTTTTGTTTTTCAAAGCTTATAATTTTCCAAAGGTTTGCTTACAGGGGGCCCTGTGTATTGCTTTGACCAGGGCCTAAAACGCTGTTAAGATGGCCCTGTGTGCTAAGCCTTATTTGCAAACATGGAACATTGGAAGGCTAACTTATCTTCTAATCAGTTTTGTATCATCAGGGCCGCTATTGGGGGGACCAGGCTTCTGAGACTTTTGACCAGGGCCCGGAAAGAGGGGGGCAAGTATTTGCAGTAGTAGACAGATAAGTCACAGTCACCAGTCTCCTACCGCCAATACCTGCAGTTGAAGAGCTGTACCAGGCTGCACAGCAGATGGCCAATATGCAGGGAAGGACTTAAAAAGATAATTTCCTCGCATATTTGCCTGCTGGGAATAGTTTTTGCAGGTCCGTGTCGCTCAACCTATATGTGATGTCATGGCATGTTTGGGGCCCCGCAATTTCTGGTGGCAACTTTGTATATGATTAAATACAGCACAGTGTTGCCCATGCAGACTCATACATACCATCTCTCCTGGAACACTTATTGATGTGTTTTGCATGATCCATCTCATCAGGCGCTCCTCTCTGGCATCACTTGGTCACATAGTTGCCCTTAATACTTAAGCTGGCCTTACACTAGTAAGATTATCGGTCCCAGCAGGGGGTGAGCCAATAAACGGGACGATTCCCCGCTAGGGAAATGTCCCATTATCGGCACCATACACCTCCTCTGTTGGGACTGATAATCCTAGCAGAAGAGGGGATAGGGCAGCGCTCTCTGTTGCTGCTGCTGCTGTATAGCTATGTACAAATCTGCTCAGACAGCTTTGCAGGTATACTTTACAGCTGTCATTGCAGCATAGTACATAGATACACAGCAGGCTATTGCATGCAGTAATACAGATAAGAATCAGCCGAAGCCACGCTTCACACTGCGCGGATTCGGCAGATCCCTGTCTGTACTACTCCTGCAATAGCCGCTGCTGTATATCTATGTACTATGCTGCTCTGACAGCTGTAAAGTATACCTGCAAAGCTGTCAGAGCAACTTTGTACATAGATATAAAGCAGCAGCAGCTCTGAACAATAGGGAGCCATTCAGCTTGCTGATTGGCTCCCTTAAAATATCGGAAGTTTTCTCCCGCTTTAAATCAAACATGTTGAAAGACCAAATAATTTTTTATATATATAGTTTATTTGACGTTTCAAAAATTGATCTGTACCATACACTAGAACAGTGTTGGCTAACCTGTGGCACTCCAGGTGTTGGGAAACTACAATTCCCAGCATGCTTTGTCAGGTATTCGCTATGCTTTTGTAGTTAAGGCATACTGGGACTCGTAGCTTCACCACACCTGGGGTGCCACAGGTTAGCCAACACTGCACTAGAGCGATTATTTGCTCGATCACCCGATAATTGGGAAATCGGGCCGATAATCGTCTAGTATATGGCCAGCTTTAGTAATGGGATAAATGATCCCAATAAACAGTGAGTTGCTAACACGGGGAAATGGCAAATGCTGCAGTGAAATCCGTAGAAGGCAAGAAGTTTGCTGTAATGTTTCATCCTGGGACCACCCTTCTTCTATTAATATGAATGGCTTCTCAAATCTCAAATAGGAATTACTAATCTTTTAAGTGAGTGCCAATGTAAATGGGAGCTTGTCGAATGTGGGCTTCTTAACTGAGCTCTCTGATCATTTGCATTTGTATTTGATTCATTGAAAATGATAAGTTCATTGCTTTTCGCCTTTTTATGAAAGATAATGATGGACTGGATCCATACTTGTGCAAAATTGGTGTTTTTGGGTTTCCCTGAAAACGCACACATTCAGCGCATGCATCACATCCCTAGTAATGCTCTAGGACCTCAGACTTTTAAACTGGTTCGTTATACACAACGTTTCTCACAGTGGGGTGGAACTGGGGCCCTTGCAAAGGATGTATGTATGAGGGTAGTAGTACATATAAATTATATATACACAATAGTAATAAATTATAACAATACAGTACTACATGTAAGCTCCCTCCTCAGAAGTCTTTAGGTAGGGGTTTGCATGTGGAAGTTCGTGAGTGGTCTACCCTTGTCCGCACGGAAGGCTGGATATAGTGGGATGCAGCGGCAGCCTCATTCTGGATGTGTGTCTTCATTCTAGCAATAATGTACACTCTAGTAAGAAAGACATTCTAGTTTGTGAACAAGAGACGCTGTCACTGTGTACACCCTTCATTTTGTGTGAAAACAAGGTACCAATCTGTGTTTTTCCACACTACTTAAGTGGTGATTTTTCCTCACCAAGAACTGTGAACATAAGGCAGGTGATGACTACTGATTCAGTGAATGCATCTATCTCCACTGTCATATATGAGGAGGTTTTTTGTGGTTTAGATTTGTGCATTTTTAATGCTCCGTTCAAAGAGAAGAGACTCTACACTACCCAGTAATAGTGGCTACATCCCTGTGCCTGTAGCCCAGGAAGATTCCGACTATTCATGAATTCTGCATGTTCTAATTATTGTACTCCGTATCCTGAATAGCATAGGCATAGCTACTACAAGGCAAAGCATGATTGGACTTAGTGTCACAACACCTGGAGTGCTACGGTAGCCAATGTTTGCCATCAGGGTTGGTTCCAAGGTGGTCCATTGCAAATCATTCATTTGTGCCCTCCTTTTTCATATGCCATATTACCAGCGCCTTAAATTAGTAGATACCTACATGATTAATTATTAAATAGCCCCCCCCCCCCCCATTACCAAATAAAAACTTTTCGACCACTCCACAATATAGGTGACATCCTAGTGACTGCTATACAAAATAGGCTGCATTGTGGTATATTATAATACAAGCAGCTCCCTAGTGGCAACCATACAGAAAAGGAAACCGCATTCTAGTAAACATAGAAAGATATTGAAAGTACACCTATGTAAGCTTTATACAATTGAAAAACTATTCTTGTAACCACAATAAAAAGAAAACATGGCCTTATGAGCACCATCCATAAAGACTCTATTCCTGAAACTGTCGTTCTTCATGTTCTAATTGCCATTTAAAACAGACTACCTCTTAGTGAGTCCCATACAAATACATACTGCTTCCTATTGACAGCCATACAATATGTGCTGCATTCTAATGAATGACATACAAAATAGACTGCTTCCTACTGACTGGCAACAATACTCACTGCATAAAATACAGACTGCATCCTAGTGAGTGCCATATGACACACACTGCATTATTGTAACCACAATGCAATTTAAAAAAAAGGCATCCTTTTGAATTTTTAAACAATACAAAGATCATCAAAAATGATACACCTAGAAATCATTTACCCCTTAAAAATGGTTAACGTTCTTATATCCAGTGAATTAATCTTCACATCATCAAATTCAATGAATAGCTCCCTTGAGACCTGCTATATATAACGTCATTGATTGCCTTATTATTGTGTAGTGAGTAGCAAGCTTCAGTTGTAAGGTACTTTTTATTTAGGCAGGAATTCTTTAGCATCTCTGTTTTTCAGTTCCTGTAAGAGAAGAATGCTGAAAGTGCTTTTGCTTGATGTTGATGGAGTCAGTGTAATGTTAATAGTTGATTAGACATGTGATAATACTACCAATAACTATATGTCTAGTAGGCATGTATCAACATCTTTGCTGTGATGATCCACCTTATTGTGTACCAGATGTTCCTCTGCGGTGGTGTAATAGCTTCCCAGGTACAACACTATATGCATCATTTACTATACATTTATATAAGACAGACTGTCCTATTATTTATATCACATTTAGCCACTTTTCCTCGTTACCTTTTGGGTTCTTCAAGGCAGTGTGAGAGTTAAGTTTGGAACTCCTGCTGATTTCAAGTTTGGCAGGCACTTTTACCTTCATATTTCATCTTTAGAACTCATTAGCTGTTATCCCTGGTGTTGTTATTCGTAAAGCTTTTATCCTATGCCTCTGATAAGTTGTTAATTAACACAAAAAAGTCTTGGCAAATGTTGGGAGATAGCCAGCTCAAGAATTATAATGTACTTGATCAATTTGGAAAATGCATTCATGACACAAAGGGGCAATGCTTTCTGTCTAATAACAGGAGTGGTTCATTTTTTGTTGTATATGTTCACACTTCTGTACCAATTAGGTTTGAGTTCTCTATTCTGTATCGTTTAACCCCCAAGTGCAATATGCAAATGCACTTCGTTTTCAACTCTACGGAGGATAATTTGCAATTTAGTTTTTCTTTTATCGCTTCATTTTGTTATGTTATTATGTTATTGAAATAAGAGCGCTCTGAAGCACTTAGTATGGCAAAATAATGTAAAGTGTTTGCGTTAATTCTTTTGCCGTTGTCCTTTCCCAGCGGAATATACGTTGCATTCCATACATCTGGACAAGCAGCATTGTTTGTTGCTGAATAGGGAATGCTGGAATTACAGACCCAAAGTGGGTGAGGAGCGTAATTGATTCCCATGTTTATGCAATTCAATAAAAGCTGTGTTTTCACAAAGTAGTCCAGGTTATAGCAAATATTTAACTTTTATGCATTTTATAAATAATGAGCTCCCTCAATTATGTTTGTGTTCAAGAAAAATTGTTGCTTGGAACAGGGCTAATTTTAGCAAGTCCGTAACATGTGCTTTAGGTTTTCAGACTCTCTGAGGAGGAGCAAAGGACAAGAAAGGAGCATATCTGCACTTTGCCAAAACATATTGCACTGCAGGGAGCGGCAGATTTAAATGTGTTAGTAAATCGGTGTTGTGAGGGGATGTGTCCTAGTTTGCAAGTCTAAAAATAAACCCATTCAGAGACAGCACATAGGCCTTATATGTGAATGTCTAGGGTGTTATTGCTTGGGAGGGAGGGGGTGATGACATTGATTGACAAGAGATTGGCTCATGCAGAATGCTTTGTGAAGGGATTGGGTGCTGAGCAGGCTTGGGGATGGGTCTGGGGCACCTGGCAGGCTTAGTGATGGGCTTGGGTTACTCAACATCCTTGGTGATAGGATTGGGTTACCCAGCATGCTTTGTGATGGGATTGAGTCACTGAGCAGACTTGGTGAAGGGATTGGGCCACCCAGCAAGCTTGACGATGGGATTGGGTTACCCAGAATGCTTAGTGATGGGATTTGGGTACCCAGCTGGCTTGGTGATTGGATTGGCTCCAATTTTAGGCAGGCATCAACCAAATTTTAACCTAGGACACTAAACTGGTCAAAGATGTCTCTGAGAAAATAAATTGAACCATGTGTAGGTCTCATTTTACACCAACCAATGTTTGTCAAATGAGTGACTTCCTTTTAGGACCTGTTCTTAAACTGACATATCTACCTAATAATGATTTTTATTACTACTAGCTTACAGAAATCATTCTGGTTTTAAGGAATTTAAACATGGCTGGAAAGGTGGAAACTGGTTTTGGATTGGTTGTCTTTTGAGTACAGTTGTTCCCCCACTTTTCTTTATAAGGGGCTGCACATCAACCTCACTTGTAAGTGATAACAATGGACCAGATCCAGATTTTAAAAACGTGGCATTTTCCGTACTCTGCATATGAAAAAGTCTGCATTTCAATATATGCTCATATAATTCTTCCACTGATTGGGATCCTCAGGATCCAGGCTTCCGTGCTGGAAAGTTTTTCTGACATCAGGGCAGAACGAGCCCCAATGCGTAAGCTTGTACCGATGGTGGAAGGTAGAGATGCATTGTGGGCTTGGTTAAGCCCTTATGTATTTACTTATTTTCTGCACCGGCCCTGTTTTCTGTGGATCAGTGCGTAAATTTTAAGGTAGAATCCTGGGTTCTGAAGTCCCGTGTCTGAGGGCAGTATTCTCCCCTCGTATGTATGAATCTTAGTACACATGGGGATCTGCTAAAGTAACTCCGCTGCAGACACAGAGTTCTGGGTCTGGCCCATCACTGTCAACACAATTTCTGAGCATGGGCAAAATCTCAAGGGCTATATTTACTAAGCTGCGGGAAAGGAAAAGTGGAGATGTTGTCCATAGCAACCAATCAGATTCTAGCTGACATTTTCTACTATGTAATAGGAAAGTGAGAGCTAGAATCTGATTGGTTGCTGTGGGCAACATCTCCACTTTTCCTTTCCTGCAACTCTGTAAATCTGGCCTTAGAGTTGTCACAAGCAGGATAATAATTAATGGCTCTCCTATTGTCCATAACTGGTCTATGAAATCCCATATTGTGTTGCTGGGTATAAATTGTGGCTTGCAGTAGGGCTGAAATAAATCATGTTATCTAAATGAAATCAGTGGAAAAAGGTTTGATTTTATCAAATTACCTGTTCCTATCTAGACTAATGATCTGTCTCTATTTTATGTGAGGACGGTTCTGTAATCTTAAGGTAGGAGTCACCTGGTGGAACTCGCGCATGGATGGCTACGCGCCCAGTGTAAATCGTAAGTCTGGATCTGGTGCTCTATGTATGCCCATATATGAGCGTTGCATGGGGACCAGTGCCTTAAAGGACTTGATTTACCATATTATAAGAGCCAGGGCTCCAGGCAATGTGTAGCTTGCAGTATGATATGTGGACCACGTGTTGTATATTTTGCGGGATGATATGCTTGGGCCACAAGATGTGCTGCTTGCAGTATTTATCTTTTAAACTATATCACAGTTGTTGTAAATGCCTCACTAGGCTCATCCTCATGTATCTTGTACATTGGATCAATAATCAGAGATGAAAACAGCCAGAATTCTATTTGTCCCTGTGAAGCAATGTTGTACGTGAACTGGAACATGGCAGACCGGCTCAATGTCGATGGTGCATTAAATCGCCAGAACGCTAACTCGGCAGAGCTGTAGAGCAGAGCATCATCCTTCAGATGAGAATTATAGCTCCGACACGCATGAAAACAACTCAGCCCAGTAAATCTGCCACTATGCAAAAGCTGAATTTTTCCAATAAAGAAACTGCACATAAAGCTTCCCAAACAGATCAAAAGCAGAATTCTTTCCCATGTGTTCCTTAACCCTTTTCTGTGAATCTAAGAGTATTTTGCTCTGTTAATATTCTAGTTGTGGCCATAATTCACAGCAATACGCATCTTTTTAGAAGAGACTGCCCAGCTCCTATAGCATTGTGAGCTTATCATCATTACTGATGCCTAATTCAGGGTTGGGGATAATTTCTCCAGGCCCTTCAATATCACCTTTTTCAAGCTCTGCACATGAGCTTCCAATGATCACATTGGCCTGTTTTTAATGAATAAACTGATATTTACAAAGCATTTTTCTCTTCAACCCAGTTAATTACCATAGTAACTTACCACTGGAAGATCATTTTGTACCCAATGGCATGGGTCATATTGGAAGGTCTGGTTAAGTAAATACAGTGTGTTTCGCTGGTACAGTGGTCTTTATTTTGAAAGACCATCAGACTACAGCTGATTGTAGATTGTAGGCAATTGCCGGCAGTCTGCATTTTAAAAAGCAGCAGGGATGTGACTCCTGGAATCACGAAGACTCCTCCGCCGAAAGGCAAGTAATCTTACCTAACCCCTACCCTTAACCGTTTTCTAACTCTAACCTTCCCCTTCTTCACCCCTAACCCACCATGCCCTGCAGCCTAACCCTAATGCTCTAAGCCATGAAGCCTATCACTAACTTCCATGCCCTGCAGCTTAACCCTAACCTTCCATGCCCCACAGCCTAAGCCTAACTCTCCCCTTATGCAATAACCCTATACCAGTTGCAGCCACCACATTCTAACCATAATCGTCACCGCTGCCTCTTGCTGTTGGGAACAGGGAAATAGATACCCATTCCCAATAGTTATTTACTTATTTTGGCCTATTTCAAACTGTTAATGCTGCCGTTTAGCTTGAAATTCGCCCCCTTGTATCGGTAACCGCATCCCGGGTAAATTTGTCCATACTGTACTTAACCCAGTGTTAGAACACCTGCGTCTTCATAGTGTATGCTTGTGAATTGCATGCATTTACACATCAATGGATGTACATTTGCCTTTGAATCAGGCCCTGTAATCCTACATTAATTCATTTCATTGACGTTTGTACATGACGGGGTCTATCTATGACATTGTGTATGATACTGTGATCTTTTTTTTTTTTTTTTTTTTTTTTGGTGGATTCTACATTGTTTACTTCATCTGGAGTTTGGGGTATCCACCAAGTAATTCATATCGTTAATTGAATCTTTATTAAAGTTATTGTCAAAGCGAATATAATGTTAATAGGTTCCATCCCTCAAATGAGCCTCCACATTTCACTGATATGAGTCACCTGACTTCATTTTGTGGAAAAGCAGAGGGAATTCCATATGAGGTGCAGTGAATGTGGCTTTAAATTGGCCAAACAATCTCTCCTTCGTAACCTGTGATCTGATTCAGCGCTGAACATTTACTTTCTCACTGGTGTGGAGGAGGGGGTGCTTCAGTTGACAGGGGCTTTTATTAGAAGGTAGATGAAATCCCATTTTAAGATTTTACACACTTTGGGCCAGATCCTAAACTATATACGTGAGCGATTTTACGCTTGCCGCTGGCGTAAAATCGCCTATTAGTATTTACTGCGCATGTGCACGGCAGATGTTATGCCACGTAACTCTGAACGTACGTACCAGCCACCTTTCAACAGCGTAACTACAAACGAGGGGGCGTGACAGCCATATGACACCCCTAATTGCGCTTCGGAGGCAGGGTGGGGCATTTAAATGGTACAGTATGGGTGTGCTTAGGCACTTACGTAACGTGAATCTATTACGTACGTCAGTTGTTACGCTTTGAAAAGTTAAGGTAGGGTTTGACAAGTGTAAAATAGCCAAAGTACGTACGAGGGAGGGGAGTGCATAAAAAATACGCTAGCGTAAATATGCTACGTAATGAAACGTAACAAGCACTTAGGTCTGGATCTACCCCATTAACATTTTATTTAAACCTGGAGATAGTGAAAGACTGTTTAAGTCCATCAATGAGTTATATGGACAGCATAGTACATAATATACAGTATAGACATACAGGGCAGGGATGGACAGCATAGTACATAATAATATACAGTATAGACATACACGGCAGGGACAGACAGCATAGTACATAATAATATACGGTACAGACATACAGGGCTGGGATGGACAGCATAGTACATAATAATATACAGTACAGACATACAGGGCAGGGATGGACAGCATAGTACATAATAACATTTAATATTAATATAAAAATATCACAAAAATACAAAAAAGTAAGTGCAAGCACAGACAGCAAGGCAATATGTGAGGTGTCAAGCTTGGCAGATCAAGGAGGAGGGGATAGAGCACAGTGAGAGGTTGAGAGGGAGCCACCAGGTGGGGATGGGGTAAAAGGGTAGCAGAGGGGGACAAGAGGGTACGAAGTGAGGGGGGAGTGGTGGAGGAGGTCACAACACTAGGATGGAGAGCCCTTCTCACGTGAGCTAACACAATAAGTGGGAGGGATGAACTTACTGAATTAAATAAGGAGGGGGAAGGAAGTGGAGTGCTGGTGTGAGTGGAGGAGAGGGGGAAGGAAGGAGAAGAAGGGATAGATGTAGGATGCAGTGAGAATGTTAAGTGTAGGAGGGGTAGGCTAGCCTGAAAAGGTGTGTTTTGAGTGAGCGCTTGAAGACCTGCAATGTGGGGGAGAGTCTGACTAAAAAAGGGAGCTCATTCCAGTGCAGAGGTGCAGCACGGGAGAAGTCCTGGACACGGGCGTGAGATGTGGGGATCAGTAGGGAGGTCAGACAGCGGTGGTTAGCAGAAGATAATAGTGTTTTGTATATTTAAAGTGAGACTTGAAATGTAACTGGCCAGTGAGGTTAACATTGGTAAATCATTTCTCAAGGACAGATGGTTTTGTTGTAGGAGTCTGTCCGTTTTAAAATAGAATAGAAGCATTCCGTTGTTGAAACGTTTTAAAGTCGATATGAGCTTCTGAAGTGCCTCTCAGCCTGGTTAAGGAAAACAGGAGTCAGACTGTCATTCAAGAGCGAGATGTTTTGTCTGTGTAGCCTGGAATTCAGAGTCTCTTGCCGGAGTATTTTAGGGAACCCATAACGTATACTGTTCACCACAACTAGTCCCTAGTTGTGAATTTTTAATTACGCCAGATCATTTTCAGTAAATGGGACTCTGGGCTCAATTAATGCTGTCAGATCCAATTTTTCACTCACCTGCTATTGAGCTCCATCCTGTGTTGTTTGCAGTAATTGCCAAATCCACAGGATGAGGAGTCTTGGGAAAGATGAATGACTGCCATAATTCCCATTCTCCTGGTCCATCTCTCGTACAGTAATAGGGATACTTAATCCTTGGGAAATTAGGACACGGAGAAAAAAAAATTAAACACTTAACCGTCCAATAATATTTTCACTCTGTAATTGTGCTGATGAATGTTTATAGAGCTTTCTGGAGAGCACAGTAAATTTCAAATGTTTTGCCAGCATTTAAATTGTTGGCTTAATCCTTGTAATCAAGATATTTTTCTGAATGTTCCTTTTCACATATTTAAAATTGATATGAAATGATATTAGAGGTTTTTGAAAGTGGATAATTGATCCTGTTAAATGTAACTGATACACCCTTACTCCTACATACACTAAAGACTATTTCCGATGTGCTTTTATGTGACTGTGTGATGGTTTTCTCTTTGCTGTTGTAGTAACAAAGGAATATTTGTAAAATCAGCCTTACGCCAGTGAAAGAGTTCACAATAAATTTATGGAGATGGAGAACTCTCCTTTTTTGTGTGGAGAAGTTGATACATGTAAACATATTGGGCCTGATCCAGACCTACACTGATGCACTGTGCATACTAACGCACGGCCTATCGGCATGCACTCCCCCTGTGGCCAGCGTAATTACACACTGTTACACAGGATGAAGGCTACCCTAACTTCAGCCAGCGTAACAGAGTGTAATTACGCCGGCCACAGCATCGTAACGTCCTAAACCGCCCTCCCGCCCTTATTTACTTACCTCTCCACGCCTTCCTTGCCTAACTACAGCATAGTTACAGCGAGGAACAGCTCCCTTGCCGTAACTACACAACAGTTAGGGACACCCGATCCTAAGGAACGGGTTTCCCTAAGTAAGCCGGACAACATCTGCCCAGCGCATGCGCAGATTTTCAGAAATGCCGATCTTACACATACGACCACCGTAACTACAACGGTGGACGTTAGTCTGGATCAGGCCCATTGTGACTCAAGAAGAAAAATGTAAAAGAAATCATTTTATAATGGTATTTTTATTCCTAAAATCATGTGAAGCAGACTATGCAAATGTAAAATGGTTTCTGCGGTAACGCCAGTCTATTAAATGAGACCTTGTTCCCGATAGGGTATACAACATCCTCTTATTTAATATGACATGGGGCTGGATCCAGACTTAAGTAAGTGCTTGAAATGAGTTACTCCTGAGCTAAACCATGTTGATTGCAGGGGGAGTCAAGTTAATTGTATTCTTTGCATGCAGGGATATATCTTTGAATTGCTTACTGCACACAGATACTGACCAGCTTTACTATCACCCTGTTATTTAGACTTGGGCTGGGAAACATCACCTCTCAACTCTAATACTGATTGCAACAGATGAAATATGACTCCCCTGCAATCAACATGGTTTAGCCCAGGAGTAACTAATTTCATGCAATTACTTAAGTCTGGATCCAGCCCATGATCCCTACAGAAAGGACCTGGGCTATGAAGCACAATGGGCCTGATCCAGACTTAAAGTTGTTTTATGTATGCATGCGTACCTAAAGATAATGCACTGCCCCTAGCACATACGTAACTTAGCTGACTTGTGTGTTCAGAACCCTACCTTAACTTTTCCTTGTGTATCTCTAGTTGTACATAATTCCTTGTTGTACATAAGTGCCTAACCCAGCCCATAATTTAAATGCCTCCCTCCGCCCACAATGCGTGTAATCGGATGTCAAGCCCTATAAGTTACATACAATCAGAGTTATAATGAGTAACATCTGCCGCGTACATGCGCAGTACATTCCCACAGTCTTACACATGCCACGTGCATAAATTGCCTATCGGTATTAAGTTTTGATCAGACCCAATGTGTTGATGGGACTATATTACTGTTATATCATATTCCTACTTCATATGGAGGTGGAGCAGAGCTTTTTCCAAGACCTCTCAGCCAGTTGAGTCCTTGTTAACGGGATTTCTTAAGCAGTCCCTCAGGCTCACGGGAGTCAAGTATGCTTCATCAATAAGCTAGCGCACAAAGTTAGCTTCATCACTGAGCCAAAAAATCTGCCTCAGCAGTGAACCATAAAGCATACTTCACCCGTATGTCACCATATCTACTTCAACACTGAGCCGCCAAGTCTCCGTCATGACTGAGCTGCCAAATAAGCTCCATCACTGAATGTCTACATCAACAGTGAACCACAAAGCATATGTCAGAAAAGCGTACATCAGCAAGTCTATTTCAGCACTGAGCCACCAAGTCTCCATCATGACTGAGCCAACAAACAAATAAACAAGCTCCATCACTGAGCCACAATGTTTGCATCTTCATTGAGCCACAAAGTGTTTTAGTGAATTAAAAGTTAGATGTATCAAAGAACAGTAAGAATGCTTTTTCCCTTTGTCCTACACACCCTGTTTCTCTGAAAATAAGACCTAGTCATAAAATAAGCCCTACCTTGATTTTTCATACTTCCTGAAATATAAGCCCTAGCCCGGAAATAAGCCCTAGTCACGTGTAGTGTGTCCTGACTCCACTGAGCACCGAGGGTTCCCAGCCTGTGAGCGTCCCTCTCGGATCTGTCGGTGAGTGAGCCCTGCCTCCACAGCTGTGGTCTACTGCTGACAAATCCTTTGGGTGGACTGGTGGTGCTTAGTGCACCGGGCTCTGAGCAAGTGAACTACAGTGTGCACAGTAAAGGTAAGCGTCCATTTCCTGCTCAATAGGCGCCATTTTATGTGTCTAGCTGGCGCTGAACCCCAGCTTCAGCTATCTAACTCAACCACAGACCCACCATCAAGCTTCATCTCCCCTATACCAAAAAAATAAACCTACAGTGTGCGTCACTGCTAACCTAAACACAAGAGAGGATAAATAAACAAAAAATAAAATAAGCCCTAGCGCCTTTCTTAAGAAAAAAAATATATAAGACCCTGTCTTATTTTCGGTGAAAGACTGTATTAAGGGGAGTATGGCCATATTTATGTTAAGATGCAAATGTTTTTACATAGAGGGTCTAGTTATTATAATTAATTTAAAAAAAGGTAAAATAAGGGAGAATACATTGGCTATAATACAGAAATATTATTATCTCTACAGTTATATTTATGACCGCGTTTAGGCAACAGGAGTAATTTTCAGGGTAAAGCAGCAGAATTGAACTTGTAATAAGTGCTGCACATCAGAAAAGACAACTAAAACTCTCGTCATGGACTCCTGTGCTTGCATATCATGCGTGCTCTAAATATGATCATGCGTGCTCTAAAAATGATCATGCATGATAACGTGCTCTAAATAGCACATAGTTCTGCAGGACTAACAGGGGTTAAAAAGAAAACAACTTCCTAGCTTCAAATAAAATCATTGCCTGTTGGCACTCAATTCGTTCTCTGTACCCATGTTCCCATTTTCTCTTGTTTACAGAGCTTGAACAGGAATTCATGCAAGTTGAAAGGTTGTAAATGGCTCGCTAATTTGTAGCCATCCGTAGGGAAATCCTGTGCTCCTAACTGATAGCCACCTTCATAGATGCTTTTAAAAATGACCTTGAAATTGGAATGCAAAAGTGTGAAACGGCAGCATTAAGAGGAATGGAAATTGCACAGTCTGCGTTGCTTGCATCACATTATACATGACCTAAAATGGGGGGAATATCTAACGTGATTACAGAAAATATTCCACCTACAATGAATTATTATTACAGGTAAAAAAATGTAGTTATGTGATCACTTTGAAATTAGGTTTATTTTAAAGAAAATAACATTATGCATGTAATCTATACAGTATTTTGAGGGGGTGATTAAACAAGGGCAATATGTTATTCCCATTAATTAGGCATCTGTTTTTAGTCATATGCCTATGTACCTTATTTTGAGTGTGCTTTGCCACTACAAACCATTGTGCAGCAGTTGGATGGCGACTGCGGGCAATTGCCAGCAGTCCTTATTTAATACACCGGCGGTGGTGATGTGACTCCAGAAGTCATCTGCCGGCAGAAAAGCCGTTCTATCTTAGCCCTATCCTTAACCCTCCTGTAACCTAACCCTAATTTTCCCCTTGACCCTTCAAGTCCCACAACCTAACCCTTCCACTTAAGCCTTATCCCTTTTTTTAAGCCTAGCCATCCCTTCTGGAGTTCTAACCCTAACCTAAGCCCGAAGGGTAGAAATAGTTACCTGTTCCCAATTGCAGTTCTAAATTCCTTAGCATTTTGCCAAAAATACAATGCCATTCATCTGGTGGCTGTATTGTTATCGGAATTTGGCTGGACCAGCAATTGTATCCCATGAATTTTTTTTCACAACTTTTATTTCACCTATATATTGAACATTTAGTCCTGGCCTTTTTCCAAGGGTAGGGCACTGTAGCGATTGCTGTCTTCCTAATACAAAAGACCCCAGTCATAGCCAGGTCCAGCAACAGGAATCCTGGGGCCCAGTACACTCGTGTTTGGGGGCCCCCAACCCTCCTCAATAGTATCTGTAGCAGTGGATTACTGGTGTCTGAACCTTGGGGCCAGTCACAGTTGCCCCCCCCCCCCATTTCCATCAGAGGGAAAGCAAATTTGAAGGGCCCCATTTCAGTATGCAAGTGACTACTGCAATAGATTTGTATCATCATAGCATGAAACCGTCCCCCACATGGGTGCCACTCCGTTAGGACACAATTTAAATGGCCTCTTACCATCTAACAGAGCAGGGAAGCCTCTCTGAGACCATTTCTTGCTTTTGAGTCTGTGATGTGTCACTCTAATACTGGAGTCTCCTCAATTTTCCAAAACACATACAGATAAGATTTTGGTCAATAAGTTTTGACACTAAACTAAACTCACCCTGAATTCACTCTGTCCCCGTCTTATCTCACAGACCCCTTGTCCACCATCTTATATCTTAGATACTCCTTGCACTCCATTTTCTCTCTCACCCTCCACTTGCCACCCTTGTCTTACATCATTCCTTAAGCTGGTTACACACTACACTTTTTAGCCCAATAATTGGTCCAATCACACATTGAAAAGACCAATTCAAAAGATATTGTGCAAGTGTGTGCATGCAGGATCAAACTATACTGTAACTTATGTTATCGTTTCAATTGATTTTATAGGCAGACTAATTTTCCCAATGATGGCACGATATCGTGGGAAAAGTGCTTTTCTTACCTAGCTTTCAGTTGATTCCCTTTCCCTCTTCCTGCAATTTCAGGGGGTTATGGGACAGTTCCTCCTGCTATTCTAGTGTAGTGTGTACGGAAGTAGAATCTTTTAATCTGTCTGCCGTTAGAAAAAGTTTATAGTATGTGCCCATCCATTACTCCATGCCCTCTGGACTTTTTCATGGCATGGTACCCCTGCCCTCCTGATTTTTCTGACACCCACCTGGCCACCAACTTTTTATTTATTTTTTACATTTGATGCCCCATTAAAACCTTTCCACCATCTTGTCTCTCACATGCCACCTTTTCCCACCAACTTGTCTCTTAATATCTTCCTTTGTATTTGTAATTACTGGATTTCCTTTTGCCCCTGTATGGCGCTGTGGATATTGTGTGGCGCCTTATAAATAAACAGTAATAATTATAATGCTTGATTGTGTTCATTGATTTTCAGCCATTACACACAATTGCATTAGGTCCAATTATCAGGGAAGCATATAAGAAGCTCTTCCATTCAGAACATTTCTCTGAACCCTGGTACTCAGGGCTCTATTTACTAAGAATGCCTGAACGTAGCTCAGGCAAGTTCGAATTCGCTCTCTTTGAACTTCTGAGCTACGTTCAGGCTATTTACTAATACTCGAATTGCATTAAATTATCAGGGAAGCATATAAGAAGCTCTTCCATTCAGAACATTTCTCTGAACCCTGGTACTCAGGGCTCTATTTACTAAGAATGCCTGAACGTAGCTCAGGCAAGTTCGGTTCGAATCTCTTTGATCTTCTGAGCTACGTTCAGGCTATTTACTAATACTCACCCTCTGCTGGCTGTCCCGCGATGACATCTGAACTTTCTTCTGTCATCGCGGGCTT
>WWET01000226.1:494628-510744 GCA_011038615.1 Limnodynastes dumerilii
TATAGATAATATAGTGTGTGTATGTGTCTCTACATGATCTGCAAAGTGGTATGGACTTGACCTGGTTCCATATTGGATAACTAGTACTACCCAAAAATAGGTTCATAACGGCTGCTCTATACCATCCAGACTTGAGAGCAATCCCCATTTTACCAGTTTCGGAACTCTGGTTCTGCTCCAGATATATAAACCCATCCTAAAATAATTGCAAACAGGCCCCCTGCGACGTCTTTCATATCTAGGCCACTGGAGAATACTGTTCTTTCTTGTCCATGGACCATAGTTTGTAAGAACTAGCACAGTTATAAATCATATTTTTTAATGTATATATCTGAAGAACTAGGGTAGTGTTGTAAAAACCTCAGCCACCAGTGTTTTCTTGTCCTAATCTGTAATCTCTAAATGCCCCTTAGACAGTGGTTTATTTAAGATGTGTGTATATATAGGGTGGTGCAGATTCCTCATTCCAGCTGACAAGTTTGTGGCCTATAGAACTGGAAATATGGAGCCACTAATAGCAAACAATCAGCAGGTAGATCGAGCCAGTCTAGACTACTGTGCTATGAATTATTATGTGTAGTGTGTTTATAGGAAATGGAACACGGACTCTGTACACAGAAACAGATTGTATGCTATGTTCTGGTGTTAATACAATTGACACCAAAGGTATGGAGCAAGATGTAAGCATGTGACATTGAAAGGACACAGATACAATCTCTCACTTCCAGTAACGTGGTATGAATAATAGAATGACAATTTAGGGGAAAACTATTCACTTGTTTTTCATGCGTTTTAATAATTTACTTATAACCTATGCGCCTGTGGTGTAGAACAAGATTTCTAACTGTATATATTGGATCTATTAGATAACTGTTATTTCGTATTTCAGTCACAAATGTCCTGCAATGTGACTAAAGCCAACTACACACTATGCAATGTCCCCTGTGACTGCCATAACACTCCTATAGCAGGGGACGTCACACAGATCATCACACACTGTCTATTAAGGTCCCTAATGTCTGGCTGCACATTAATCAGGCCAATCGGCTGTGGGGAGATATCCCTGAATATCAAGAGGTGTGTGTCCACTATGCAATGTCCCCAGTGACAGGAAAGCCAACTACCCAAGGAAACACACTGCCCGGTAATGAAGTCCATCTCCCCACAGCTGATTAGCCTGATTATTGTGTAGTGCAGCCAGTGGTTCACTATGCTAAGGCACTTATAGGGGTGCTGCAGATCCAGGGTCTCCTTTACACCCAAGAACTGCAGGAAGAGGGGTTGCGCTGTGCTGTGCTGGCCTAAGGTTACGGCAATGTCACTAAGTCAGAGGAGCTGGAAGAGGCAGCTGCAAGAATGAAAACCAAGAAACAGCAAAAGGTCACTGTAATAACTCAGATCAGGGGTGGAGAAATGGAGGCGGGGTCTTGAGAGAAAGAATTGGGGGTCTGGAGAGACGGGCACATCCAGGGTTGCCGACTCTCCCGGAATATCCGGAAGACCCACGAAATTCGTGCAGACATCTGGGGCGTTGCTGGGCATTTCTGGCAGCTGTATCCCATTGGCTAGCTTTTCTATTTGAATGAGGGGGGCATCCAGGTCGGGATACCCCTACTAATTTACAGCATGTAGGTCTAGTGTTGGTTCTGCTGTTGAGAAAAGTAGCAATTACTGCTCAGCGTTGCTGAGAGATAAATGATACCTTGATCAGAACCAAATCTATTGACATTTCTTGTATAAGAGCCTGTGATGATGTATTACCTCACTTTCATCACCAGGGGACAAATATTCCAAGGCAGAAAGAAAACCTTTCATGAAATACTGCCCCGAGATTGTTTCTCATATCTTGTGCTTTTCTGAAAGTCAGAGACCTAACCATCAATCCTGCACACATAATACAGAATATGCAAGTAACTGCTGACCATTCTGAGGTTTTATGGCTATGCAGAAACCAGAAGGGAAAGGATGAATGTATTGGCGACCCCGGCATCACCCCTTTTTGCATTTCTTTCTTTTCCTGTGAGTGTACACAGACAGAGGGGAATAAATTATAGATTAAAAATAAAAAAGCTTATTCTAGGGCTCGAGAAACTGTATTATTTAGAAGCCATGCCAAAATGTAGAAGACTGATTTAACTGTATATAAATATATGTATGTATAGGTACATATACATACATACTGTGGCAGACCTATATTGTTGGGGCCCTAAAGCTTTAACTTTTATGGGGGGGCCATTTTGCAACCAGCAATAATAAGGCAACACCCAACCGGGTACAAATGGCCTTGCTGCCCTTGCCCAAATGGCAGACAACAGGGCAGTGGGGTGTATTCCTTAAAAACGGGACATTCATTGAGTCCCTTCCCACCAGCAACAAGGTCTAGATAACTGCTTTCATCTTCCTCAATGTTCCATGGTAGATCACCACAAATTAAAAAAAACCCACTAGGGGCCCGATTCAATTAGTTATGCACCGCAATAGACGGGAAAAAGTTTGTGGTGTGCCTTTTCCCATCTGTTATGGTAGCTGGTTTTTATGTGCACCTCTATGAGGTGCGAATAAAAATACAACAAAAATACAACAAAAATACAACAAAGCACAGTTTGCTTTGCACCGCAAATAACACAGGTGCGAGGCTAGTTGAATCGGGCCCTACATGTCAGATCTTGATCAAAATTGTTATACTGGGTTATCTCCCACGTTAGAGGCACTGGTGTGAACATTTTCTAGGCTAATCTTATTTTAATAATCTAGACATTTTTTTCTTCTTTTTTTGCTGAAAAAAGAATTGTTTCAGGACCCCGCTGGGATTAGGAGCCCTGAAACTGGAGCTACATTAGTTCCATAGGGCCGGATCCAGACCTAAGGGCTTGTTACGGTTTATCACGTAGTGTACTTACGCTAGCGTATTTTCTATGCACTCTTCTCGCTCGCACGTACTTTGGCCGTTTTACACTTCCCAAACCCTACCTTAACTTTTCAAAGCATAAGTACTGACGTACGTAACGGCCTAACCCCGCCCATACTGTACGATTGAAATGCCTCGCTCCGCCTACCAAACGTAACTACGGGTGTCGTATGGACAGGTGTCGTTCATAGTTACGCTGATGGTACGTATGTTCAGAGTTAAGTGGCGTCACATCTGCGCACATGCGCAGTAAATACAGATGGGAGATTTTTACGCCAGTGGCTAGCGTAAAATCTCTAGCATTCGTAGCTCAGGATCTGGGCCATAGTAGCTCCACCACTGAGAGAGAGAGATGCACAAAAAAATCTGTAAGCTGTATGTGTTTTGCAGTAGGATAGGTTACTGCAGTGTGGCTCTACAAATATCAGCTTATTTTATTTTTTAAACACAGGCAACACCTCAGTTCTGGACCCCATATTTCACATAATCAGCAACCCCTTCTCCGAAATGAAGTGCTATTCAGCTAGACGTGAAGGGGGCAGGTCAGCGTAGGACAGCTAATTATGGAAGGGACATTAAGAAAGTGACATGCCAGGTATAACGAAGTGCTGAAATATTCTTCCCCGGTTAATGTATGTGGAGATGACACGCTACCCAGCAGCTGTATGACCCGCTCTGCATTGTGAATTGAGATGGAGCTAGTTTCCTGGCTTTCACAAAGATGACATTTAAATTACATGAGGAGCTTTTGTGCTGTCTCTTTTGAAAGTGTGGCCCCTCGGTGTTAATAATATGCGTACAAAACAATAATAATGCTGATGATATCTCCCAAAGGCTTTTAAAGGTCAGTTGGCATTGGCACTATTTAGAAAAAGTCACCTGTCGCCGTAATTGAAAGGGGCAGATGAATGAAGGACAATGGATTTCAAGAGAAATGCCAGCAAACTAGAGCCGGGTTTCTTTTCTGATATAATTAGCATTATTTTCTAGAGGAAACAATGCAGCTGTGCTCTGTCTACTGTAAGGAACAGTTTAAACACCCAAGGGCTTATACTGCAAATCCATGAAGAGAGTGCACTGGTTTATGTAGCAAGCAGAGGAAACCACATTCACAAATATTATTTTCATTGCAATGATGAGTGTCTCTGCTGCAGCTGTATCATACCCAGCAACAGTGTATGTGTTTATTATTTAGCCCCAGTGGTGGGTAGAAAACAGGCCATAGGAAAGCATATCTGTGTTTCCTTTTTTTGTGTAAGGAAAAAGGTTAACACAGAGGTTGCCTCACAGTTCTTTTTCAGTACAGAAGCCCCTGACAGCCTCCATACTAAAGCCGGCTACACACAAAGGCGATAATTGGGTCGATCAGCCGATGATTGGTAGACCATCAGATAATCGATCTAGGGCTAGCTATATTAAGCTTCTGGACAGTAGAAGTGGAGATGTTGCCCATAGCAACCAATCAGATTCTAACTGACATTTTCTAGTATGTAATAGGAATGTGAGAGCTAGAATCTGATTGGTTGCTACGGGCAACATCTCCACTTTTCCTTTCCCGCAGTCCAAAACACAGGCCAGAAATGCGGGTCCGCTTCGAAGATCATTTAAAATTCCTGACCCTACTTGGCCACAAAGTAACAAGAACACCGGTTGTCTGTATTGAGCCTGCATCAATACACTTCTCACTGAGGGCCTGACCCGGAGGTGAGTGTACACTGGCTGACATGACATTTCTCTGAATGATTTTATGCCGCGCATGCTCAGAACTGAACATCACACAATCCCGTCTGATTCAAATCTGGCCGCAACTCGGACGTTGGCAGCTTGCCCCCTAAGGGGTGTGTTGAGGGAGAGAAGGAGTGGAGGGACGCAGTCAATGTACAGTAAGAGCGTGCCCAAGCAAGTGCACCCAGTCCACATCAGAATGCAGACTGTTTACATGAAAATATTTGCACCGTCACTGGTCATGCCCAAATCCGGGTGCTCTCCATCCATGACCTTTTTCAGACTCTTCCGTTGGGATATGACACTCCGAAAGCATTGCAAAGCTTTCCAAGTGCCACTTTATTTTGCATGTTTTAATTCATTTATACGCACAGAATAAATAATACAAAAAATAAAAAAGATTTTTATATATATATTTTTTATTTATTTATTAATATTTATTGCGTGTTGATTCACGTTTACCTCTGTCTGGGAGCTGCTATTACAGAATGAAAGTGTTACTTGTAGCAGCGAGCAAAGGTTGCAATAAGCAGGGATGATTTATTCACCAGGGGCCAGATCCTGGCCTCTGTATCACAGGAGAATTACATACGGCACTTACGTAATTTCCCTGTCTTGTAGGTTGTGCGCATACGCACAATTTTAGCACGTTTTTGTGTAACTGTCAGCATATGTGACTCTGTAAGTTACGTATGACGAATGTTACGTAAAGTGGGCTGTCCCCTTATGTACAACCGTTATCTCCAACATAGAGGCGGAGATAGACGTGTACATAAGGGGTCGGGGTGTGGAAAGCCCCATTAAGACAAGGTCTGTGGTCTGTTTACTACCTTGAATGGGGAGTGCAGGGGACATGCACTCCCCGCTACGCTACCGTACGTACTGACCCTCGCATGCCCTTAAGGCACACGTACCTCAGGATCTGGCCCCAGGTTTTTAACTAAAAGTCACTAGAGTGCGGTTCTGACATTGGGAGCATTCACTGGCACTAAAATTGAGCCGGTAAGAAAATCGTGTGAATGCACAGCCAGGGCCTCACACTGGAGGTTGCTTCTCTACTGATCGAGTTATTCTGACTGCTGGAGAGCTCCATAAATTCAGTGTGTGTTCAGCACTGTCTAGTTTATTCCCTGTGCCTTAGCTCCTCCCCCTGGTCAATATAAACAAAGGCCCTTCACTTCCTCCCTGCTAGATTATTGTACTTCCTGTCAGTAATTTATTTCTGCTGTTTGGTTGCTGCCTTACGCATTCAATTCACTACTTCCTGACTGGCCACACTGATCCCGACTCCAGGCCACACATTTAGTCTCTCAAATTTAATAGTGGAGGAAGTGTGCTGTCATTCTAACTCCATGATGGAACAGTTCAGGAAACACAACGTTAGAGTTTTGTGTTTGCATATTTTTTCACCTCCTGCAGTATGTCCAGTTTATAAATAAGCTGCCATGTTGACATTCAAGTCTTCCTATTTTGTGATGTGGTTGGAATAAGACTGGGGGTATTCGGGGGTTATGTCCTGCGGTTTGTGATGCCATAAAGAAAGGAAGCATAAGGACGTGATAAATTATTTTGCAGCCATTGGCTACTGCAATAGCTAGATTTCCTTGCATCTTGCATTGATTCCCTTCTATTCGGCCAATTTCAGTGTCCCTTAAAAGTCAGCATGTGCCAAGCGTAATGCTGAATGGGGTGAGGAAACCAGTGTTGCTGACTCTCCCGGAATACCCAGTAGACTCCCGAAATCCAGGCAATCCTCACGGTATCCCAGGAGAGACACAAATCTCCCGCATGAGAGGCTAGGGGGCCTCTCATGTCATCCCTAGCGCTACTAGGGATGGGCGGGGCTTTATGATGCGATTTTTGGCATTAAGTCCCGCCCACCCCCTGGAACACTATGATCTGAGGTAGTACTGGAAATGGGGTGGAGCTTTAAGTCGGCCTCCAGCTCTTCCCTCGGGGATCTCTCAGAGGGTAGAGTTCAAAAGTCGGCAACCCTGGACTAGACTATGAAATAATGTAGCTGATTTTGAGATTCTGCTACTTCTCGAGATTTTTCTGCTCTCCGATTACGACACCCTGACTGTAGCATGGAAATCATAAATATAATCTCAGCCCACCACTGGATTTAGGTTTGGGTTCATGAGTCTCCACCTTAAAGAGGGGGTATTTTGGAAAAACAAAAAAGTAATGGGTATGGATTTAAAGAGTCTGCTGCTGATGAATCCCAGAACAATCATATAGCTGTGATATTGGAGTATTTGTAAAGTTAATGTATGGCATTCATATAGCCAGGACCTTCTTTATAGCACATGTAAAATGGAGGCACTGTGCAAGTCTTGATCAGTAAACATTGAGACTTAAGCAGCTATTACAGCAGAGCCTCAGTGGAGTTAGGACAAAGTACGATAGTCACTAGAGGTAGAGTCTGTCATGATATTTGATGCTAATGTATTTCATTTGGACATAATAACATTTTCTAAAAGCAAACAATACAATAAGTTAATAGTGTAAGTAGTGACCTTTCTAAATGATTTCTAATGCGCAGCAGCCTAGTCCAAGGGCTTTTCATGTATGTCCTTTATTCTCCCTTGAGAAATAGCAAGCACATCTTTATGAGAGTCTATCAGACCTGCCATCTTCTCCTTGATTGGCAGGTTTATGAGAAGTGGCCTTTTATGTTAGAAAATCACCTCTGCACCTACATAGCTCCTCGGTTAAGTACAGGGCACTTTCTCCATCGGGGCTCAAATGATTTCTGTTTGGAAAGGGCTCCAATATGTATTTATTGTTTTGCCCTTACACTGACTCATTCCAAATTGACAGGACTTTTAGTCCATATTTTCCACATCAATGAAGCATCATGGTAGATTCCAGATCAACAAGGCCTCATCTCTGGGTGAGGGTCTAAGGAAAAGTGCTAAATAATGCTGTTTATGGGACGTTTTTCTTTTGTGCACAGAAATAGTAACATTAATGAGGTTTTTACAGTGTACCTACAGCTACTCATAGATTATAATATATACTGTATCATGCATTTCCTACATGAAAGCACTCTTAATACCTTTAGTGTATAGTACTCTGCCTGCTCTGACATAATGTTTTTCAGTATAACGTCAAATGGTTTGTGGTACTCAGAGATTGTTTAAAAATGGTTAAGGAAGAGGAATAAAGTGCAGTCAGACATTTCAGACACACTATTATTATTATTGTTGTTATTATTATTGTTTTGTCATCAAGTTTTTATTAAATAGATTTCTTTATAAGTGGGTAGAGAAAAAGGGGGGGCTATATAACAAGGGAAGGTACAATACTCAAGGGGTAAGGCTATCAAAAAATGAGAAGGCAGTCACTTAACAAGTTGAACACAGCATTATGTTAAGCTATATTAAATAAAAAACATAAATAGACAGAACCAGTAAATGTATGTAGTGTGTAGTGGATGTAGTTAGGGAACATCCCTTTATATTTTAAACCAATAAGCAATGATTATTTATTTCCTTTTAACTAAGATATAACAAAAAATTGAGATTGTTTAAACCTGCACCTGGATGATTTTTTATTTTATTTTTATCTCTAAAACAAAGAAAGAATTTGCCTAGATGACTGTGTTGTCTGATGGTGTTACTTCCCATTTCAGAATAACCTGCCTTGTATTCTTCCACGACCATGAAAGTTTTACAAGGAATGTGTCACTTTTAGGGCCTAATTTAATTAGCTTCGCACCGCAAATATCTCTGGTGCGAAGCTAATGCCGCGTGTTTTTTGGCAAAGATTTTTGTGCACGCCTCATAGACGGGAAAATGTGCAGGGCGAATTTTTTCCCGTCTATTGCGGCGGGTATTTGTAATTAAATTAGGCCCTTAGTGTACCCTTTCATCATCACCAACATTTAACACCTGCAGTTGTTGAACTTTATCAAGAAGAAAACATAAAAATAAAATAAAAAAACAGCAAGTAATGAGGATGAACGAATTAAGCAAAACATGTGTCTAAATCATTAAAACAAGAGACTGCAGAGTAGAGTGACAATGGATTTTGCTGTGATCAGACTCTCCTTTAGGATTTTCCTACTAAAGTTGGCCATATGCTAGAGCAAATATTGGACCAGTCGTCTAATTATCTGACCAATAATCAGTCGTGTATAGTACCAATGGATTTTGAAAATGCCGACAAAACTCTTTGGGTCCGATTATCTTCTTATTTAGTACTTAATTCCTGACTAATAATGGAACACAAGCTAGCAATGTTATTAAATGCATGGTGTTGTTTTGGGGGTAGTTATGGCAACAAGCCACACACTATGTATTATTGTCCATAAGTAGTGTGTGGCGCTGAATTTCAGACCCTCCAACATGACCCATTCCATTAGGTACAGTTTAATCTGCTCCTGAGCTTCCAACTGTCACTTACCTGGTTTAAATGAATTAACTGATATTTAAAAAACTATTTTACCATAGCAACAGTTGGAAACGGAGGAGCAGAGTATTTTGTACCTAATGGAATGGGTCATGTTGGAGGGTATGCACTGTTATTGGGACCTTTCACTGGGGAGGGGGTTCCAGTTTATCAGATCCTTCTGCTGTAGACCAAATTATATCTAGTGTGTGGTCAGCTTAAGGTGCATTTCCTGGATAAATGTAACTTTGATATATGTGGGGCGACTATCCAGACACAGCATAAAAAACAAAACCATGTGTTCTGAAATGCACATTGAATGCCCTGTGTTCTTTGTTACGAGCTAGCTGTGCAGTTCTTGCTTTATGTCCACTTGAAGAAGTAGAAGAAATTTCACATTGAATCCAGTGACATCCCGCATTTGGGATTTAAAAAGGCAAAAGCCATTCAGTAGCTCACAAAGACTGCTACGAACTGTATCTCTGCTTGTTGGCGCGAGACGTAAATTCATGAGGACGTTATCGACTTGCTTTCAGAATCCTATAGATTACATCTTTGGTGGGGTTTTTATTCTATGCTTTCCTGATGCATCAATAGTTTTAACTTCCACTCTGTTGCCAGCAAGTGTGAAGCTTTTGCCGGTAGACTGATAAGAGCCGCGGTAACGTGCCCATTCCGGGATAGGCTTACAAGTGCTGTTTTTCGTTTACCATTGATAACATATTTGATATTCTGTTCATTTTGACTCCATGGCATTTGACAAGTGAATCCAATTTGTTCAGATTTAGATGACATA
Source organism: Limnodynastes dumerilii (assembly GCA_011038615.1). Lineage (NCBI taxonomy): Eukaryota > Metazoa > Chordata > Amphibia > Anura > Limnodynastidae > Limnodynastes > Limnodynastes dumerilii. The sequence continues at coordinate 504,453 of WWET01000226.1, forward strand.
CCTGCTGTTATGTAATTCCATTAGGAGGTGCCTGCAGCAGCAGCGACGTGGCCAATCTCCGAAGACAAAACTGTAATAGGACATGTGGCAGTATCGCTGTGTGGTTGCACAATGCTGATAGGGAGCACGACCTGTCTCAGAGCTGTGTTTCTGCAGGCTGAGAGGAGCAGAATTGGTTGCTTTCTTTTCACTCAGAGGCCTTAATCAGGGTATGAGACGCAGCCATAGCAGGGAGGGAAATATCAGGGGATTTAGAACTGAAATTCAACTTATATTGATATTCCACAGATGCAGATACATTGCACATAGTAAAGACTGGTAAATATTTAATAATGTTGCAAGTGATTTAGATTTTCATGAAACAAATTTCATTACACTATGACGGGAACATTATTTGTCCCTGTTAACACCATAGATAATTGTCCTAAAATTCAGGTTTTTTTCTTAATGAAGATGTATAAGAAGAATATTAAACCGCAATATATCCATTTTGTGTGGGTGGATTTCTCACAATATGTGTTATATCAAAATATTAATATGTATTATTTACAGAGGTATGATTGTAGGTATAAATGTATTTGTGATGAACTAGGACCGGATCTAGAATTCATTCTGATTGCAGGCACAGAAGTCTATTTATAGTGTAGGAACATCTGAGCATAAGATCTTATAGTCCGTGCGTGCAAGGAGAGTACACGCCACACGCAAATTGCGTAATGCTGCATCGTATGTAAGGGCTTAGCCATGGGTTCCCCCATCCCCCATGTGCACAACAGGTAAGATGAGGGGCCGTATTCACAGATCCGTTTTTATAAAGTACGCAAATATACGCACGTGCGTGTAAAGGCAACTCCCATGACACTCCCTTCACACGGACGGATTTTCGGTGACTTACGCGTCCATAGGACAAACTTAACTCTACGCGTGTGGTTACGTGCGTATTTTCCTTCCGTACGTGCGTACATGAAAAACCGCGCCCATACTAGGCCATTTAAATGCCTCCTCCCACCCACTTTCACTAAACTACGCACGTATGGAAGACAACCACGCCCCTCCGTACGTATGTCACTAAGTCCGATTAACAAATCCGTGCGCTAAGGATTCTAAGTGTGAATCCGGTCTGATGTCTGTATCTTGCGCTCTGCTCCTTCCGATGTGCGTTGCTATGGGAGACTGTCGGATACAATGGAGGAGAAACGCCCCCATCATTGCAAGCACCTGGAGGCAGCCGACTCCATCTTCTCCAGCTGTTCCACCCTTGGGTTTGCTATTTCTGGCCTAGGGCAGCTCATAATGAACTGGAGCTGATGCATCTGTGAAGAGGTCCTTAATCTATTCTCTGTCTGCAATTACTGCCTTCCGCTCACTTCATACTTAAGCTGGCCATACACTAGAGCGATTATCGTCCCGATCACCCAGTTATCGGGTGATCGGGCAAATAAATGCTCTAGTGTATGGTACAGATCAATTTTTGAAATGCCAAATTAACGCTCCAGAAATGCTCTGTGTGATTATTTGATCTTTTGACATGTTTGATTTAAATCGGGAGACCGATGTTTTAAGGGAGCCAATCAGCAAGCTGAATGGCTCCCTATTGTTCAGAGCTGCTGCTGCTTTATATCTATGTACAAAGCTGCTCTGACAGCTGTGAAGGTATACTTTATACTTTATAGCTGTCAGAGCAGCATAGCACATAGATATACAGCGGCTATTGCAGGAGTAATACAGACAGGGATCAGCCGAAAACGCGTTGTGTGAAGCGCGGCTTCGGCTGATTCTTATCTGTATTACTGCTGCAGTATATCTATGTACTATGCTGCTCTGACAGCTTTAAAGTATACCTGCACAGTTGTCAAGGCAGCTTTGTACATAGATATAAAGCAGCAGCAGCAACGTAGAGCGCTGCCTCCCCCCCTCTTCTGCTAGGATTATCAGTCCCAGCAGGAGAGGTGTATGGTGCCGATAATGGGACATTTCCCTAGCGGGAAATCGTCCCGTTTATCGGAACCACCCCCTTCTGGGACTGATAACCGCTCTAGTGTATGGCCAGCTTTACAGATCAACAAGTTAATGTTATGCGATATATAACAATTTAAAATGCACATTATTGATACAGAGCCACAAAAAACAGACATAAGCCGAAATCCCAAAAAATCCCATACTTGTTACTGTACATACAAATCCAAATATATTCAGTCCTCTCTGTTCTAAACTGACCTGATGGGATGCTGATAGAAATAGTATTTGGTGGTCTTTTTTTTTTATTATATTTTATTTTTTTAATAATCATTTTTATGTCCTCAGAAACTGGCTGTAAATGTAGTCATTACAGTATGTGCCTTTATTATTTTCTATAAATGACTTGTATATGCTTCTCCCTACTGCTATCAGCGCTCATTTAATGCGTGGCTTCAGATATTTATGACATTATAAAACAGTGATGAACACTGCAGATTGTAACTGATCACTGATTGTAACCTGTTTTCATAATTCAGCTTTTACATCTGCACTAGAAATCCAAGTGTTAAAAAGAAATTTGGCGGTTTAAAAAAAAATAAAAAATGCTGTACAGCCATGCAAAACTAACACCCATACAACAAAGACAAATACTTGCCGTTGACAGCTTCAGTGTTTCTACAACAATTATCAATTAGACCCGTCTGTGAGGTGGGAATTTGTTACAGGTTGTGTGTGTTAATTGTATTCAACGTGTTACATGGTATGAACAGTTTTTAATACAATTAAATCACATTCACATCAGGGATCCTCTGCTGTATAGGGAAACCACTAGTAGTAAATACAGGATTTAGGTCTGCTGTTTAGAGACCTGCTTTACAGAAATGTGGGTAAATAGAAAAAAATTATTATTATTATTCCCTATGGGCTGGATCCAGACTTAAGTGAGTGCTTGAAATTAGTTTCTCCTGGGCTAAACCATGTTGATTGCAGGGGGAGTCAAGTAAATTATATTCTTTGCATGCAGGGATATATCTTTGAATTGCTTACTACAAACAGATACTGACCAGCTTTACTATCACATTGTTATTTAGACTTGGGCTGGGAAACATCACCTCTCAACTCTAATACTGATTGCAACAGATTAAATATGACTCCCCTGCCATCAACATGGTTTCGCCCAGGAGTAACTAATTTCAAGCACTTACGCAAGTCTGAATCTAGCCCTATCTGTGTTTAAAATTTCATCAGAAGACAGAGTATACTCTCTGAAGTGTGAGGGCTGGCGTCAGAAACGGTGGATGTCACATAGGGAGCAGGGCGCCACAGACCTGGTTTAACAGTGGACTGGGGCGCGGGGAAGTTCTTCTCTGCGCATTGGCCCGCTAATAAACAGCTCTGAGCAGCAAGTGTCTGTTCCAGACCCAGGACAATAGTCCCGGCACTCTTCCCCTGATGGCGGAACTGTCAAGTGTGTTCATATTCTGCAAGCATAACACTCCATGTTCCAGTTCACTGGAATATACATTTTTATACCCTCACCTCAAGCTCAATGGACATGTTAAGGACAAGTTTACAACCACAGCTGACTACACACTATACAATAATTCAGATGTTCAAAAAACAGTGGTATTGGGCCTTGGACCACTGTCAGGTGGTACTCAGGGCAACTGGTCAAGTTGTAAGGTACTATACAAAATGGACATAATAAAATATCTTGATATCTTGGGGGCTAAATGGCATATGTAGAAAATGCACCTTAAAATCACAGCAAAAATATGTGAAAAAAAAACAACAAAACCCCTGAAAATATATGTATGGGACATAGGTATGTATCTGCATAATATATAAAGTGTTACTTGACATGATTAACTGGTAACTTCCCAAAAATTTTGAGATCTGCTGCAATAATTGATTTGTTCAACTGATTATGTAGTGTTTGGCATTGACAAATATGTAGGAACACCAACAAAACTGGCAAAAAAACACGTTGACCTAATCATTTCTGAACATTCCTACCTCTTCTAGGCTACTTCCACTTCGTGATTAGCCCCATAGTGCTAGATTTACTAAATTGCACAAAAAGAAGAGAGTTTGCCTATAGCAACCAAAGAGATTCTAGCTCTCACTTTCCTGTTACATACTACAGAATGTCAGCTATAATCTGATTGACAACATCTCAATTTTTCCTTTTTTGCAGTTTAGCAAATCTAGTCCATAGTGTGTAAAATACTTCCGGACGTGCTCTCCAGACCTATATTGTACTAGGCCACAAAATCCCTTTGCTCACTTCCAACGTTCCAGAGGTGAGGGCTGCATTGTGTGGTGAGGTCCTGCAGGCTCCGGATCTCGATCTGGTGCTGGGTCCCTGGTGGCAGATGGGATCCTGATCAGGAAATCTCATTGGGGAGCATTCTGCATGTGTTAGCAGCTGGATCGCCGCCATTTTCTTCCAAAGCTCACATTAGGGGGAGGTAATTACATTTTTGGACCAAATACAGCAGGCTAACTTTTAAGTTGATCGTTTGTATAGTCAGCAACTGATGTTACAAATATCCAAATGGCCCTTGGCAAAAAAAGGTTCCCAACTCCTGGTTTATTATGACCTCATGCCCCACCCCCTGCCTATCAGTACTGTCATCACTAGAGTTACTAGGGTTCAGGGGGGGTGAAATAAAGTTGGAAACCATGGTATTATCATTGAGCACTTTGATTTCTCTGACGAACATGCTGCCTTTACACATTGACTTTTCTTAAGAGCAGATTGAATGGAAATATCCCACATACTTCTAAAGTCTAGCATGAAAGGTGTTGGTTTGTATTAAAATATTTGCTACAGAGCGTAGAAAACACTTAAATACATCTGACCACGCTAAGATAATCAATCATTGAAACAGAATGTGATGGAAGAAAAGAGCCACTTGGCCCATCCAGTCTGCCCAGTTCTTTGATTGACCCTAGACTTTATTTGACTCTCAATTTAGTTTAAGGTTTAGGATATCCTTTAGTTTATTTTTATTCCAAGCATATTAAAATGTTTTATTGTTCTAATACACCTCTTTCTTTAAAAAAAAATGATTCCCTCCTGCATCTGGCCAAATTTCTGGATATATTTCTATTTCTCTACCCCATCTCCTTTCTTGATCCAAGGTAAACACATTTAACACCTTTAGTCGTTCTGGGTTTATTTTGTGATGCAGGCCATGCACCATTGTAGTTGCCCTTCTCAGTACGATCTCTAATCTATTTATGTCCTTTTGGATGTATGGCCTCCAGAACGGAACACGTTCTGTAAACGCAGCAAATGTACGCTAAACAGTTGAGTGTATTCGTGCTGAAAAGAGCTCTGTTTCTAAAGAGGTTATATACTCCATTACGTGTTGTTTAATTGAGAATCAAATCTCCATTTTCTTCTGTGTTTAGGCACAATACATTGTGAAGGTCGTTTGTATTTATGTAAAATGTTTCCTAGAAAGTGAAGGACGGGTTTGCATACTGTTCAATGTTCAATTCAACTTCTGCAATTTATGAGAGTGTTAAGAGCCTCCACAAGTGCAATTCTCCCAGCTCCCTCCAACAATACTGTATATGGTACTTATAATAATTCAGGTGCCATCCTTGAAACTCACATATCTCTATAATTCAGGACTCGACAAATCCCAGCACCAGTTCGCCATGGCAGAAATTTGGACCTGGAACCCAGAGTAATGCTGGAGACCTGACTTCAGATGTTTCTCCACAGGATGTACTTATGGCACCCTTTCCCGTGGCCACTGAACCTGGTATAAAAGCTCTAAGCAGCATGATGCCAACAGTGGTCAGCATCATTCTGCTAGAAACTTCAGAACTAAGCTTTTAGCAGTTTCAGCGGGTGGCCCAGGAGAAGCCTCTGTAGTCACTTCTACAGTATAGCCTTTCTCCGCTCAGCCCGCCAGCGGTTATATATAGGAGGCTGTAGATATTTTTTTCAAACTATTTAGAACAATCATACTGTAAATAATCAGCAATAAACCAGCCTTTACATAGCATGAATCCTGATCACTGTATTGCTCCGACCTCAGAGTGCAAGATTATGTAGTTTTCAACATAGTGATAGGTATGAACATAAAAACAAGTATGCCATTTGGCATACTTCACCCTTTCACTTTCGCAATGTGTGATATCCCTCTGCCGCACCTTAGCCGCTGCTATCGTCGGACCTGGAACAGGTAAGTAAATTATCTCTGCGGGGTTAGGGATAGGGTCAGGCTGCAGGGGAGGCAGGGTTAGGGTCGGGCTGCAATTAAGGGAGGATTAGGGTCAGGCTGCCAGGAAGGGAGGGTTAGGGTAGTGAGAG
>WWET01000226.1:540911-556432 GCA_011038615.1 Limnodynastes dumerilii
ATATTTATTAGCCGCCCCAGACAACATTGATGTCTTACCCTGCTTTATCAGGGAATTTCTGTTCTGAGCAGATGACTCCGATGAAGGATGTTGTTGAGTTAACTCTGCTCTGCAGCCTCTCTGACTGATTCCAATTTTGAGTGGGCAGAACAGCTCTGAGCTCTATTTATCTGATTTCCCTTATCATCGCCAGTGAAAAAGTTTAAATACTCCAGCAGCCTGTGATAAAATTTATGCGCTATTGATTTTAGCAAAGGGTTTGTTTCCCTTTTTACATTAACTCTATATTGATTGGTGTTTTGACCTTAGAATGTAAGGTTTTGCTGGCCTTGACCATGCAGCCAAATTCTGGCATATCTCCCTATATAGTAGCCTCTTCTGCAGCATTTCATTAACTCCTGGAAAGTCTGAAAACAGATTATATGTAATAGTCTAGAAGTAGTAAAGTATTTTTCCTAATGAGTGTAATGTAGTGAAATGGAGAGCTTCATTTTCTGTAAATGTGCGATAGAGACAGGTTTTGTTCTGTGCAATGTATATCTCTGTGGCAGACATTTAAAAAGAATGAAATTGGATTTTATAGGCGCGTTTCATTTCCATGCATGATCGAGAAACAAATCTTAATCGCCTAAGACGATAGGGATCTGACTGATCTGGAGCATCATTTCTGTACTTTACATTTATGGGGTGTGGTGTGTGAGCTAGACAATTCGAGCCCCGGCAGTTGACTTGCCAACAGGGTTGAATGTAATGGCATAATGGGCCAGCGGGTAGATCCTCCTGATCCTTCCCAATTCCTTGTCACCACCTCTATTATAAGGGCCAATCAGGAGGTGGAACTAACAGCAAAAAAAGAAGAAAATCTGCCCCTTGACAAAACCATGTTGAGCTGCAGAGACTGCCCTGCGATCAAAATTGTTTAGCCCAGGAGTAACTTTCTTCTCTTAATTTCAAGCTCCTTCTTAAGTCTGGATTTAGCCTAGGGTCCTCAATGGAAACATGTGACCTAGGGCAGTAAATTAGCATAACACTCAGGTACACCAGATTCTTGTCTAGAGGTCCCCTCTTCCTTACATGCAGTAGTCTGTAGGTTTAAAGCTCTATGGACTCATTGTAGATGAGATCTGCTGCCCTGCATAGAAAGCAATTTGATTATTGGAGTGATGGCATGAATGTATAGTGCACCACTGTCTCGTGGTATGTGGGGCTGGTATTCCATAGTGGGTAACTGGGACTCACCAAAACAGGTTGAGCACTTCTGGTATAGAGCATTGTAGAAATGGATGAAAATAACTGGATAAATAGTTACATGACATAGTGACAAGTGTTAATAATTCTTAAGTCTGCTCATATGGACAGATACAGTACAGTCTCCACAGTAAATGATTTCTTATCTACACACCACAAGTCTCCATGCAATCATTTTAAAAGCCATGGACTGTCTGCTGCCATGTATTTATTTTTTTGCGTGTCGTATATTGTGTCTGGCATTAAGATAATTTGTATCTAGAACATCATAAATTTCTGCTAAAAGCAAAGTCTCCGGGTTGACTTTCAGTAATGGGCACAAGGGGAAAGAGCACGTTCTGGTCAGATCATGTTTCTCTGCGCTCAGATGACTTGTATACCCAATAGTCAATAAATATAACATGTAGTCTTCTAGTTTGCAGTGTTAGAAAATGATAGGCATTGTTAGTGTAAAACCCTGTGCTCTCTCTGTCAAAGCTAGCCTGGCCATTGTGTAAGAAGAGGAGATGGTAGCACTGAATAGCAGAAGAGGCTGTTTGACCGTGAGGGACATAGTGATGGAGAACATGAAAGCAGGGTTGGGAGCTTAGAAAACGGTATCACATTGTATAATCTTCTGATGCTTGGGGCAGCCTGGAATGTTATTTACATGTATATCCCACAACAGTGTGTCTGCTGTCAGAACACCGACAAGACGGTACAGAAAGGCACTTTTCCAACAATCCGATCATCTTTTTGGCCTATGGTCTGTTAGGATGGGCGAAGCTCAGCCTAATTTCCAGGAGCCGGGGAATTCACAAAAGTGTGTATCAAGCGTTAGACGTTCCCACATCTGATACCGGAGGCCCCTTCATAATTATGGACTTTTTCTGCCGATGCCAGTTCCTGGCTTTATCCAGCCTTCAGTGTGCACCAGTGAGGGCCGATTCCCTTCACTGACCCCTTACTTCACAACTTAAGATTGCCCTCGCTTATGATGGGGATGGGAGGAAATCTGGATCGTACAAGGGTGCTTCGCAAACTCTCTATATTTTACAGCACAACAACTTCTTCTCTATATACTTTTCCCCTCCCAAGACATGGAGGACCTGATTCACACTTAAGAATCTTCTTAAAATAAGAACTTAAAGTCACTCCTGGGAAAAACCATGTTGATTGCAGGGGGAATTAATTTAATTGTATTCTTTGCATGCAGGGATATATCTTTGAATTGCTTACTGCACACAGATACTGACCAGCTTTACTATCACACTGTTATTTAGACTTGGGCTGGGAAATATCATTACACTGTTATTTAGACTTGGGCTGGGAAATATCACCTCTCAACACTAGTACTGTTTGCAACAGATGAAATATGACTCCCCTGCAATCAACATGGTTTAGCCCAGGTGTGACTTTAAGTTCTTATTTTAAGAAGATTCTTAAGTGTGAATCAGGTCCAGAATCGCTTTCCATGTCCCATCCCACCTTCTTAAATGCTCCCAAGACATAACTCTAATCCAGAGTACTATGTATTGGGGAATTAACAAGACTCAAGCAAGTTGAATGTAAAACATATGTTAAAAGTGATGAACTAGCTTTTGGTGCATTAATGGTACTTCATTTGAAGGTTTGAAGCCTGTAGAAAGCAGCTGTGAAGTGAATTGAATCTATTTCCCCTTCAGCTGATCTCTATTATCCTCTGCACTTCACACAAGAGGAGGAGACAATAATGTTTATAACGAGCCCTTGGTATTACTGGGTATGATGTTTAAAGGCTGTGGACCAGATTCAGAGACTGAATATAAGAGAGGAAAGTTACTCCTGGTCTAAACCATGGTGATTGCAGGGGAGTCAAATTTCATATGCTGCAAACAGTATAAGATTTGAGAAGTGACGTTTCCAAGCCCAAGTCTAAATAACAGTTTAAAAGTAATGCTGGTCAGTATCTGTGTGCAGTAAGCAATATAAAGATGGGAATCTCGACTGATCCCTGTCTGTACTACTCCCTGCAATAACCACTGCTGTATATCTATTTACTGTGCTGCTCTGACAGCTTTGAAAGTATACTTCAAAGCTGTCAGAGCAAAATAATACATGGATCTGCCGCACTGTGGAGGGAGGGAGCCACTAAAAGAATAGGGAGCCGTTCAGCAATCTGATTGGCTCTCTTAAATTAAAGGGCACTACCGCCCGATTTAAATCAAACAAGTAAAAAAAAAATCCAATAATCATACCAGAGAGTTTCTGGTGCGTTTATTGGATGTTTTAAAACTTGATCCTTACCACTAACTAGAGATATTTTTAGCCCAATCCTACAATTATCGTGGATTGGGCCAATAATCGCTCCAGTGTATGGCCAGCTTTATTTTCATTCTCTGCATCTGGTCCTGTGTTTCTGTACTGTACATATTATCCTCTAGTACCTGAATGACTGAACTGGAGAGAACTATTTTTAGTCAGGTAAATATTTAACGTTTAGTAATTGACATTTAGAAATGGCAGATAGGAAATTCATGTGTACAATTCTGCTTTGCTTACTTTAATAACGCTTATTCTTATCGGAAAAAGGTGCAATTTGTTTTTAAAGATCACTGTAAATCTAATACAAAGACAAACAGATCAATGGATAAATGCAATAATCGGATGCAGTGTAAACAAGAAAGTCAATTTAAAGCAAAAACAGAAACCCCGTTCAGTGCAGATATAATATGTCGCAGAGTTTACCCCCTACCTCTTCTACTGCTGCATCCAGCTACACGCCATTGTCTTACTTATTGATTGTTCTTCTCTATAACCCACTCCACCCGTCTGTAAAAGGGATTCATTTGTGAAGCAAAAACAACCATGGCTGCACAGGTAATGTGCAAGATATTTTATTTTATATTTTAGGTGTTATCCTGTACTACAGGGAGCAGGGGCATTCATTACTCAACACTTGTGGAGCTCATAGCATAATTGTGATGCAGAAAAAATTGCTAGGGAGATCACTTCTTATACTCCTTTCACATCGCCGCCCGGCAATATCCCGGGTCTGTGAACCCGGGATATTGCCATGTCACCAGACGATCCCAGGATCACAGACCCTGTTTCACATTGCAGGGCAGACCCAGGAAATTCCCTGAGTCATCACACTATGCAATTTGTTTACTGTTGCTCTGGCAACACTTGTTGCCAGGGCAATAGTACACAAATTACACCAATCAAGTCGTTTCTGAGCTACCCAGGTTAAAAACCTGGTTAGCACCTTTTACACTGTACCCTTTCCCGGGTCAGATCCGGGAAAAACCCTTCATTTGTCCCAAGTCCAATTCCCGGGTCAATAGACACATGTAAAGGCACCCGGACCCTTTCATTCTGCACCTCGACCCCGGTTGTTGCGGCTTGCCCCGCCAATAACCTGGGTTTTATTACTCATATTACGACCGTCTGCAACATAATCCTGGTAGTAGAATTAAATGCATAGGGACTAATCCAGAGTTAGAAGTAATTGCACCAAAATTTACAAATCTGAACCCATACAAACCGTTGCATTGTGAGTCGCATAACACAATGACTTTTTTGTGATGCAGGGAAATTACTTGTTGATTTTCCTTATTGCACAAACTTTTTTCACCATTTTATTTCAAAACTAAACTAATTTAAAGTTGAGCTATAAAAGCTCCGCCCCTCAGGGCACTCCAAGGTTAATCCTGAGATGTTTACATGCGCGTGCAAATCATGGGTGAGCTGCATGCGATCCAAAGGCACAGGCAACAGTATCTCGGGATTTAGGCAAAGTAAAACGACTGCGTTCCGATCTGGTTAGCGTGCAATTAATTACATTATTTTACATTGACTACATGCCTCCACCCTCTCCCTCCATTCAGAACGCAAGCGGCCATAGCGCAAGTTGCTCTCTGGTCTTAATCGTGCATGCACAATGCTAAATCACACTGAGATGCACTACGCGAGCTGGCACAGCCTCCCCACTGGATTGGCCCCTCTCTTTGCACATCTTATTTTCGGAAAAGCCACAGTGCCACCATCGAAGAGGTAAGTAACCCTTTCCAGGTACTTAGGGTTAGGCTGTGGGGGTTTGACTTAGGGTTAGGCTGTGGGGGAGGTGGCGTAGGGTCAGGCTGTGGGGGAGGTGGCGTAGGGTTAGGCTGTGGGGAGTTGACTTAGGGTTAGGCTGCAAGGGGGGTTACTTAGGTTTAGGGAGTGGGGTTGCTTACCGTTCGGTGCACCGTGTTCTCTTCGAGGTATAAGCAATCAATTTCCCAGCCAGTTCGGAACTGGCTGAGAGTGAACGGCCTTATCGAAATAGGGCCATTCGCTACGGGGACCCGCACTTTACTGGACACTGCATATAAAGGAAGCACAGATCTTAGCTGCCAGACTCCATAACAACTGCTTTCCTGCTCATAATGGTGTTGGAGTGTTATAAACATGATAATTCTTTGTGCCATAGGTTAATGAATAGTGCAGTGTATGAGGCAGTTCTGGGAAAGCTCAGAAACAAACATTATATTGTAAAAAATTAATATAATGGGTTCATTTGTGCTTGATTCACAGCAGAGATGTGACATCTAGTGGGGATATTAGGAAGACAAATGGCATTTTAGCAATAACAAATCATTGTTATTGCACAGTGTACTCGTTCTCTAGGGTTTCCTACACAATAGTTTAAGAATTATTACCATTATTTTTTTGTGCAATTACAGTGAGCGTAATAACAATTAGATTATATACCATAAATGTATTATTTTTTGTGAAGAAATCGAGTCAGCATCCAATATCTCAATATTATACTGACCTGAAGGTCCTGCAATACAGTATATAATGTTAACCTTTCTTTGTGTAAGATTATGCAGCTGCCATAATTGTTGCTCCCAACAACCTCTAAAGGCTCCCAACCCAATAAAAATTATATTTAAATGATATTTCTTAGCAAGGATGGGGGGGGGGACCGTTATGCCCCCTCTATCTGATGCATGCACAGTGTAGTCTGCACAGGTAGCAGTCAAAGGCTTGAAACTTGGTGTATGTACTGACTATCAGAAGCAAATTGCGTGGATACTGCTACTGCAGACAGGGAGGGGAGTCTTAGGGGTAGGGTAATGGAAATGGAGGGGAGTCTTAGGGGTAGGGTAATGGACAGGGAGGGGAGTCTTAGGGGTAGGGTAATGGACAGGGAGGGGAGTCTTAGGGGTAGGGTAATGGACAGGGAGGGGAGTCTTAGGGGTAGGGTAATGGACAGGGAGGGGAGTCTTAGGGGTAGGGTAATGGACAGGGAGGGGAGTCTTAGGGGTAGGGTAATGGACAGGGAGGGGAGTCTTAGGGGTAGGGTAATGGACAGGGAGGGGAGTCTTAGGGGTAGGGTAATGGACAGGGAGGGGAGTCTTAGGGGTAGGGTAATGGACAGGGAGGGGAGTCTTAGGGGTAGGGTAATGGACAGGGAGGGGAGTCTTAGGGGTAGGGTAATGGACAGGGAGGGGAGTCTTAGGGGTAGGGTAATGGACAGGGAGGGGAGTCTTAGGGGTAGGGTAATGGACAGGGAGGGGAGTCTTAGGGGTAGGGTAATGGACAGGGAGGGGAGTCTTAGGGGTAGGGTAATGGACAGGGAGGGGAGTCTTAGGGGTAGGGTAATGGACAGGGAGGGGAGTCTTAGGGGTAGGGTAATGGACAGGGAGGGGAGTCTTAGGGGTAGGGTAATGGACAGGGAGGGGAGTCTTAGGGGTAGGGTAATGGACAGGGAGGGGAGTCTTAGGGGTAGGGTAATGGACAGGGAGGGGAGTCTTAGGGGTAGGGTAATGGACAGGGAGGGGAGTCTTAGGGGTAGGGTAATGGACAGGGAGGGGAGTCTTAGGGGTAGGGTAATGGACAGGGAGGGGAGTCTTAGGGGTAGGGTAATGGACAGGGAGGGGAGTCTTAGGGGTAGGGTAATGGACAGGGAGGGGAGTCTTAGGGGTAGGGTAATGGACAGGGAGGGGAGTCTTAGGGGTAGGGTAATGGACAGGGAGGGGAGTCTTAGGGGTAGGGTAATGGACAGGGAGGGGAGTCTTAGGGGTAGGGTAATGGACAGGGAGGGGAGTCTTAGGGGTAGGGTAATGGACAGGGAGGGGAGTCTTAGGGGTAGGGTAATGGACAGGGAGGGGAGTCTTAGGGGTAGGGTAATGGACAGGGAGGGGAGTCTTAGGGGTAGGGTAATGGACAGGGAGGGGAGTCTTAGGGGTAGGGTAATGGACAGGGAGGGGAGTCTTAGGGGTAGGGTAATGGACAGGGAGGGGAGTCTTAGGGGTAGGGTAATGGACAGGGAGGGGAGTCTTAGGGGTAGGGTAATGGACAGGGAGGGGAGTCTTAGGGGTAGGGTAATGGACAGGGAGGGGAGTCTTAGGGGTAGGGTAATGGACAGGGAGGGGAGTCTTAGGGGTAGGGTAATGGACAGGGAGGGGAGTCTTAGGGGTAGGGTAATGGACAGGGAGGGGAGTCTTAGGGGTAGGGTAATGGACAGGGAGGGGAGTCTTAGGGGTAGGGTAATGGACAGGGAGGGGAGTCTTAGGGGTAGGGTAATGGACAGGGAGGGGAGTCTTAGGGGTAGGGTAATGGACAGGGAGGGGAGTCTTAGGGGTAGGGTAATGGACAGGGAGGGGAGTCTTAGGGGTAGGGTAATGGACAGGGAGGGGAGTCTTAGGGGTAGGGTAATGGACAGGGAGGGGAGTCTTAGGGGTAGGGTAATGGACAGGGAGGGGAGTCTTAGGGGTAGGGTAATGGACAGGGAGGGGAGTCTTAGGGGTAGGGTAATGGACAGGGAGGGGAGTCTTAGGGGTAGGGTAATGGACAGGGAGGGGAGTCTTAGGGGTAGGGTAATGGACAGGGAGGGGAGTCTTAGGGGTAGGGTAATGGACAGGGAGGGGAGTCTTAGGGGTAGGGTAATGGACAGGGAGGGGAGTCTTAGGGGTAGGGTAATGGACAGGGAGGGGAGTCTTAGGGGTAGGGTAATGGACAGGGAGGGGAGTCTTAGGGGTAGGGTAATGGACAGGGAGGGGAGTCTTAGGGGTAGGGTAATGGACAGGGAGGGGAGTCTTAGGGGTAGGGTAATGGACAGGGAGGGGAGTCTTAGGGGTAGGGTAATGGACAGGGAGGGGAGTCTTAGGGGTAGGGTAATGGACAGGGAGGGGAGTCTTAGGGGTAGGGTAATGGACAGGGAGTATAGAAGGTACGCACACGAAAATACACTACGTGAATAAACGTACGGCAAACGTAGTTCTGGATCTACCCCAATGTCTGTACGGACATTGCACCTCCCCGGCTAATCTAAATACCTCCCACTTCTTCCTAAAATCGTTCCAAGGCGGCATAACGCTGCCTCTATGGACGTAAAACCCTGTGTGCGGTCTTTAAAGACCGCACCTAAGCTATCTAAGTACGCATGCGCAGTAGGTTATATCGGGCAAATACGCACTTAAGAAGCAGAAGCTTCTTAAGTGTGAATCAGGCCCGTAAATACTAATCTAAGCCCTCCCATACAAACAGGGGACATGAGACAAGTAGTGCACTATGTTGTGTATTGAAAAAGGACCAAAATTGTTGTTTAATATTGTCAGAAAATGTCTTTAAAACTTTCCTGTGTGTAAAAAAAAAAAAAAAAGCGACTACCCACATCGCCTGTGAAATTGTATTTTAGATCATTTTTAAATCAAATAATATGGGACCATTTGGACTGCAATATTTAAAACGAATTAGAAGTAGAGGAATGTCCACGAAAGCTACAGTAAGAAGACTGGTAGCTCTTGCAATAGATAATGCTTTTTAATGGTATTTGTAGGTTAGATGCTTTGGGTAGGGCTGCATTGTTAAAGATTAATGATGCCAGGGATCTCACTAATGCTGTTAGACATTGCATGGTGTGATGTTCCAGTTATATCTCACTAAACCTATCTAGCATTTCTAATAAAAATTGAATGTGCTTACGCGCACAAAGAACCACTCAATATTGTGCTGCATAGGTGAACGGATTGTAAATTAAAAATGAATCCAAGGATGGACGGTGACATCTAGTGGAAGGAAAGATGAATGACGTGCTTTAGGTTTATCTAAAAACCCATTAAGTCAAATAGCTCCTATTGTGTAATTTAAATTAGCACCAGGCTACACATATTGAGATATTCCTAAAATCATTGCATGTGTGGTAATAAATTTTTGTTGTGTTTAAAAATGTGTACTGTGTGTTTGTTATTGGCATTGCTGTAATGCACTGATTATTTTTAAAACCTAATTCTACCTGAATATATAAAGATAAGATCATGCATTTTAATTTCCTTTTAAATTATGTCTGACTAGAAGCCTATAAATACTATATAATGACACAATAATGTTGTGTAGTCACCAAGTCTGTGTGGCTTTAGCTATTTATTATATCTTGTGGTTTAAGCTGCACTTTACAATGAAATATGGTAAAAAAAAAATATGTGGCATATACATAAATTGTAACAAAGCTAATTATTATTATGGACTTCTATAACCGCGAAGATTGTAAGTAAGTGCTTTCAAGACAAGAACAAGCAAAATATGGTTTGCAGATACCACTAAATGATCTTGAAATATCAGTCTCCTTTCTACTTGATTGTATATAATAAAATATGAGGATACTATGTTTTAAAGGGGATGCAAAATGCTGTTTCCGAAATAGACATCTAAAAGCTTATTTTTGTCTATCTCTATTTTGAAAATAGCGCTAATGGGAACATTTTATTAATGAATGGTTGAGTATGCCGATTGGCATACTTACCCATTCATTTGGAAACTTCTGCCGCAGACCCGCCGGATGGGTGAATATTAAAGGAGAGTCTATGGGGAGTTTTAGGGTTAGGAGTTTATGGGGAGTTTTAGGGTTAGTCTGCGGGTAGGGGAGTTTTAGGGTCAGGCTACGGGAATGGAGTCTTTTGGTTAGGATACAAGGAGGTGAGACTTGGGGTCAGGCTGCGGAAAAGGGAGTCTTAGGGTAAGGCTGTGAAGAAGGGAGGGAAAAACGCAAACAATACGGACGCCAGAATCGCTGCTACGAAAAGGTCTTTGGTACGATCGGAAGTTGTTACTATGCGCATGCTTTTACTGCCATTTTTACGCTTACGATCAGCGTTAGCTCGCATGCGAGCGTAGGTCTGGATCAGGCCCCAATACCCGTATTAAAGAAAATAGCAATCCCAAAATTTGCATTGTATTCATGTAAAGCAAAGTTTAACTTCAACAGGTACAGACAGACCTCTGTGCTTCCGTACGCATGAAAGTCTAGCAGTCCACACGGGGAAGGGGAGTGTACTCCCCTGTCGCTCCTCTCTGTTGTGCGGTTATGGCAGCATTTGCACTTAAGCCATCGGTGCGGATCAGCGATACGTATGAATGTTGATTTGCATGGAAGTATTTATACCCACCCTTAGGGCAGATATAGTATGGAAAAAGAAAGTGTTAATCATGGAGCAGAAAGGAAACTGGATAACAAACTAGTTGTAAATAGGATAGACAAATGCTAAGAAGTAGGTTGAGGAATTTGGTACGCTTGTCTGAAGAGGTGAGTTTATGGGAGTGCTTGAAAGTTTGGAGAGTAGAGGATAGTCTTATTGGGCGAGGAAGGTTATTCCAGAGAGTGGGTGCAGTCTGGGAGAAGTCCTGTAAATGGGAATTAAAGTATTTTAGAGAAGAGCTGTATGTTCTGTGAGGATCTGAGAGAGCAATCTGGGCTATACCTTGAGATGAGTGAGAATATGTATGCTGGTGCAGTCTTATTGATGGTTTTGTAGGTTAGCAATAGGAGTTTGTATAGAACTCCGTGAAACAAAGGCAAACACTGTAGAGACTGACAGAGTGGACCTGCTTAGAAGAGCGTTTTGCAATCAGTCTAGCTGCTGCATGCAGTATAGACTGTAGGGGGGATCATTTTATATTGGAGTCCAATAAGGAGAGCATTGCAATAATCAATGTGGGAGGTGATGAATGCAGGAATAAGAGCTTTTCCATTGAGATATCTGTGTATTCTGTCAATTATTTTTAGCAGGCTTTAGAAACAGATTGAGGAAGACAATTCCTGTCTTATCTTGCCAGTCTTCTCCCTAACGTATAAATGAAAGGTCTTGGGCACATGGAAGTTGGCGGATTTTGTACAGGAGGGCTCAGTAGGGAGTTTAGTGTGCAAAAGAGGCCCTCCTTCCCCCCCCCCTCCTCCCGTCCTTATAGGTGGGTGGAAGGGATGAGTTGCCCCATTAAACGGAGATCCAGAGAAACGCCCAACTTCCACAAGCATATTGCGGAAGTTGGGTGGTGTTGTACGGAACAAGGAATCCGGAGTTTTTGACAGGTATTTGTATTTGTTCACGTGACCTTTACACAATTTGCTGAGCAGTCTTTTAGTAAATGATGATCCAGGTTTGGGGGATCAGTGAATGGGCCTCCTCAGTTTCTCAGCCTAAAATCCAAACCTATCACAGATATTTCCATATTCTTTAATAAAAACTGTCCAAAACTGTTGATTTTTATGTACTTTATGTACTGTTCCTTTCTCACAACTTTTTCAACAATTTTAGTTTTTAACTCTAAAACAAATGAATGAATACTTTCTTATTGGTTGTGTTTTGCAGGAATTTCTACTACATAACCATCCTTCGTGATCCTGTTTCTCGATATCTCAGTGAATGGAGACATGTTCAGAGGGGCGCCACATGGAAAGCTTCTCTGCATGTATGTGACGGAAGGTCCCCGACATCTGACGAGCTGCCTAGCTGTTACACTGGAGATGATTGGTCAGGCTGCTCTTTGAAGGAGTTCATGGATTGCCCTTACAACTTGGCCAATAACAGACAAGTTCGCATGCTGTCTGACCTGAGTTTGGTTGGATGTTATAACTTATCTGTTATGCCGGAAGATCAACGGAACAAAGTTCTCCTAGACAGCGCCAAAGAAAACCTTAAGCGCATGGCATTCTTTGGTCTCACAGAATTCCAGAGGAAGACCCAGTATCTCTTTGAGAAAACATTCAACATGAACTTCATCTCGCCTTTCACTCAGTTCAACAGCACGAGAGCATCAAGCGTGGAGATAGACGATCAGACACAGAAGCGTATAGAGACACTGAATTTTCTAGACATGGAGTTGTACGAATATGCAAAAGACCTTTTCTTACAAAGATACCAATTTATGAGACAAAAAGAACACCAGGAAGCCCGACGGAAGCGTCAGGAACAGCGAAAAATCTTACGCGCTAAACACGCTAATCATAAACTAGAGATGGACAATTCATCCTCTGATTACATAGGGAATGTGGAGAAATGGCGGTAGTGGGTTTTGCAGTCTTAGTCTACTAGGTAAAATGTACAATGAAATCCGAAAAGAAAAAAAAAAAACCTTTAAAAAAAAAATTTGATGGTCTCTTCCACATGCTTTGTATAGACTTGAAGCCAGAACATGTTTATCAGTTGCCTTTGCAAATGCCTTTGCATTAATGTAATTATCGTACATGAGGATAGTTTCATCTTTGTGTGTTAGTTATGACAGGTTGTAAGCCAATGAGCAGCTCTGACATCAGCCATCAGAATGCCTATATGACTGAACTCTATGCTCGTTTTGTAGAAGACAAGTACAAATTTCCAGCATTCTATGTATGTATTAAAAAAAAAATCTTGACTCCTTACTCATTTTAGATGGATTTTTTTAAAGATATTAATAATTTAGTTGCTCATTTCAGTTTTCATGCAATATTGTGATGTCTACAATTACTTACATGTTATTCCTCATTCAGTACAAATATATTTTGGTAGTCGAAGAGAAATTGAATCAACAACATATCTTCAGAAACTGTATGGTCTCTTATGCTGTACCTGGATAGGCAATGGCTTTTGGTCTATTTTTGTATAGATACGGGAGGTAACTGGTGTGACACATGAAGACTGGACATGAACCCAGCTACTTTCAAAAAGTAAAAAAAACAATTTTGCGTATAATCAATATAGACTTAACTTTATTTAAAAAAAAAAAAGTTAAGTAAAAAATTGTCATCGTTGCTTTCTAATATGTTTTTAAGAGCCTACTTGCGTATATGTTTGCATCAGAAGGTAAAGTCTTGTTATCAAGTTACTTATTGTTGACTAATTTGAGAGATCTTCCTTTAGAACTCCAAGGCCCCTAATGAGTAAGATCATTATCCTAACAGATATCTGGCCTTCCCACATAGATCTTTGAGAGTGTTGAGATAATGCTGCATAGATCACAGGTAATGTCACGCAAATGAACATTGTAGAATGTATCTCATTATGCAAAACATGTGATAACCCTTATTGCATAATCGCTGAAAATACAACATAGTCTGCACAAGTGAACGACCACACGATAAATATTTGTGCAACAGAATATGGAATATTGATCTTCGAAAACAAATTCAGTTAAATGTTGGGCTCTATAAAACAGTTGTCTAATGGGTAATAAACATGAAAACATCAATGTGTTTGTGTTGCCTACACACTTATAGTTAAGCACTGTGCAGGCGAAAGGTACAAGTAAATTACAGTTGAAAGCATTGTAGATGTAATTACTACAAATGTATGTGTACAGTGTAAGTGTTCAGAATGGCCATACTGTATATATGACCTTATGGTATGACGCTGTACTGTATAATCCCAGAACCTGCTGAGATGAGAGCTTCAGAGCCTTTCATAACATTAAGGCAGCTGGTCAGAGAGAAGCAAGTGAACAGCAATGATAAGATGAACTCCATGTAATGATGATCTTAATTGCTGAACTGGAATGATCAACTATGTGCATCAAAATAAACAACTTCATTTGTTTCCTAAAAATGTCTTCTTTTCTTACATTAACTCATAGTTTATTCTAAGATATTTACAGAAATTATTTTGTGAAGGTAGAAATGATAACACTTCGTAGATATTTTCTCAGTTCAGGATTTGTGTCGATCAGCGGTTCTCAGCCTTTTTATGGGGGGTATAATATCCACTATGGAATCAGGTCAAGTACCACATTGCATATCATGCAGATACATACCAACTATCTGCATACATATTTATTTATCTATAGGGGTTTGTTTGTTTATGTATTTTTGGAATGATTTTGAGGTACATTTTCTACATATATTATTCAGCCCCCAAGATGGTTTAAAAAATATGCCTTCTGCCATCTGGTTAAAATAAGTCACCATGAGTACCACCAGATTGTGGTTCAAGTATTACCTGTGGTACTAGTACCAGTGGTGCTATAACTCCTGGCCTAGATTGATCTATGACCAAGCTTCAGAATAACTTTTTATGTAGATTGTACATCATCATGATATGTGCCAATAGGGGGAAGGGGGGACTTATGTTATAATTGCTTTCCACACCTGATTTGGACATATGTCCTATATTTTTCTCCCAGTGAGGATGTCATCTGGCACAGACTGATGACATCATGGAACAGCAGTGTGAGATATGAAGTGCAGGGCAGAACCCTGAATAATTGTTATCAAAGACAAAAAAACACAGTATAAGAGCAGAACAATGGAAGAACAACTGTCTCTGCAGTGTATATGAACCTCATTAGGATAATAGGCTACATATTTAAATAACAAAGGTTCCACTTGGTCTTTTGGATTTTGGTAATTATAAATGAGAGGTTGTTAATGTTACTGACCTAGGCCCGATGCTGAACTACGCTGCCTGGCGTCAATATGCCGGGCAGCAGCGTAAGATCGTTTAAAAAGACTATCTGCGCATGTGCCGGGCAGATGTTGCCCGGCGTAGCTACGGCAGCACCCGATCGTGGATCAGGCGTCTGTAGCAGAAGCGTGGTAACGCTGGAGGGGGCGTCCCCCAGCATTACTATGCTGCATTTAGAGCAGGTAGTCGAGGGGTGGGAGGGTAATGAGGCTGGGAGGGCGGCGTTATCGTACTAACGTATATTTATTTGCCCTAAGTTCAGCCGGCGTAAGGGAGTGTAAATACGATGGGGCAGGGGGAGGCCTACGATGTAACGATGAGCGCTAGCACGCTCAGCGCTACATCGTAGGTCTGGATCAGGCCCATACTTACAGACATATTATGCTCCTTAACACGCATAGAATTTGCAGTGTCTGCACTGAAGACTGGATGGAAAGGCCAACATGCAAAAGGAGGAGCAATGTAGGAGCAAGCAAAGGAAAGTCAGAAGCAGTGAGACCATTCTCTGGAATTCCAATCAAGTAACATTTGGGGTTTCCTGATCCATAGAATCAGTGTTATATTCAATGTATGTAGGGGGTGCACAAAGTCAATTTAAACAGAGGGGAGGGGGGG
>WWET01000226.1:606561-620675 GCA_011038615.1 Limnodynastes dumerilii
CCCCATTTCACTTAAAATGGGGACAGCACATGAACCTTAAGGTAGGATTGTAAGCTTGGATTTGGTCCATGTTTTTGCTCAGGTCTGTGCTTGCTCCTTTTTTCCCTTAACGTTGTTGTCGCTGCGGCAATCCCATTTTCGCCACTGATACAGCTGATACAGTAGCTTAATTGTGGCTGTATCAGTGCTGACAGCTCTTCAATAAAGAATTTTTCTATATCGGAACAGGTATAATGTTGAATGTTGTTATATCACTGGGAATTTTAGGGTTAGGCTGTGGAGAGGGGGAGAGTTATGGTTAGGCTATGGGACAGGGATGGTCAACAGTTAGACTGTGGAGAAGGGAGGGTTAAGGTTAGGCTGCGGGGGTGGTTATGGTTAGGGGTTGGGGATGGTTAAGGTTAGTTTGGAGGAAAGGGATGGTTAGGATGAAGAAAACCTCTTGCCAGAGACACAGCAGTCACTGGAATTTTTCTGTTAAACTGACAATACTGATGCGATCATTGCTTCATTGTCGCAAAGGGGATGCAGTCTCCGAATGGCTGTAACTAGGGGTGTGCGATAGGGGCGAGAAAAGGAAACAGGGCACAACTCTTATAGGTAAATTGACTTGGAATTCAGGGTCAGGGGGCACCATTTTTCCTTTTTGCCCCTAAAATTTCTAGTTACGGCTCTGAGTCTACGTACAGAAAATGCTGTGTCCAAAATAGTCAGCTGGATACTAATTTTCTATTAATATTTCTAAAATAACGATAATTAGAAGATTTTATTAATGAATGTGTAAGTATTTTTCGGCATACTTACCCCTTCATTAATTCCAAAACCGCTGCCACAGACCATCTGGACAGTTGAGTATTAAAGTGGAGTCTATGGGGGGTGTTTTAGGGTTAGGAGTCTATGGGGAGTCTTAGGGCCAGGCTGTGGGGAGGGAGAGTTTTAGGGTTAGACTGTGGGTAGAATATACTTAGGGTCAGGCTGCGGGGAAGGGAATCTTAGGGTCAGGCTGCGGGGAAGGGAATCTTAGGGTCAGGCTGCAGGAAATGGAGTCTTAGGGTCAGGCTGCAGAAAAGGGAGGGTTAGGTTAATGGAAGAGGGGGGTTGGATTAATGCTCACATCTCTCCGCTGCCTTCAATTGCTTGTCCTTCAAAATTGGCAGGTATAGAACGGCCCTTTTGGAAAAGGGTCTTTCTCACTGCTGACCTACACCTGTCACAAAGTGATCTGTAGAAATAGAGATCATTGGAGCGCCAATCTACACCATTTTGCTTTTAATCTCAAACTTTACACAGTCTTAAATTGTTCAAGCTGCATTCACCAACCACTAACCGTAGTGTATGTTTCAGGTTGTTGTTTCGGGTTATCTGTTAGGTGCCCAAACCCATACTGCATACCCTTAATCTTTGCATGATAAACTTTGGTAACTAATCAAATCTTAGATACCAATATCTTGCAAGCAGACCACCTATAATGATAACAAATATCTATATTTTTAGCTGAAAATCTGGTCTGTAAAGCCGTTGAAAGTCTGTACATTCCTAAAGTGACTTGGCCCAGACTATAAAGCAGAACAGGATATGCAAAACGTCTGACATCTGTTGTGAGACAAATACAAAAAAAAGGAGACATAGCTTATAGGATATGGTAGAATAACTCTGGTCAGAAATCCAGAATGTGATATTAACTATTTTATAACTAAAAGGTGAAAAGTGTCTGTATACATATAATAATACTGTTTACTAGTTATGGGCAAATATATTTCTAAATAATCACACAGTGCAGAATTGCTACCCCGGACAATAGTCTGTAAAAAGGGTTATGTAAAAATTTGTTAAAATGTAGATAGTAGGTTGCAGTCATGTCTGATTAATAAAACGTATTTATATCCGTGCAATTTCAACCTAATTCTAAGCTACTTTGGGGTCCATCCTTTAGCCTTTCTATCAGACACAAGTTTGAGAATAATGCTTTGATAGCAGCTGATACTGAGATTAAGGGGGGCATTTACTTTTGGCGACTTGGGATAGCTGCATTTAAGTTGAATTCGCCAGAAAAATCGCCACTGTTTGGAAATGTATGAAATTGCCATCTATATAATCGCCATAGTGATTTGACCAAGCCAGAAGATACAAGCCTCACATTTACTAATGTGCGTATTTCAAGATCGTAGAAGAACCGCCAAAAAAAGCCTTTTAGAAAACACAGCGATTTTAGTGCTAAAATCGGAAAAAAAATTGCTTCGATAAGCGGTGATTTGCAAATCGCCATTTAAGTGACAGCTTAGTAAATTCACCCCATAAAGTTTATTAAAAGTTTTGTCCAGGGAACTAGTTTATGCAAGCTTATTTTGTCTTGTGTTTGGTGTGGATTTATTATCGATACATTGATTCCCACCGTTATGCATAATTTAATAACCCGCAAATATTTCAGGTTCTATTGAAATGAGTTAAATTGTCAAAGCAATATGTAGTGCTTTTATTATTATTATTATTATTATTATTATTATTAATAATAATAATAAAGTACCGGATCCACAAGTCCGTCCATTTGCCAACTTGCGCATGCAAAATGCGTAAGTGGGCTGTTTGGACACACTTATTGGGGATTAACACCCATTTTATGCAGTGTGAGGGTTAACACCCATTTTATGCAGTGTGAGGGTTAACACCCATTTTATGCAGTGTGAGGGTTAACACCCATTTACGCTCTGATTAGCAGTCGGACAGACCGCTGATCCGCAAGTGTGTCTTATGGCCACATGCATTTAACACCCATTTTATGCAGTGTGAGGGTTAACACCCATTTTATGCAGTGGGAGGGTTAACACCCATTTTATGCAGTGGGAGGGTTAACACCCATTTTATGCAGTATGAGGGTTAACACCCATTTTATGCAGTGTGATGGTTAACACCCATTTTATGCAGTGTGAGGGTTAACACCCATTTTATGCAGTGTGAGGGTTAACATTATGCAGTGTGAGGGTTAACACCCATTTTATGCAGTGTGAGGGTTAACACCCATTTTATGCTGTGTTAGGGTTAACACCCATTTACGCTCTGATTAGCAGTCGGACAGACCGCTGATCCGCAAGTGTGTCTTATGGCCACATGCATTATACATGAGAGAGGGGAATGATGGGGTGTTCACTCGTGCGTGCTACCAGACCCCCGCACATACGGAAAGCATGTGAAGGTCTGGATCCGGTCCAGTAGTACAATACCAATAATAATAATGAGAGACTACTCCACTGTATTTTGATTTCTACTTATATTTACACGTTTTATGCTGTCTTTTGTTACAGGACAGAAGAATACAGCCTCAAAAAGCGGAGATCCTCCCACCGGTGAGAAAAGGTTTTTGCTAGAATAGATATAATAAGTACCATCATATGGTGGAAGTTCAGTGGTGTAGTTACAGTGGACCCAGAGTTGGGCCAATGAAACAGCTCATGGGCAGCTAATATGGCTTTAGTCTGGATGACATGATCAGACCAGTTTTTCTACCTATAAAAGTGTCTTAATTGGATATAATCTTGTTAATTGCATGTAGGGATTGTTTGTAAATGTGTTTCCTGATATTACAGTGTACTGTATGTATAAACATAATCTTCACCCAGGGCCCAATCAAGGGTTTCGCCAGCTCAAGGTTAATTTATACAGGCCCCTCCCCCTTGCTCGCGCTCTCTTTATTAAATATATGTAATATTGGACCTGATTCAGAGTCTGAAGATAAGAGAGGAAAGTTACTCCTGGGCAAAACCATGTTGATTGATTGCAGGGGAGTCATATTTAATCTGTTGCAAACAATATTATAGTTAAAAGGTGATGTTTCTCAGCCCAAGTCTAAATGACAGTGTGATAGTAAAGCTGGTCAGTGTCTGCGTGCAGTAAGCAAAAAGCAAAGATATATCCCGGCATGCAAAGAATACAATTACCTTGACCCCCCCTGAAATAAACTTGGTTTTGCCCAGGTGTAACTTTCCTCTCTTATTTTCAAGCTCTGAATCAAGTCCATTAAAAATAGTAGAACAGACTAGATGGGTGTGGTCCTTCCTCCACAGCTTAACTCTTACCATCCCTTCACAGCTTAACCCTATCCCTCCAACCCTACCTCGCTGGGTAAATTCGAAATGGGGTCGTATTCTAAAATACATGCATTAGCGGTCGGCGGCATGTAAATCAAAAATGGGTGTTTGCAGCATTAAACGGAACACCCTAAGCTTAACCCTCCCCTAACCACCGGAGCCTAACCCTAAGCCTTCCTATCCCGCAGCCTAAACTAATCTGAATAGGAACCTTATAGCCTCCAACATGACCCCTTCCATTAGGTACAGAATACTCTGCTCCTAAGCTTCCAACTGTCACTCACCTGGTTTTAGTGAATAAACTGATGTTTATAAAACATAGTTCTCTTCAACAAAGGTGGTTACCATAGTAACTTACAGTTGAAAGCTCAGGATTAGAGCGTTTTGTACCTAATGGAATGGGTCATGTTGGAGGGTCTGGTACCTTGTCATAATAAGACCATTTGACATGGTGCCCGTCCTGGGAAGTACATTTTTTCTATAAAAAAAAAAAAAAAAAAAAAAAAAAAACAGAAGGAAAGGAAAAAAGAAAAGCAGTAGGCAATGATACAGCTGAAACTAAGCTTTCTGCTGTATCATTGTCCAGCATGGTCCATTCGTACCAGTACTGGTCCCAGGCTGGATGGCCTGTGAGGCTCTTTTCTATGTTTATTTGTTAGATATGTTAGGTGCTTTTGATACTGCTAGGCTGGGCAGTCCTCCATTAAAATCTACCTAAAACACCAGCTGGACAGATTCTGCTTTTCTAATGATTATTAAGTTAATAATTAATCATAAGAGGGCAAGAGATAACATTTTAACGTATTTATAACAGCAATAGAGCAACACTGGAGTACCAGCATTCATTTATGCCACAAATGTTGCCATTGACTCCTAACCCAAAAGATATATTTAATAGAAAAAAAGATGATTTTAGTGGTGGGATGGGAGGTTAGAAATGTGATGTGACATTTTCAGTTCTGCTGTGTGTTTCTTGAAAGCTTTCCACTTTATTGGTTGTTTAGATTTGCATCAACAGAGCCTTTTACTGCACAAGGGCAAAGTAAAGCCAATTGTTTTGTGCATCAGGGCTTAATAACGAGACCCCTTCAACTTTTAGCATTGGTACATTTCCACAAGGTTCTTTAGATATGACTCAGGTGTCAGAACTGGGTGGGTAGCAGTAAAGGGGGTGAAATGCATCCAGTGCTGTTTATAGAGCCTTTTATATATCAGTACTTGTAATGTAGTATCACTACCAGCACATAAAGCATGTGGGAGAGAGCTATGACTTTCTTCATGGTATTTGCTGCTCTTTTCCTGCTTTATAATCTGTAGTTATAGGCTGCTCCATACAAACACTTCAATTATTATTACCCTGGTGTTCTTTATAGCAGACAGAGGTTGCCTGTTCTCTCCTGTCCAGGGTTAAATCTACCACTGAACCTGTTTTCCTCAGTTATTCACATCTACTAAGTGTCTTCAAACAGCAGCACATGTTTCTTCAATGTCAGATCTTCCTCTGAACTCTCAGTATAACCAGAGTGGGCGCAACTTTACACTTGGAGTAAGATTAAAGCACAGGTTTGAAAATTATGTACTGGGAGGTCATGGTATCATGGTTTCTTTAATAGCACTAATGTATAGTAGTTGAAGGCATTGTGTTCCTGCAATGCTTTGCAGCATTCACATAAATCTTTCTGTAACTTTTCCGCTAGATAGACCATGTAAATGCTGATTATATAATTATGCTCCCAATTGTTATGCAATAAGGGCAAATGTAAACAAACTATCAGAGTTTGGGTATTTAATACCCAACATTTCACCTTGGTCACCTTTAGGTCACGCTGCCCTCCCACGGGCTATAGTCAAATAGACTGCGGTTCACACAGACGCTTGCCATATCAGATAACAGTGGTATCATTCAGATGAACGGTACTGGATATACAGGGCTCCTACGGGAGCTGTTTGCGATTTGCATATTCACCCATTCATTTTCAGAAGCACTGCCGCCGGGAATTAAGGGTTAGGCAGCATGGGGGGAGACTTAGCGTTAGGCTGTAGGAGGGACTTAGGGTTAGTTTGGGTTAGGGAGCAGGTTGGGAGAAACTCACCTTTCAGAGCACTGTGTTCGGTGCTCCGGGGATCAATTGCAATGCCTCATCGAGGCATAAGCAATCGATATTCCAGCCAGTTCAGAACTGGCTGGGAGCAAACAGCCATTTTGAAATAGGGGCAGATCGCTACGGAGACCCACATTCCCCTGTAGCACCAAATCTTTTTCATTGAATAACACTATTAGGCAGCGTTATTCATGGGAATAGATTTGTTCCTACAATGGCAGCTGGACACATATAAGGGGCACTAATGGTGGCTAGACACACCACAATTGGCAGAAGTGGATGGATAGGCACATATGAGGAGATGGAAAAGGCTGGATGCATACCATGTATTGACGGGAAGGGGCACCAGAATCCATCCCCCTCCCCGGTCTCTGCTATGTCTGGAAGCGGCACTGCTACTTGCCTTGTATTGTGTGGAATATGGAGCTGATCAAGAGTTGCACTTCTGTGTGTTTTTCATGCAAAAGTTCAGTGGGAAATCGCTCTACGCAGAAATATGGGCCCACTGCTACCCATCCTGCTCTGCTCTAATACAACGGGATGTACCACTTTATTTAAATTAGATAGGAGTGCGCCACCTCGTTTTACTCCAGCTCAGAGATGGTGTAAGTGTAATATGGAGACTATTTTAATTTATCAAATAACTGTCTTTTTAGTTTAAACACTTAACACTGTTAATAAAGGAATACATTGAAAGGTAAAATTGAGGCAACCAAATTTTTAAACCTCTTTTGTGGCCATAAAATACAATCGTGATTTTTTTTGTATTTTGTTTAGCCTGAATAGTAGCCCATTGCCACACATTTTTCTCAAGAATTTGACTATTAAACAAACAAAAAATTCTATGTGAACTTGGATGAGCTGCTGTAGTGCACCTCACAGCCTTTGCCTATACACATCCATGTGGATGTTACAGCATGCACCTTTCAGCACATCCTATATAGAATGGCAAAGGAAAAGGAAGGGACACATGCAGTGTGAGTAGCTGACTTGCGCATTCAGTGCGGGAAAACTCTGGATCGGGTCCTACATACCTCAGTAAGCACTGAGGGCACACTATAGCAAAGTATTTCTGGCACTGGCAATATTAACACAATAATAATCTGGATTCACAGTTACGTAGTTTTGGTCTTACGTATGTTGTTTTAAGAATTGAGCTACTACGCATGTGTAGAACAAAAAAACAACGTATGTAACTGTGAATCCGGACCAATATGTATATGTCCTATACATATGCATATGTGTATGACAGGTGTATGTGTATGACAGGTGTATGTGTGCACAAACAAAGGAAAGGAAACCTCCCATACTAGGTTTATCTAATGCCTTAATTAAGAGAGAGAATATCCTTCAATTAACAAGGCAAAAATAGGTGCTCCAATAACACTTATATGATTGACCAAATCAACTACAAAACAAAGTAGTGTTGTATGAAATCGGGCACTCTGAGCAGTTTATATGGTTAATATTAAAACATTACTTTTATTGAAATATATTAAAATGTTGCAAGCAAAATTATAAAAACAATAGAAAATATTAGGGAGTTTTTAATTTAAATCTTAACGTCACGATCTACCTTCTATATCATTATATTCTAATGCACCACCTTGAGTGGAGATTAAACATTAGTATTCAAGGAATAAGTATTCCCTATGTATCCCACTAAGGGAACTCTCTTATTGGTAGTTGACAAGAATTTTTTTTCTTTTCAAGTCAAAAGGAAAACATATAGTCAGACCATTAGGGGCTTTCTCCAAAGTGTCGATTGATGCAGGGAACCCTTAAGACATCCAATAAATAATCCTCAAGGGGATTCCTGTTCATCCCCAGTTGTGGAGTGTAAAATGAGGATTAAATAAATACTAGATTGCAAAGATTGTAAACTGGTTTCAATCTACTGTTCAATATGTGGGATCTTAATAGTAAGAGTTCACGTTTTTCCTTATAGTTATTAGTTAAATTAGTTTACAATCCCTTAATCACGGAGTATATTTGCCTAGTCCTAATTATATTTAAGGGCAGCAAAGTCTCTACTGATATCTAGTTTCCTCCAGGGTTCCTGCTAATATCCCCCTTAATTCCTTGTTGCTGACTTCCATTATAATGATCACATAATAGCCGGACTGCAATTAACCGTGCTGGCTCAGTCTATGCATGATAGTAGTGACTGTCGGCATTGACTTGACCAATAGTCTGTTTGTTGCTAAGAGTTTCTGCACCCCCTGAACACTTTAGGATGTCAACGTTGTAGTAACATATTTGTTATGAATGTATATTGGTAGAGTTGGTAAAAGCCTATGTGTTAGGGCTTGACAGAACTTCCTTTAGGCACTAGAACAAATAGGTGCCAGGTTTTTTGACTTAAAAACAAATACGCACACACCCACTCACAAACTCACACACCCACTCACAAACTCACACACACACGCACACTCACACACACTTACAAACTCACACACACACACACAATTTACTACCTACTGTAGTCTTCTAGAACTGCCTGTTTGGGTTTTGGCATGTGCTGTCCTACTAATGATGCTTGGGAGTTTCCCCCATGCCATCTAACCACTTGTCCGCTGAGACTATAGGGACAGTAAACATTACACTTCTGTCCTGGTAGATTCAGCGTTGAGCACGGGAGAAGAGGGCGAGAGGTGGCCTTTTCGGTTTTCCCGTGGTTAAAAGGGCAATTGCTTCTCTACGTGAATCCAGTTGCCAGTTCACAATTTCTAGTTATCATGTGCTCTGTATTTGTTAAACCCTGATGTATTTTTATATATATACTAAATATATTAGAATCAAGAACTGCGATAGACGGGAAAATGTTAGTGGTGCGCATTTTCCCGTCTATTATTATGCTCAGTGGGCCTGTTTCAATTAGAATCGCGGCCCGCAAAAGACAGAAAAATATTCCCGGTGCACATTTTCCCGTCTATTACGGTACCCGATTTTTATACGCATATAAAAATAAGAAAAAAAATTCGCACAATTAGCATCGCACAGCAGAATATGCAGGTGTGATGTTAATTGAATCCGACCCTTAGAATCTGAACTTGTGGTTATTATACCACAGTGCTTTCGTACTGCAGTTCTCTGGTCACTTCTCTGGTCTTTTGAGCATACGCAGTGGAGTATAGTTTGGACTTTCAGATGTGACATCAGAGGAGCAGAGAATCCTTGAAATAATCTGATTCCCCAAAGCTCCCAGCTCTCATAACACCCACACTGGTTGCCAACAGTGGTAGCTTCTTTACTAAATGTGCTAAATATGCTGTGACCATATGGCTCAATTATCAACATAGAACTATTACTAACTCTCCCTTCGTTTTAATTGCACAAATTTTTTGCCTGTGGAATGACCAGTTTGTGTTTGTTCTTTGTGACCTTGGACACGTCATCTTCTTGCCATGTGCGCTGTGTTCTATAAATAGATGGTAATGGATTCGGTGTACCTGCATTATTGTAGACTGCAGTGTGCCAGGCACCATTGTTAAACCAATGGAAAGTAAAACCATAGTGAGACACAGAATTTTATGCTGGTTGGTTTGGATTTAATACTGAGAGAGGCAAGATTTGTCTCTGCTCTGTAAAGAATCTGCTTGTCTAGCAAATGTGTTATTGAACATGTGGCTAGTACAAGGTGACTGCAGTACATATCTATCCAAGCTTCAAATCACATTTTCAGATGAATTCAATTACTGCAGTGCTTCATATGCAACACTGTTTGTAGTTTCAATTTAAAAAAAGAAATAAAAAAAAATATAAATAATGAAACCTTTTATCAGAATATGATTTTAAAGGGGAACTCTTCAAACTATTTATTTGTTTTAATAAATGCAAGAGACCTTTTGCTGTATGCCCTATGCTGACACTGGGCTTATCTTATTCCCCTCCATTCAGATCTCTGACAGTCCAGTTAGTCAGACATTGTGGCAGTGTGTATGCTCACACTATCGCTTGTTACATCCAATCCTGGTTGCCTGTACAATTTACAAGTGTGTACGCTTCTGCAGCCAGCTTGTTCAATGTTTTTTCTGTCATGCAAAACTGCCTTTGAGGGCGTGCGGATTTAGGGGCAGATTCAATTGAGTGTAATGACGGTATTAGGCATGCGCAGTTGCTACTGTTTATTGAACAACGTCCGTCTATGGAAGACGGACGTAGTTCTGGATCCGGCCCAATGTACCTAAAAACGGGGCGGGTTAGAGGCTGAACGAATGATTTAGGTGCGGACAGAACCGCACCTAACTCACTCTTAAGTATAAATACGGTCCTTAAAGTTCAAAGGGCACAGTTGTCTGTGTAAATAGCCCGTGAAATAGCATATTTAAAGAACTTGTCAATACCACACATATGTCTGCTTTCTACAGTGTACAAACTACCATCCGTGTTTATTAAAGGCTTATTAAAGTAACATATTGACTTAAGTGATGCAAGCAAGTGTACAGTGTGATAGGCTGCGAAATACACAATTTTAGGCTAATATATCATTTAGCTCTACCTATTCTTTAATAAATTTGTGTTTGAGTGACAGCTGGTCTGGTGAAGATTGGAAGAGTGTGTACAGTGATTGGATCTTCAGCAGATGCAGGTCGGAGGTCTGCTGTAAAATTGGACAAGTGAGTGTCATGGTTTAGGACCTTAGTCTGCTGTAAGATTGTGTAAACAGTCTGGTCTGAAGTTGGATCTGAAGGGGATTGGACAAGTGTGTACCCAGCTTTAGAGAACAGTTCTGTGCTACCCAAAAATTTGTTTACACCTGCCACCTTTATTGACTAATGTCTGCTTACACTATTTGATTAAGCATTTGATTAAGGCTCAATATTTCCTTAATGGCATTACATTAGAATCTACCGAGGAGGAAAGGGATCTAGGAGTCATTATTTCCAGTAACTTGAAGGTAGCCAATCAATGTAACAAAGCAATGAAAAAGGCAAGTCAGATGCTTGGTTGCATAGCCATTTGACAGGGTGGCTTTCATATTTGCTTTCAACAATTGTGCTGCATAGTAGGTTAGATGTTTTGTTATCATATGATCACTTTGGAACTTACTGGTTGGTGCTCTACCACTGTTTTGCTTAAACTAGTAATATCGGGCCTGGTTCAGACTTAAGAAGAGGCTTGAAAATAAAAGATTAAAGTTACTCCTGGGCTAAACCATGTTGATTGCAGGGGAGTCATATGTCATCTGTTGCAAACAGTATTAGAGTTGAGAGGTGACGTTTCCCAGCCCAAGTCTAAATAACAGTGTGATAGTAAAGCTGGTCAGTATCTGTGTGCAGTAAGCAATTCAAAGATATATCCCTGCATGCAAAGAATACAATTACCTTGACTCCCCCTGAAATCAACATGGTTTAGCCTATGAGTAACTTTCCTCTCTTTTTTTCAAGCTCATTCTTAAGTCTGAATCAGGTTCATCATTCCTCAAAGAAAGACCATGCACTTCATCGTGCTACTGAAGTTCACCAATTGAACAGTACAATACCATATAAACAGGATCTTGGTCGTATAGCTCTCAGCTCTGAAAATACTTTGTGATTGTGTGGAAGGAGGTAGTAAACCTTTAAATTGTATTGCATTCTATATTGCCATGTTCTGTTTAATTTCTCCACTGTTAAAATCTCAGCTTGAAATGCATTAGCCTGTTTTCCTCGTTTTGACTACTTCTCTGTATTTTTCACTTCTGCATATGTACAGCATAAATGTCCAACTCCAATCTGAAAGTGCCAAACTATACACTGTGGCCGGCGGTATTTTTAAAAAACATTGCGTCGGAAAAAATACGATGCCTTCGCCGGCAATTGAACGATAAAAATTTGCATATTCAATTTTTTTTTTACCGCTGCGCAAAAAGAGCAGGCAGCGAAGGGGAAATTTAAACGTCGCAAATCACTTCCTGCTGGCCAGTGTCTGAAATATCACCTTTTTTAAACGTCGCAAATCACTTCCTGCTGGCCAGTGTCTGAAATATCAGCGTTAAAAATCCGCACCTCTCATAGGGGCGAATTTTTAATTAACGCTATCGGTAAAAAAATGGCGTATGTTTAACGCTGCAAAATAATTGAATAGCAAAAAAAATAGCGTTAAAATCCGCCAGCGAACGCTTTTAGCTCAATTGAATCGGGCCCTGTGACTGCAGTCTAATTAATTTATATACCGCAAAAGAGGATCTTCATATAGATTTAAAACTAATATGACTCCTATTGTGTTATATAGAGTTGGTAAAACAAATCAGCAGGTATATTTTCATCAAATCATTTTCTTGTAGTTGTTTAATATAAATGATATTGTGCAGGATCACAAGCAACAGATGGCAGAGTTTTTATGTGTTTGAAGGTTTTTTTTTTTTCTTTGTTTAATGGTTAGATCAGTGGTTCCCAAACGTTCTCAGTTCGAGGCACCCTTAGGGTCTCCATATTTGTTTTCAAGGCACCCCTAAGACAAAAATAGAATAGAATAGAAAATAGAAGCATTCCACGGCACCACGATGACCCAGGGAGCCGCGGCGCACAGTTTGGGAACCACTGGGTTAGACGTAAAGGACATGGAATAACCAGCAGTACTGTAAATGTAACCATGTAATAAAGATTAAACAGTGACTCGTGAGGGACTCATGGTGGTGGATACAATTTCTAGTTATGACTCTGTGTCAACATGTTGAAAAAAGAGTGGAACTTGGATGTATAAAAAGCAACTTAAAAATGTTTTCATTTGGTTTGTAAAAATGAAATAGAGAGTTACTGGTCCGGATTCACAGTTACGTAGTTTTCATCTTCTGTACGTTGTTTTAAGAATTGAGCTACTACGTATGCATAGTAACTTATTTACACTATCTACGTACCACTTCTGTTCTGTCTAAAGACTGCGCTTACGTACGTAGATAACATTAACTACGTTAATGATCAGGTTCTCTTCCTCCCTCTCCTCTTGGCTCTTGGTCCTCTTCCATTGCCCCCCCGTGCCTAAGGGGTCTCTGCCTCTTTGGGCATGGGTACGTACCCCTAAAGGGGGCCTCTATTCAGAAGGGGTCTGACTGGGAGTTATTCCCTCACTCTCAGTTTTACTATGTGATTGTGCAGAGGAAACATATTCAGTATTGCCTCGGGTGTTATCACAGGACCGCCACCGTCCCCTACGAGATCTATGTTCCGTGCCTGTTAGCCACTTGTAGACTCGCAGTTCCTGGTAATCTCGTTCCTGCTTATAAGTCTGCCTCTGCTCGTTCATCTTCCCCATCCAATCACAGGATTTGTTTTTGTCTTTCTTTTAGCAATTGTGTTGTTTGGGTGGTGTCCATGGTAACCATGACGGTCAGTGGCCACTTCTGGTGACGTCAGATTCGGCTCCCGGGCAGTGAGACTGGCGCAGTCCAGGAACGTGGCTCCACGGCGTGGGATGTCACTGGTGGGGTAAGTTTGGTTTTCTTATTTATATGTGTGTGTTTTTTCAATGTATTGATGCTCTGATGAAAGTACTTCATTAGATGTACTGAAACGTCGGTTTAAACATGTTGCCCATGCTTGCTTTTTGATGAAGAACTCTTGGAGTGCCGCTTACTGAACTACTGTGTGTGTGTGTGTGTGTGTGTGTGTGTGTGTGTGTGTGTGTTTGTGTTTGTTAGGGAATTAGACTGTAATGTGGCAGAGGTTGATGTATGTAAAATTGTAAAGAGCTACTTAATATGATGCACTGTTAAAAAATAAAACATATGTAAAATGACAATACTGACTGCCAAGACGTAAGACATCCATTAACGTTCTCTGTGAAAGCAGGACGTTTATCATGTAGATTTGAAAATAATAATAAATTCTACA
Source organism: Limnodynastes dumerilii (assembly GCA_011038615.1). Taxonomy (NCBI): domain Eukaryota; kingdom Metazoa; phylum Chordata; class Amphibia; order Anura; family Limnodynastidae; genus Limnodynastes; species Limnodynastes dumerilii. Next base: position 620,560 of record WWET01000226.1, read on the forward strand.
TTAAAGAAATGCATTGATTATTGGCTGTAACAAGTCCTGTTCTGATTTTTTTTATAGGTGATTTATAAGTTACTACTTTCACACAGTAAAATAGTAGTATAATTTTGAAGGAACAG
>WWET01000226.1:625523-640000 GCA_011038615.1 Limnodynastes dumerilii
ATATATTCATCCAATGTTCATTATTAAATTGGTAAAAGGCAAATATATTGTGGATGCTTCCACCTGAGCCCCCATTTCTGCCTATACCTCTGCCTCATATTGTCAGGAAGACTTGATGCCATTTATCAGAGCACAATGCTGCATGTGTAGTGTGTGTTATCAATGGTATCTGCCTCCTCGTCATCCTACCACTGTATATGGTGTCATATGATGGAGCACATGTACATACAGCAGGTTTTGCATACTACAGCCTGGATACAGAATTATTCAAAACAGCCAATATACACATTCCGAATGCGTAAATACTCTACATGTGTGCAAATGGCGGTAACTCAATGGAACACACTATGCACTGGATTACGCGCTGTAAGCTTCTCCATCGGCAGGGCATGCGTACAGCATATACACATGATGGACAAGCAATCGAACAGTTCAAGTACAAATCCGCAGAGGTTAGAGGTGAGTATTATCCAACCCCAACCCTTATACTAATCCTCACCATAACCCTCCCCTTCTATTACCTTAACCTCAACCCTCTCTTCCCTGCAGCCTGACCTAAAAACTCCTTTCCATGCAGCCTGACCCTAAGACTCCCTTCCCCACACCTGACCTAAAAACTCCTTTCCATGCAGCCGGACCCTAAGGCTCTCCTCCCTGCAGCCTGACCTAAAAACTCCTTTCCATGTAGCCTGACCCTAAGACTCCTTTCCCCACTCCTGACCCTAAGACTCTCCCTTATACACTAACCTGTCCGTTGTGGTCGGCACCAGGTTTCGGAAATAATGAATATTGAATGAAATAATGAGTTGGCAAAAATACATTCTGCAAACTTACCCATTCATTAAGAAAATCTTTTAATTAGTGATATTTTCTAAATGAGCTTTCGGCTGTCTGTATTTCGGAAATATAATTTTCTTTGCGGAGAACACGTCTCCAGTTGAGATTACCTTCTTGTTTTTTGGGGTTTTTGGCAGCTAAGATTTTGTACCTAGGGTTTGACAGAAAATAGTTGGATTTAAGTGCAAGAAATATGTTTAGATGAAAGAAAGTGGGTTCTGTTTTCTATTTTATAAATGTTTTATGCTGTGTAAGGAGAACAGTAGCAGGATATCTGAGGTCTCCAATGTGTGACTTCTGAGTGATTATCTCATTGTTGTATACACTAGAGGAATCTTAGTGCAATCAACAAGCACTTCAATACGCGTTGCCTTTGACGCCTGCAACACTTGACATGTGACATGTTTGTTCTTTTTTTGTCTTCTTTTGCTTTTTTACATATACAATGGATCTTTGTGTGTAAAGGAGCCGAGCCAATATGATTAGTGGCAACACATATCTTGGGGGTGCTCCAATACCCAAAGAGCTGACTCTTGTTTGCGTGCGTGAGAGAGAACTAAAATCATCTGGTTTATTCATTGGTGGTTATGGGGTAAATCCAGACCTATGCGCTTGTTACGTTACAATGCGTAGCGTTTTTACGCTAGCGTAATTACTATGCACTCCCCTCGGGCGTACGTACTTTCGCTTGCCGAACCTTACCATAACTTTTCAACTGTCGTACATACAGGCTGCACGTACGTAACTGCCTAAGCACCCCCAGACTGCCTCTGAAGCATAATTACGGGTGTCGTATGGCTGTCACGCCCCTTTGTTCATAGTTACGCTGTTGATACGAGGCAGGTACGTACGATCACAGTTTGTACATACAAAACACTGGCGTACGTAGCTCATGATCTGCCCTATATTTGTGTAAATGTGCTGGTCTATTCCAAAGTAGTGGATAAGACCTCAAGGTCTTTGTGCTTGTGCCAAATTCAAGTCCTTTTGTTATGTGGTAAAGATTTAGGGCCCGATTCAATTTTCGGCGTATTTTTAAAAATTTTTTTACCAAGGCACCCCCCGATTACATTTTTTTTTGATGGGGGCATGTATTCTGCGCAGCGGCCCCTGGCATCCATGTGCAGGCTGATGTTTGTAGTTCTACAAATTCTACCAAATTGAGGGTAAATAGGGTCTAGGGTCGGTATAGTCTTGAATAATCAAATGGGCAGACTAGATGGGCCATGTGGCTCTTATCTGCCGTCACTTTCTATGTTTCTTTGTAAGCATCAGCATGCCCTGTCGGGGCACAAGACAGGATATCGTAAAAAATGCACACCTCTCATAGGTGCGAATTTAAAATTAACGCTATTTAAAAAAACTGCGTATTTTTAACGATACAAAATAATTGAATTGGAAAAAAATACCGCCCGTTATTTTGCTAAAAATAGCGTTAAAAATACGCCGGCGAACTCTTTTAAATTAATTGAATCGGGCCCTTAGAGTGTTTCATTAATCTCTTTTCACCTCTATTTTCATTTCATAGATAAAATCCACCTTATTCCTTTGAATAGAAAGAAGAAAGTGGTCTAAGTATAGAGACCCCACATATGAAGTCCTAGAGACCAGGGCTATTTCTAGGTGTGGGCAAGTGTTACCACATATAGAGCATCCTCATGGTGTCTTAAGGGTGCATGCTCAGCCTTAAGCCCTGTTGTCTGGCGCTCTTCCTTTTACTGCTGAGCTATCTTCACAGATGAGCTGTTGAGCAGTACAAGTAAGCACCGCTGGGGAGGGACTCTTGATTGGCAGCACTGTAATGTAACTGCAATGTAATGGTCAGCCAATCAGCTGTCACTGACATGACAGCTTATTGGCTGAGGAGTAACATATCAAAAAGATTTCTGTAACCAAACAGAGAACAAATATTATAAATACAGTGCAGGATAAGCAGGTCAACATCCAAGCAATGTAAGGTGATGATAGTGGGGGACTGTGAACAGGAGGTGGACAAACCAGCTCTCGAACAGCCACCTTTATCCACCTGACCCCAGCACTGTGCAGTCACACCTGTACCAGAGATAATGCATTGTCCTCATAGCATTGTTTTTGGGGGAGCAGAATGTTTCATTGGGCTCCACTAGGTCTAGAAAGCTGCTGACACCTCAGTGCTGATGGTCAATTCAGAACCTATTTGCTAATCAATATATTCAAGTAGCCCGGTCCAAAAAATGAAATCTTGTGTTGGTCTCTCAATGCATCTGGTCTGCATTTTGCAAGGGATATGCTAAATCAATTTCTCTGCCTTCAGTAAAATGCTACAGCTATGTTTCTATAGCTTTGTACATGTACATTTCCTCAGCAAATCAGGTGCAGCTGAGGGAAAGTAGTGTGTCCTCAGGACAGTAAATAATAAATGACCCTCATTAAGAGAAAATGGTGAGATTACATTTTGCTCTAAGAATTGCCATTTTAACTTTGCAGAACTTTGTTGCTTCATTGGGCTTCACAAAGCATTACATGTTTTCTACCTGAGTGCAGTGGAGCTGTCTGTAGTGCTTGCATTTTTAATTCCTGTTTCTGCAACGCTTAATTGTAGTTTAGTGATGGTTAAGTGTCTCCTTACATATCAAGCAAGAGTCAGTTACACTACATGTTGAACCTGCGATCTGATCCTGTAATTAGAGTTAATCAGTCACTCGCTCTTATTCACACTATTGAATGTCTTGTGGGACTTGGCAAGACCTGCTTAGGAGATGTGCAACACAGGAACATGAATTATACTGCCCAATTCAGTCATTATGTCTGTGTGTATGCAATATGCTATATTCTTATGAATTGTTTTCATTGCATATGGGGTCGAATATCTTACCATAAAAAATAAAAAAACGAATAAAAAAAAATAACACTTTTAGGCCCACTTTTTGGGGTAGATCCAGACCTATTGGCTAGTTACATTACAACACGTAGCGTATTTACTAGGCACTCTCCTCGATCGTACGTACTTTTGCCGTTTTACGCTTGCCAAACTCTACCTTAACTTTTCAAAGCGTAACTACTGATGTACGTACAGGCTGCACATACGTAACTGCTTAAGCACGCCCAGACTGTACGATTTAAATGCCTCGCCTCCTAAGCGTAATTACGCTTGTCGAATGGCTGCCACGACCCTTCGTTCATAGTTACGCTGTTGATACGAGGCAGGGACGTGCGATCACAGTTATGTGGCGTAACATCTGCCGTGCGCATGCGCAGTACATACAAAACAGCGTTTTTACATCTTTGGCTATCCTAAACACGCTAGCGTACGTAGCTCAGGATCCGGCCCTTTATTTTTCCAACACCTGAGTTTTTAGATGCTTTACACAATGGAAGCTGGAATCTTTTTGGGTTAGGGATAGCTTTATATTATAATTGTTGGGCAGCTTGGGGCTGATTCGCCTGTGGCCTGGTATATTGCATATTTGTGATGTTTTACACTTCACATGGCCAAAACACAGGTACTTATAAAGGTGTGCAATTCACAATACACCTAGTACAGTATGGACATGCAACATTTACCTAAATAATGCCCTTTAGGCTTGATGATTAGTACCTTAGGTGTAACTGAAATTCTGTAGAACAACTCTGTTATTAGCTGACCCAGAAGACAATCTAGAGAAGGCCTGGCTGACCTGTGATTCTCCAGGTGTGAAACTACAACTCCCAGCATGATTTGAGAGGTATTAGTTATGCTAATGCAGTTAAAGCATGCTGGGCCTCATAGTTTCACAACACCTGGAGAATACCCTTTAAGTTTGATGATTAGCACCCCTGGTGTAACTGAAATAGCTTTTTTAGTCGGTCAGGTTCAGTATTGTCAGACAAGGTACACAAGGTACACATTCAGTTGAGCAGATTTGGTTGGTCAGATTTCAAACAGAGATTACAGTCATTATAAAGTTAAATACCAACTATACATAGAACTGACAATATAATAATGTGCTCTTAGGTGTAGAAAAGTGCTGTTTAATTAAGTAGTGATTGCATAACTTTGGGAAACCATTTTTCTGATCATATGTTATAATGACCAATAGCTACAGAGTATATATAACCCACCTAGAAAGTTTTCTTTCTTTACAGTAACTCACATGGGCCGGTGAAGTCATCTTCTGAAGCAGGAAGCCTGTGCTACAGAGGTTGTTTGTGGATTGGGGATCGTTGTGAATGATGGCCTTCCCTAAAAGAGGGGGTGCTATATTTTGGCTTTTGACAGTGGCCCTTGTGCCAACTGTTGATAAAGCTGCCATAATCAAAGCATGTTTATAGTTTCATGGTGCCAGTTATTCTATTAGGTTAATTAAGGTTTTTTTTTTACAGTGTTAGATGGTACACATCACAGCATGCAAAAATATTCATTATATTCATTAACAGTCTTTAAACACTTAATCTTAGATGCATATGACTATAGTAAAAGCCCCTTTAGTTTTGAAGTGTTGGGGTATGAGATGAGAGGTCTTGATATCAGAGTATGCATAATGAAAGAGATTCAGTGATGGTATGATTTATAATATATGAGCAGTGAAATCTATTTAAATCTGTCGTGCTGTTTCGTCGCTGGCGATTCATTGTTTAATATTCTTCCCTTCTCTCTTGTTACCTGTAAAATGTCTCCACTAATATTTGTATACACAAAGGGCCTGATCCAGAGCTACGATTGTACACATAGCGGTCTAACGCTCAGCGTGCCATCGCTTCACTCCCCTGACACTCCCCCTTGCACCAGCATATTAACACACGCTTACGCCGGCTAAAGGCTACCTTAACTTCGGCCGGCGTAAGCGAGTGTTAATACACTGGGATGGCGGCATTGCTACACTAATGCCGCCCTCCCAGCCTCATTACCCTCCCTCCCCCCGCCTACCTGCACTAACTGCAGCATAGTAACTGAGGGGAACGCCCCCTCCAGCGTTACTACGCTGCTGCTACGGACACCCGATCCACAATCGGGTGTTGCCGTAGCTACGCTGAGCAACATCTGCCCGGCGCATGCGCAGATAAGCTTTTTAAGCCGATCTTACGCCCGGCATATTACCGCCAGGCAGCATAGGGCTGGATCAGCTTTACTGATCACCTAAAATTACATTGAACCAGATACAAAAGAAGCACAGTTCCCGTGTGTTATCCTCCACAACAGAGGCTATTATATGGAATTTGCTATTCTCCAGTCTGCACGCAGGAATGGGAACATTACCCCCAGCATTGCTGCATGTGGAATGGAGTTGTGCGTCTTGCACCCCATCTTTAGTATTTCATAAGATATCTGGTGAAACGGTCTTTTGATTATGTGATTGGAAAGACTATCTGCTGAAAAGCCCCTGTGTGTGTACACTGCTTAAGACCTTGTACCCTCTGCATGCTTTACTAATATTAATACTCACTTTGGCATGTATTTTCTTATGCTTGAGTGCTAATACTAAGGCACTAACAAACCAACACTCAGTTTATCAGACCCTCGGTCCATGTTGGAAATAAAGGTGTTGCATGCACCTTGTAAGGCTGTGATTGGGTGTTGGGAGTGAGAGGACATCATCACACTTAGATGCTAGGTCTGCCTTCCTGGGTGGAGTCACAACTCTTACCTAATATATTGGGTACACTTGCAGATAGCTATTTTGACATTTGAACCAGGAATTATTAGAATGTATAGAAAATTGTGACATTAGGGAGTCATATTCCATTAGAGTGAGGCAGCCTAAAACTTTAATCATCCCATTGGGAGACCTTAAACTTTTCACAGACACTGGTTATCATAATCAACAGATATCAGATACCTACACAGCCTGCTGAATATCCCCTTTAAACTGGGTACACACTACTTGTTACATCCAATCCTGATCCTTTATAATCATAAGATCTGAGCGCTAATTATCCTGCAACTGCTCTGTCCAATTCTTTCCCCGATGCTTATGTAAAAATGTCTGAGAGTGGCAGCTGGTTTGTCAAAGATTTGAAAAGTGTGTACAGCGACACAATCCTTTCAGCAGATCGTTTCAGCAGATGGAGGTCTCACAGAGTCTGGTCAGGAGCAGTATCTAAGGAGGATTGTACAAGTGTGTACACAACTTTAGCATTTTGGCTCAGCCTGACACAGCTACCTTTACTGTTTGCAGAAACAGGAGAATGATCGGGAATTAGGTTCTGCATATTCTAATGGAAGTATCTGGCGCTTGTTAGGTAGTGGAGTATTATTTACCATGTGCGGAGTCTTTGAGTTATGACATGGTTTAATGTTTATCACTGCAGAATACACACATCTGCCTCTTTCATATCTTTCTAAAGGAAACTGTTTGACAGGCTCTTAAACCTCACAAATTATTCTTAGATCTCCCTTTTTTTAAAGCCAACTTCTCTTTGCATAAGAGATGAGGATACATTTTGTACTCATTTAGCAACAAGAAATGCATGTGCAAAGCAGTATCAGGATGTTTGAGCTTTTGCTTTGATCAGGGCTGCCTGTTCACATACATATTCTAGTGATTTCATTTTGATGAGTGAGCCTATAAAACTGGTGTAGCAAATCTGTATCTCTCCAGCTGCTGTTGGACCAGAACTCCAAGTGTGTCATTGCTTTCTGTGACTGATGTAAAGCTCAACACGTGTGTTTTGCATCTTCATATGCATAACATCAAGTGTATGTCTAATACATAAGTTTCCATGACGACCATTCTTATTCATCAAAGCAGGTACCTCTGTAGAGCCTGTGTCAGGAAGAATTTCTGTGTTGGCTTAAAGGGAGTCATTTGATTAGTGATGTAAAAGTCTGCCATAAAGAGACATTGTTTGTGTGTTTGTTTTAGGAAGGACACTAGAGGCTGATGAATGCCAGGTCTTCATATATCAAATTACATCGCTGAAATAACTAAGACTTGTGTTATATGTAATGTGCAGAACATATCAATAAGGATTTCTTTCTGTGGAGGACATGTTAAAATGAGGAATTCAAAATCATTTAGATTTTTGTGGAGTTCTGCTGAAACAACAGCAATACTTCATTTATAAATGGCGTTGCAATATGTAATTCCTCCATTTTACACAGTGTGCAGCAGCCATGTTGGGGAGGGTTCAGGCTCCCAAAGTGAACTAGTAATTAGTAACAAGAAAACACTGGGCCGCGCTTCTTTTCAAGCATATGAAATGTGTGCAAGTGTGTATAACGGAAAAGGTGCTACCAGGACATAATATGACCACCGTGTAAATACAAGGAACAAAAGCAGGTCCGGCACTAAACATTCTTTAACACTCTGTGGTGCACCAGACATGGTTTTGTTCCTTGTATTTATGTAGTCTTCATATTTCGTCCTTGTAGCACCTTTTCTGTTATATACACTTGCACACATTTCCTATAATTGAAAAGAAGTGCAGCCTTTGTTCTTTTGTTACTAAATACTTCATCCATGCCTGAGCGATTCTTCATTGCAAAGTGCTTGGTATGACCAACAAAATAAACTAGCTATTACTTGAGTTGTCCAATCCAGCACCTGAACAGTCACCCCATAAGACTTGCACCATTACTTGCATTGAATCACTAGATGATTAAACTGTGAGGGTGTCTGTGTAATGAGTGCCTCAACTGGTTGCACAGGATCCAAGGTCAAGCCTGTCATTGGACACATATAGCTAGTATGCTTTGTCTTAATAAAATGGGAGGGCAGGCCTTTTTAGCCCTGCCTGTTAGTCTGCTCTTTCTACAGAGGACCTAATTTACAGTTAAGAAGCGGCTGCTATTTGCGTGCGTATTTTTAAGAACGGTTAAACTGTGCAGACGCTATACCCTTCTTTACACAATCTATGTAGGATTTAGGAACGGTAACCTATTAAGAGCAATTCTCTACCCTGCTCTTAACGAGATAAATAAGAAGGCGCGTGCCAGTCCAAGTTAAGAAGGAAGTTAAGAAAAGTGGGTCGGGGAGGCATTTAAATGGGGCAGACAGGGTGCGGTTTGCTAAGTACGTGCGTATTTTTGCTACTTAAGAAGAGACATACGCACGGAAAGATAAAAATGTTCAAAGAAAATTTAGAACAGTCTTTCATGCGCCAAAAGGAGTTCTGCAGCCAGGCACCCGCAATAACGACCAGACCACCACTGGACAAAACTTGTGTAGGAAAAATGTAGATGATTGCGATTCCCCACTGCGCTTCTTCCTTTCACAGGATAAGTAGCAATCCCCCCGTAGTTGATAAACCTCAATTTCTCAAGCCAAAAACCATAAAAGAAATCAGAGAGAGGAGGAGTATTAATAAAAAACTAAATATTCAATTTAATTGCAACATATTGCAACATATAAAAACTTTTGTGTACAAAATACAATTAAAAACAATAACAGTACAAAGTAACAGATCGATGCAAGGAGTTTGAGTGTGCACTAAGGAGCTGACCATTGTTTTTGGAGAAGGGTGATTTCTACAGCGCTGTATTTCCATCTTCTAACCCCCTCCTTCACTCTGGTACACCCTGGTGTTTTTTGCTCAATCAAAATCTGTTACTTTGTAATGTTATTGTTTTTAATTGTATTTTGTACACAAAAGTTTTTATATGTTGCAATATATTGCAATTAAATTGAATATTTCGTTTTTTATTAATACTCCTCCTCTCTCTGATTTCTTTTATGGATTTTGGCTTGAGAAATTGGGGTTCATCAACTACGGGGGGATTGCTACTTATCCTGTGAAAGGAAGGAGTGCAGTGGGGAATTGCAATCATCTACATTTTTCCTGCACGGAAAGATAAGGCTGCCTATGGCCTTAAATCATTAAGCACAACAAAAACAAGGGTGTGTCAAGGGGCTGTTCCAGACCTATGGTCGCCGCACTAGTTACGCCGCACTAGTTACGGCGGCCATATGCGTAACAACGGCATTTCTGCCGATCTACGCATGTGCCGGGCAGATGTAGTAATCTATAATTCAGGGATCCCTGAATCAGGCATCCATAACTACAACGTAGTTACAGACGAAGGTAGGTGGGGGGAGGGGTTAGGTATTTACGATCCTGTGGCCGGCGTAATTACCCACTGTTACGCCGGTTGAAGTTAAGGTAGCCTTCAGCTTGCGTAACAGTGGGTTATTACGCCGGCCACAGGGGGAGTGTCGGGAGTGCACCAGAGCTACGTTTGGCCGTACTTACAGCCAGCGGGCCAGTGTAGCTCTGGATCAGGCCCTTAGTGTATAAATGTAAATCCGTCCTTTCTTATCTCCTTCTTAACTGTGAATGACGCCCACAGTATCCAAGATAAAGAAAAGAAGGCCAAGATGGCCACATACAGTACAATACACACACCCTCAGAGACATTCCCATTGTATAAGGCAGATGTAGCAGCAGACCACTGGCCATCTTGTGTGGCCAGTCTGTAATCTGATCATGTAGCTTGGCTGTACAGCATTATTGTCCCGCGTGTGACCATACTTGTAGTTCTCTGCTGTCTTTATATGTGGGGTTTGCTTCTCCTATATGATATAGTTTATAGGATTTTCTGATTAGCTGCATCATTTTATGTGTAAATGTATCCTTAGTAAGAGGGTGTTACAGGTGCAACAATTTATCAGGCCTAGCAATGGAGGTGATGTATAGGAACCCTGCTCTGTTTCTTTCTAAGAAAAATGAGTCAGAGAGAGAAATTCCAAAGTCCGTTTTTCCCATATTTTATGTGATAAAGGTGCAAAAAGTAGTTTCATTTATTTTCTTTAAAATGCCAGTTGATTGGAAAGTTGTATAAAGCTATTATTGTTATTTAACAAGATGCCTACCACATTTTATGTCTTGGCAGACATCTGAAAGATCCCATTGTGATTCTAGTGTGATTGTCAATCATTTTGAACTCTTTCATGCTACTATTTGTGACTGGTGAGGTCTAAAACTACCTAATTGGCCTCATAATTGCTGTGTCTATACATAAATTAGCGATGCTGTTGACTCAGATTGTTTTTAAAAGATGATGGATTACTTTTAAAATGAACTTGCCCCTTACACAAATGGCCTGCTCTTTTTATTTGAAGAAGAAGCATATCATTAGTAAAATGTTAACTAATATTTTTTTCATCGAAGAGGCCATTCTTAAGTGGTAGTGGAAGGCTGTTATAGAATAACATAACTAGAAGATTGATATTTTTTGTTTTCTTTTATTTTGACTTCTGCACTTTTTGTTTTCTGTATACTTCATTGTGGCTGCTATAATTTATAATTAATTACCCATTCTAGGCCATCAGAGAGGTATGTTTCTGACACTCACCCGTATCCCAGACCTGTGAACATATTTGACTGTGTGCAAATCAAATAAACAACTTATGCATCTCTTATTTTCTTCTAATATAATTTTTCCTGAGAAAAAGGGCAATGTGGGGCTACCTTTACTGTTTAAAGATACATTGTTTTAAGAATTTATTTTTACATACAGTGCATTAGTTGCATTCAAATGGAGAAAGGAACTTTTGTTTCAAAAATAGGTCTAAAGGTATCTGAGTAGAAATCATGGACCTGATTCACACTTAAGAGAGAATTTGCGAACGTACCTAAACATACGCACGGACGAGATCTGTAAGACCGATTCAGAGATGCTACAAAATGAAGTTAAACACACCCCCAGTCTCGGGGCTGCCACGTATGGACAGTGCTCTAGGTGTGCGGTCGTCTTTCCTTATTGTAAATCACACGGAGGACATCTAGGTACTTAGTTAATCAGCATTCACTTAAACGCAAATGTTGATTAACAACTCAAAATTTATTTGAATTTATCTCTAGACTATTATTGTACTATTAAATGACGTTAGCGATTTGTTTTTTGCTAATATAAGAATGCCACATTGTAAGTTTAACCCTTAATGTGCCTTGAATAAATGAGCTACCTGTGTAATGTATGCTAATTGCTATTTATATTCTTTTTTACAATTATGGTTTTTTTTTAAACAACAATTTTGAAAATTCATTGTAATCAACTTTTTATATTAAACATTATTTCATTTAGTTAATAAATAAATAAATAAATAAAAATTATAAAAAAAAAAAACCAAAACCAAATATTTAAATGAATGAAAATAGAAATGTTTTCTGTAGTGTTAAAGGTCTAATTGCATCAATAACATACAAGATGCATAGTCAAGCACCAAACCAGAGTGGTAGAGTGCTTCCTTATCTTTTTCCATGTGTAGGTTGCTTCCGCAAGGTACTCGCACTTTGAATCATTGCTAATTAAAAAGGAACGCCCATAATGTACATTAGTAGTCCATGTGCAGTTTATTTGCAGTAAGAGCCTTGCCCCTCTAGCCATGGACTCATTCCATACTGATGCATGAATAAGTCAGTAGTCCGTGTCTGTGAATCCATGGTTTCCATGCGTATGTTTGAGTTCTGGGCATGCGCAGTTTATCCACTCATAAAAATAGGCACGGAGATTCTGTAGAGTGTGACTCAGGGCCAATGGAGCTGATCCAGAGCTACGCCCGCCGAAGTTAATACGGCGGGCGTAGGCGTAAGATCGGCTGAAAAGCTGATCTACACATGCGCCGGGCTGATGTTGCCTGGCGTAGCTACGGCAACGCCCGATCGTGGATCGGGCGTCCGTAGCACCAGCGTAGTGACGCTGGAGGGGTTACTACGCTGAGGTTAGTGCAGGGAGGCGGGGGGAGGGAGGGTAATGAGGCTGGGAGGGCGGCGTATCGTACTAACGCCGCCGTCCCAGCGTATTTACACTCCCTTACGCCGGCTGAAGTTAGGGTAGCCTTCAGACGGCGTAAGGGAGTGTAAATACGATAGGACAGGGGGAGTGTCACGATGTAACGCTGAGCGTTAGTACGCTTAGCGCTACATCATAGGTCTGGATCAGGCCCCATGTTACTAACATTATAATGCTATAGGCTAGACAGAACTGGCTTCATTCCATTTGTTGGGAAACTCCGAGATTCATAATGCGTTGCCAGGTATCTGCTGTGCCTTTGCATTTGGAGCTTGCTGGGATTTGTAGTTTTACAACACCCAGAGTGTCAAAGGTCGCCTATGCCTGCTATAGACATTTTTCCTTGTTCTACGTTCCATTTTTCTGAGTAAATAAAAAAAAACCACATGAAATCTGGCATGTGGCCTGAAATTATGTTTGTACTAGATATTTTTATTTCAGGCGATCAGGCAAACGATGCATTGTTGTGAGTTATTTAATAATCTTGAAATGATTACTTGCCCTTTTTTTATGATTTTACAGCACCATTGGCCAATTTGTAAGCTATCTGCTGTAGTCACGTAGAACAGATGTGACTTTGATCAGCAAAACGATCCTGAAAATGATTCGTTCTGTCAAAGATGTAAAATCGCGTTCAGTTTATTTTCACTTTGCATTTGTAGCTAAAGTTTGCAACATTAGCTATTTATTGCAGTTGCAATCATGTTACAGATCATATTTAGAATTGCGCTACTTTTTTCAGTGAGGACCTTTTGTGCATATGCCTTCTGTGTGCACTGTATAAACACAGGTCACTTGTGCAGATTTATTTCATAGGAGCTTTAAATGTATTCTGGGAAATATTGTGTTTTATGGCTGTCTCTAAATGCAGAAAGAGAGAGCTGTGTAATTTGATATGTTCTTGAAAGCTTTGCTGAGGGTAGCATGCTGCAGACATAAGCTGTGTCAATAGGAACTCTCTTCAGTCTGTGCAAACAGCCTCGTGACCTGCGTTTGATTGGCACATTGTACAAGGGAGGGCCTTTCTTTAGAAAGAGCTCTCATTTTGGCGGCACTTCTGACTGCCTGATTTCCTGACTGTTTGCTCACTTTCTTTTTCCTCCGACTGGGAGAGCCTGTGCATGCTGATATTCCTCACTTTTGTGGATTATCGCTGGAGTACAACATACGGGAATTTGCTGAGGATGCTAGGGCCTTTTTGTTCTTGCTAATCTCTGGAAAATGCTGCTTTGGTTAATGAGAAGTTTCCAGTCTGAGAAGAGAACGATGCACAGGATCACCTTACAAGACCATTTGCCAGGTGCGTTGATATAGGAGCCAAGAGGGACACTATACTCTACATATAAGATTTGTAGCTAAAGGTATATCTATCTGTTAAGAGGTGAATGTGTGTGCTGGAGGAGGCGTGCAAACTCATGTGTTTGTAGGCTGGACAGACCTCACCTTTAATACAGCATGCAGTTACACAAAGTTTTCTGCATCTATGTCGTCCTTAAGTAATTGTGTGTCTTACTCTCTTACTTTCACTCTCTCGTTTTCTCTCTGTAATAAGTGAAATTATTATACTGCTGATGGCTTATTGGGAATCTTAGTACTTTTATGGCAAACGATATTTGAAGCAAATTAACGTAAAATGGAAATTAGAATAATTAACAAAGTTAAAGCTTATAATTCACTGGATAAACATAAACATGAATCACTTTAATTGAATTGCTGAATGCTCTCTGAAATATAACCACAAACATATAAATGTATATATGTAGATTATTATTTTTTAGTTTTTTTTAAAAAGTGTTTAACCATAATTCATTCACACGCTCATAAGAAAAATGTTTCAAAATATGTTGGCATTTGTTTTAAACAAATGTATATAATCCTGGTGTTCAGTATAGCTAGAACACGTGTACTGGTCTGCCTCCCAGAGACAGCTGAAACAGATGAAAGGCATTAT
>WWET01000226.1:650450-671844 GCA_011038615.1 Limnodynastes dumerilii
ATGTCGTTATTTGATACATTTTGAAGATAAAAGTAAAAAAAAAAAAATCTGCACGGTCACCTCACCAATATGAAATAGTTACTGAGCCGCACCTTGTCGGAGCCTTGAGGGTTTCTGCATGCAGATGCAGCAGATACTTCATGTAGAGATGTCAAATATGTATGTATGTAACTGGCCACTGTGGTATGTAGCATATACTTCAATACAAAAAAAAATGAAACGTTTTATTCAGCCAAGAGCAATTCTGATAACCAGTAATGAACTGTCACCTCTGCTTTTTATTGCTTTAATTCATTAGGGATAGGAGCAGCCAGGTAAATGAAAGAGAAGGATGTGGTTTGAGCTGTGTGGATAATTCACCTTGGGCGACATGTAATGTAAATACTGCCCTGCCCACATATATAAAGGGAACTGACATTTCCATAGCAAATTGCTGAAGGGAATGTGTATGTCATAATGTGTGTCCTTTCTGTAACAGTAATGCACGCTGAAATTCCATTGGACAATTTACATTTTGTCTTGACAGTGCTAATGTGGCTCAGTCATTGGATGGGTGACTATCATGACGCTACGATTGTGGATCCACATGTACTGCTCAGAGATCTGATCACAAAATATTCTGATTGCCGATTTCAGCCCTTTGTAAACATTTAGTGGCCTTATTATGTTCATACCTTCTGTAAAAGTTTTAAGAGAACCAAAGGTTCGCAATTATATGCACGGCAAGGCAACACCCATGACACCCCCCTCACACGGACGGGTTTACTGTGACTTATGAGTCCATAGAGCAACTCTAACTATACGTGCGCACTTATGTGCGTTTAATACTTACGTACATGCGTATCTAACTAACCACGCCCTCAAACGGCCATTTAAATGCCTCCACCCACTTTCACGTGTCTGTCTCCAGACAGATTATAGCCACGCCCTTCCGTACGTATTTTCTCATGTACGATTCACAAGTCCATGCCTAATGGACTTCCGTGTTTAAAATCAACGTAGATAGCGGAAATGCGCCGGTGATCAGATCGTAAAAATACGCACGGAACTTCACGCAAAAACGATTCTCTGGATACGGCCCTTATTCTTGCAATGACAGTTCTCAAAGTTGACAAAGTTTTTCCACAATTCCCATAACAAAGTGTTTCCTAGATACAACATGCAAAACGGAGTGAGTAGAATATCACATATAATTCATTAAGTCTCTACTATTCCCAGCAATGCCACCTCATGTACTGAAGTTACTTGTGTTAGTTGCATTTGCATGTGGTGAGTCATAACAATCAATCACTAAAGCAAGAGTAAAATTTAGTTGTACAAATATAATTCGCTGACTACTAATGCTATATGATGTCCCTCCCTCACCTGGGGGCAATTAGGTGGGAGAAAGTATTCTAGAATTTCCTGTTTCACCCTCATTGTTCATATCTAAGTTAAAGTATATTATAGCAATTTTTCTTAATCATATTTTTTTTAAGAATGATTGAACGCTATGTATTAAGGACTGTGCTAACCGCCTGTGTTTAACTGTGGATTCGGAAATGTTTGAACTTGTGAGATATTAAGGCTGTATGTTAATTTTTAAATTAGATCCTGAGTTATTCCTTATATTAAATCACAACTAAACAAAACAAAAAAAACTTAATGTTGTTTAATAATACTACAATAAGCCTCCACCTGCACAGTAGCATAAAAGTATTTTTATATCTGTGGGGTCACAGAATTCCAGACTATGTGGAAACTCCACAATTATGCTTGTTGAGTAATGGGATTGTCCTCGTCACACAGGAGCTTGAATAATGCACTTTCCCAGTGTAATGACAACATAGTGTAAACACTCTCCCACCTTTGTGTCAGCTGTGAAAACCTTGGTTAGAGTGTCTTTAGTTTAGTTGCATTCATATGAGAATGGCATTTTCACCCTTTTCTTTAATTTGTGACTCAAAAATATACATAAACCACTCCAGGAGTGATTGGCAATTTATGAATGTTGGCTTTTCTATTAGAAAAATAACCCAATTTCTGTATGGAACTATCACAAAAGTTTTGCAAATCATGTTACTTTCAACCCAAAACTCAAGACTTCCATGACAATACAGATTCAAGGTATTACACAAATATATAAATATGTTTGAATTTTGATTTTTATGTCAAAAGAAATGAACAGATAGAAAGTAACTGATGCTACCTATACGGTCACATCTGACGGACGGCCAGAATTTCTGCCTGAGATAAGTTGAGATAAAACTACGAAGATAACTGTGGTTTTTTTCTGCAAGTATGTATGCTGCAGAGAAAAGCTCTATAAATCTCATCACACAGAGCAGTATTTGCTTCAGCATATTCCAACAAAATTCGGATAACATATCATCTGCCCCTTGATCATTGGTTTTATCTGCTGCTTAGATTTGAGGGTGTTTAAACCTCTTGTGTAAAAAGCAAGTCTGAAGCTGGCTACACACCTATCCAGTTATTGGGCCAATCATTTTGATACCATTTGGTTCGAGTGTTGCAGGAGTGTGTATGGTCCCATGATCATGATTTGTTGTGATTTAACAGGTCACAACTGTTTGGTTTAATAAACTTTCTAAAAATCATGATCAACAATGGCGCGATGTTGGACAAATCTGAGTTTGGTGTACGCACATACGACTATCTGTCCAATGGTTTTCTGGCAGATGCTGTACAGCATAGACAGATATCTGTACAATGTGTACAAGTCGCAGTTGTTTCAGCAGATGATTAGGAGAGATGCTGTGTGTACATGGGAAATAGCATGCTCCGCAGGACTTTCAATACTGAGTGACAGCGTAAGAGCCATCACCTGAAGTACGACTGCATAGGTGTGTACCAAGCTTTAGGATTAGTCATTGTAATTACGTGTGTTATTTTCAGTTATATAATGTATAGCATCTGTTCTGGGAAGGTTTCCTAGTTTATTTTGTTTTGCATTTGTGTTTTAAACTACGTATTATATTATCAATTATAATGGACTTGCATTCTCTTAATCACATCTTTTTATTTGTTTTATTCTGGGTAATCTAGAATTGTGAGTTTAGACAAGTGTAATTGGATTAAATACTTAAACAAATACTTGTGTTAACTTCAAAACAAAAATCAACAACCTGCAATTACCCTTCATAAAAGACCTAATAAGTAGTCCATGAACATGCTTTTGATTGAGCTTGTTCAGCTTTCTCCATTATTCTTTTATTTATTTTTTACAAAGAGAGAGAATTCACATTGAAATTTCTTCTGTTGTCACACGGTTGTGGTCTACAACTTATCAGTTAAATCATCTCTACAATGATATATTTTTGCTATTTCTTTTTGGTTAATGCAGATTAAATGATATGAAGACATTGCTATATCTGGTGCAGAAACTGTAGCTTCTGGCTTCTAAATCACTACAGATATCAGATATGTCCAGTTTGCAGTCTCCCATGCTAATGCCACAATGTTCTCTGTGTTATCGCGTCTGATCTTATGTTACCACTCTCAAACTGCACTTGTTGGCTCCTTGAGCTTTTATTAATGCTTTTTGTCTTATTTTGTCCTAGCGCCAGCACATTCAGCATTGGCCATGTAAAAGTCCCTGACCTGTGCCTGATTGTTATTGATATGTACTTTGCAAAGCAATGCATTTACCCAGAGCAAAAAGCAAATACACTCTAGTGCAAGTAATACTCTTAAGGGTGTGGGGTAGGAGATGAACTTAAAGTTGCCCAGAAAATTCTAAAAGTGGCCAAATTGAGTGTAGACAGGACTAATACAAAACTGTAAAGCACATTTTTATTTTAAAGCCTTCCTGTATAAGTTAAAACACAATTTATAGTTTACCCTAACCATGATGGTCATTATATTCCCAAGAATAGGTTCCAAATTGAGCTTCAGACCAGGGACCATCATGAACTATAGATAGAAATATTGGACCTGATTCACACTTAAGAACGTGATAGGTTCCTAAATATACACGACTAATAGCAATGAAACTCCCTCGGTACGCCCCCGGTTTTCAGGTTCTTATGTGACTTGCGACTCCCATAGGGCTCCCTTAACTGTAGGTTCGCATTTGAATGCGCAGGGCGTCTACTTAGGAAGTTAACTGCATAACCGCACCTTCATTATTCATGGAAGGCCCATTTTTGCGTATGTTACTACGAACCTAGAGATTTTAAGTTCGTAGTGTATAAGCACGGAATTTGCGAACTTAAGTCCAACGCATAAAGCGTATAAAAGTTACTACGCATGCGCAGTGCATCCGTTCTTAAATATACGCACCTAAAATCATAAGAATTCTTAAGTGTGAATCCAATCCATTGTTACCACAATATAATGTACACAACAACCAGTTACTTCTATGCACTAAAAAAGTGCATGATATACTTTCATTATAACAAACTGATCCTCAGCCCATGCACACCTGTTTATTTTGATTCTTCTTGTTGACATACATGGTGTTGCGGTATGGAAGAAGTGGGTCCCAGTGCAGTGTAATTTCAAGCACCCCTGTGACATTATCAGAAATATACAAAACACATTAATTCTCCATTTTCATGCACCAGCCCACAGCTGTCTGTATTCTGTGTCTTGACTAGTATATAATCCCAATGCACCTATATCTGTCGCCAGTGTGTCACACTGGACTGTAGGAAAAGAAGTCAAGACGCTTCTGCATTTGCCCATTTTTATGTGCATGGCCCTGAATCCACAAGCTTAAGATGTGCCACCAGGACTGGTTCATTGATGACTCATCTGCCTCAATGTTGGGTTTGTTCTGCTCCAGGGATTTCATAGGCAGACCTGAAGTTCATCCTAGCACTTTCTGGGTGTCCAACATAGAAAAGAAAGTGACATAAAGAAATCTACAACAAAGTAAAAGCATATTAGGTGGTCCATATGTAGTTCTTCGGTTGGGTGCGGGAGGTATGAAGTACTTAGGGTCATGTAAATGACATTAAATGATTAAGTTGTATTGTTCATCTTTCCACAATAAATGCAGACATGTATGCACAGGTGAACTCATATTCAGTACATTCATACTACTAATGTGTGATGGTGATATACTTCAAAAAGCAAACTCAAATTTGCATTACCCCTTTACAGTTTATGCTACTATTTTATGATGAAAAAAAATACCGTATTTATCTAGAAAAAAAATATTTAATACTCTTTACATGAATGCCAAAAGTAAGAGAGATTAATCCTACACTCCACCTATTGCAGCTCGCACTGACTTGTTAGAGAAAAGTGTGTGGAATTTTGTCCTATGATAGAAGAAGGAAAAGTAGCCCTTCACAATACAGAAATTGAAACTTTCTGTGTTAAGCTTCAGTTCCTTACTTCTTCGAACTAGGCTTATGTGCTTATAAAAACGCAGTAATGTATATTTTCAACATTTTTATTTTTGCAGTGAGAATTAGATAATTAGAACATAACACGTTATACGTTTTTAAAATACCAATTTATTTTCAAGATTGTCTTTTACAAATCTCCTTTTACATTGCACCTTTTATTTTTTTTCCACTTGTTCATTTAGTTCTTAGTCTTCTAATCTTCAATGGACCACCCACCTAAACCTTCCATATAAGTTGATAATGGTAATGGTTCTGCTAATAGGAAATAGAAGTCAGGCATATGTGAACGTTTCTATAAGTTGTCTGAGCTGTATATTTGAGATAACGTTGTGACAGTCGTCTTGCAATCCCATTGAATGACACTGCAGTGAGCCTTTCTTTGCTGTAGAAGGCTGATAATCTTGAATGAACCATAGCGTGTTAGAAGCTGCTTAGGGATAGTCAGGATCGCAAGTTCTGTCATAGATGCAATAATAATTAATATTTGTAATTGTTACTATTAGCTTTGATGAAATTGTTATCTTACATTTAGTGGTGCTATTTAAACTTTTCTAGATTTAACATGAGAAATTTAAGCATTTGTACACCTCTGGCAAAGCCTTTAAAATATGATTTTAGGGCTTTTGTAACTTCCAAAGGCTTCTGAAGCAGTAATATACTTTTAGTTGCTTCCAGACTGAAGTTCTTCAATATTTATTAACTTGGAGCATGTGCTAGCTGCTTAAAACGAAATAAACAATCCAATACCACCAAATATGGTGTTGCTGGTGGCTGTTACTGGCCCTACCGAATGCTTACCCTGGATGCAAAATATCTGGTAGCTGGCAGAAAGTTCACTTAGGGAACTGGGTTAACATAGGTCAGCCTAGAAATGGACTGAAGTGTTAGCTGTTATCTGTAGGTCACAGAAATGGAATAAATATTAGTGTATTGCACAAATAGAGCAAGATCCTGATCCTGAGGAATAATGGTGTTTGTTGCTTAGTAATAGGTCTTAAGGAGCTCTTAAACTCCACTGAAAAGCAGAAATTACATTTAAGTGCTTTTACATGGACTTTGCTGTCCTTTTTATTTCACATTCTAGTAGTGGGTAATCCAGCACCAGTCCCTGTAACCAGTCTAGGCTAATTCATTGCTTTTACATATTTTTGAGGGACAGTGCGGTACAATCTATGGGGTTGTGGACATACATAGACATCCAAGTACCCATAGTCGCTCCAAAACAGTGCTGTATTATTAGCATACCACTGAATCCACATAGTATACTTTTATTAAGACCAAATAGCTCCCTTGCTGGTATAATGAGTAACAATAATTTTAAAAGAAAGACCATGAATGATAATGAAAGACCAGCCTTTAGTGGCAACATCTGGGCACTGGTTTTATACTGAACTCCGCCAACCATATCTTTACCTGCATGTTTATGTACCTTACTAAACTCTTGCATGCACCCCTGCAAATATAGGCATGTGGCCATGGAGAACTACTTTTTTTTTAAACACGCTCACCCTGTAGATGAGATCTGTGCTCTGTAATAGTCTATAACTTTTTTCATTTTTGGAGTTATATTGTTATTGTGTTTGAGCCAGGACCAATGTTGAGGTCTCCAGGTTTTTTAATTGTATCTCCAGACTATTCACTCAGCAGAGTAAATTTTAGAAGCAATAGTATGTAACAAGGGCAGACAAAACTCTAGGCTATCCATTCCTCACCAAATTTAGACACAAGTTAATAATAACCCTCATTTTATGTTTGGAAAGCCCTAAGTTAATAACACTAAAGAACGAACTGAAGAAACCATTAGGCTGTAGTAGAATTCAGATCCGTATATGAATCTACTTAATGTTGACATAGGACCGTATTCAGACTTAATAACGTTCGCAAACATACGCATGCCGCATGTGGGTAAGTTGGCATTTTATAGCGATCTACGCAGCAGATCTTACTACATACGGAGTTGATTTACGCACGTGCACAGCTCCATAAGACAAGGCTTAACAACACTCCGTATGTGGGAGAATGCGTAATGTGGGTGGGGGGAAGCATTTATATTGTACAGTTTGGGCTGGGTTAGGCACTTTGGCATGGACGTTCGTTATATCCACACAGAGGAGTGAAGGTAGGGCTATGGCGCACAGATGTCAGATATATTCCATCCGTCAGAGGGGAGTGTCACGGGAGAGCACTTGCCACATAAGTGCAACGTTTGCTATTCCATAAGTTCTTAAAGCATTCTTAGGTCTGGATCCGGACCATAGTTCTTATGATTTTGTCATTCTGAGTCTATGTGACTTAATTGCAGAACTCTTTGGCGACTGTTGAACTTAAAGTACCAGTCTTCCCTACCAGAAGGCAAGTAGGAAAGTATGCCTGGAAAGATTCATTTACATAACTCAAAAAGTTTAGCATTTTAGTTTCAACACTTCAAATGTTATTGTAAAACATTGAGAATGGTTTGGAATAATAGGGAGTGACAATGGGCTGGATCCAGACTTAAGTATGTGCTTGAAATTAGTTACTCCTGGGCTAAACCATGTTGATTTCAGGGGGAGTCAAGTTAATTGTATTCTTTGCATGCAGGGATATCTCTTTGAATTGCTTACTGCACACAGATACTGAGCAGCTTTACTATCACACTGTTATTTAGACTTGGGATAGGAAATGTCACCTCTCAACTCTAATACTGTTTGCAACAGATGATATATGACTCCCTGCAATCAACATGGTTTAGCCCAGGAGTAACTAATTTCAAGCACATACTTAAGTCTGGATGCAGCCCATTGTTATTGGAAGAGCCATGCAGTCCGTCATACTGTTGGTGACACACCCCAAAAGTACCTATAATTTCCTGTCAATGGTGTTTTAAATAACCACAACTGAGCTACATAAACTAACAAGGCATCGGACAAGAAACAAATATATTTATGCACGCTACCTGAAAATGTTTGAAAGCAAACACAGTATTTGTTTTTTTTATCTGACAGTTTTAGGATTCAAGAGGTTAAACTGAAAGAAAACTCCCCTCTGAAACATTAGGGCAGTCTGTGCCAAGAGCCCATGAATCCTTTGAGCAGAATTGTGTAACTTTGCATAAAACACATCATTCTCAAACAACAAGCAAAGTATGTGAACCTGCCTTCACTGCCAATGATCTCTGCAATGTTTTGCCAGGCCACTTGGCACAGAGGCATCTTGGAGATGTATTGGTTAATATGTGACTGGCCTTGGCAACTTCTGCTTTTCCTTATAAGAATATTACTTAGAAATGTAGCTCTGCTGAATGGAATGTGTTATCAGCCAATGAGTTGCTTAAAAGTGCAATGCCACTAAAAGATATTTTCTTTTTACATTTATTCATCAACGTACTAGATCATGGAATGTTTTTTCTAGTTAAATGCTACCAATGATTGCAAAGCTCTCCTTTTTTAATATACTTGTGGGATAGGGGGAATTCCATAAAACTGGAAATAAGCATTAATTTAAAGAAAATGGTATTGTAATTATGTATTATTTTTGCAACACAAAATGGCACTTTAAATCTGGTTGTTATAGATTACAGGTTTATTTTTGATATTTTGATGGGGTTGTTGTGTCTTTGTTTTTTGTTCTTGTATTTTGCTTGAATACATTACCTTCGCTCACAGTAGAGTGAGCTGGGTACACACTGAAGGTTTTACTATCAATGGGACATCTTGTCAACCAGCAGTAACTATTCTAGCCCGACTTGCACAACACTGCTCTCTATTTTCCTGGTTATAGTTTAGAAATGGTTCCTTTAAACTATTGCTGCAACGATGTGCATGCCCACAAAGGTGGCACTAAGCAGAAATATAAATGTTGCAGTAAAGATTGTGGTCCGGATTCACAGTGACGTAGTTTTCATCTTTCATACGTTGTTTTAAGAATTTAGCTACTACGCATGTGCAGTAGCTTATGTATGCTATCTACTTACCATTTCTGTACGTAGATTACGGAACATTGCGGTCCTGTGTGTCAATACTCAATAAATTTGGGCCTGATTCAGAGATCCGGGACTAACGATAGTTCCGTGCGTATATTTAGGGTTGGATCGATTTTGCATCAACTGCGCATGCGTAGTAATAGTGCAACGCCATGTACGTTGAAGTTAAGATCGGAAATGCCTTAAGGTTGGACTTGTGAATCGGGCGGAGACTAATGCGACCGTAAGTGCGGCGGAAATATACAGACCTAAGGATTTGCATAGAAATGGGTGTGGGGAGGCCTTTAGATGAGGGAACGTGGACGCGCTTACAGAGTTAGGGCCCTAAATATATGCAACTAATACACATAGGGTCAGAAGTGAATGCGGCCAGTTAGGGCAAGTCTATGGAGGTGGAAGTTTAGGTCCGGCCGGAGGATGTGAGGGGAGTGACTGTTTATTCTGGTGGGTGTAACCTGTTCCGACCTGCCACTTAGATGCGTATATTTGCGGCCCAATCGCCGACGGATCTCTGAATCAGGCCCTTTGGGGCTGATTCAGAGATGCGATTGCGAAAAGATCGCAAATATACGCATCTAATGTTAAGATCCTAGCAGGTCTTTCTCTCATTTCCCTGCCTCCCCCCGCCCCTTTCCATGCAAATCCTTAAGATCTTAAAGATTCGCTGCACTTAAGATCTTAAGTGCTTGCGTGCGATTCAAACTTACGCTCTTAGCGAATTTACGCTCCTAACCGCTACGTAGACGGCGTTGCACTATTACTACGCATGCGCAGTTTTGCGAATTTTCTAGGATCTTAAATATACGCTCCTAAGTGCCGTGGAAATCGTATCTCTGAATCAGCCCCTTTATCTCTAGACATTGGGACATCGCTGATTGCAAAGATAAGGAGCTCCCAAAAATTAAATCACACAATGCAATTTGTGAGATCCTGTGTACAGGACTTTTTCTCCATCGTTTGCTATCAGCGCATGTAAGCTTCAGTATGGAATAAATATTTTTTTTAAACATTTTTTGTCTTTTTAGTGTGTGGCTATTTAGTCCTATTTATTGAATCTTTGCACAATGACGATCTAGGCGTCAGATGGGTGCCCCGTTAACCACCAGACCCCTAGATCATGAGTTGGTCTTGCCTATTTAGTGCCAGCATTAATGCTCAATGTACATCATTTCCATTCATTAGTAATGTGACACTTTATGAAGCCCCATATTTTGAGAAGCTAAAGTTATCAGGCAATGGCAATACCAACATACACCATTCTATGAAAGATATAAATGGAAGAATTTTGACAAACCATGAACTTTTGTGCCCACGCAATGGTTGCATTAGCTGATTTTTGTTATGTGCCAACACAATAGGTGTATTCTGTCCTAGAATGAAGTGTTAAATTTCCAATCTACTACATAAACATAGCTTGGGTCCCATCACATACCCTAATTTACACACGTGTGCCTTGATTGCTGCCAGATAATATGGGCTTAGATGGATACCAGCTTTGCAAAGTAAAGCTCATGATGCATAATTTGGGGATATTTACCTTGCTAGGAGTAACGTACACTTTTCTGTGCATTAGACGACTAGTCTATGTTTACTGATGTAAGACAAAGTCTGTGTATCATGTTTAATTTTTAAAAGTGACAATCATACACAATGAGTCACCTATTTAAATGTATTTTATTATGTGTTTAGTGGTTGGTTCAGTTAATCACTGGTAAATCAAACTGCTAAATCATCAGTATGTCACATGGTGAAGTTCTTCTCCCAATGAAAGCTTTTTTTCTCTTTGGCAAATTAAACAAACCAAATACCAGACTTGTTTTGTCCATGCATGTTATAGTAATATTGTAATTGTGCCTTAATTTGTACTATTGTACAAGAAGTGATAGAATCTATATAGAGCTCCTTTAATTATGTACCACAGACTTTAAGGGTTAATGTCTATCTCAGCTTTGCTGTGTGCTTAGTTCTCCCGTCCTGTGGCACCGAGCCACCAGCAAAACACTAGATTCTGCTCATACAGCACTTATTTATTGTCATAACCCTGGCCAGTATTCTATAAATAGCAAAATTCTGTCCCAACCTGGGTACAATCATTTGTTAAATTAATATAAAAAGAAGCACGTGTTAGACACCAGGCATTCTCTTAGCAGCTTTAAAGAAAAAAAATCGACTGCCAATACGGATCCACATGAGCCAAACACTGCTATTGGGCAGTAGCCCAGTCTTTTATTGCTACAGAAAATGTAATTGGTTCCTCTGTTTCACCATGCGCAGATACAGTACGTGTAGGAAATGCTATTTTTCGATCTACAGTGCCTGACTGTATTGTAGCGTAGTGTCAGTATCCAGGAGGTTTTCCTTTTTAAATGATCTCAGTTTTGCTTTGTTTGCTTTATTTTATGAGCTTGTGATATCAAAGTTGTGCATTATTTCTAATATGTTTTATATGCTCTTTTTTTTGCAGGTTGCTGAAACGTGCCTTTTTTTCAGAAGCTAACGCTGCTTGGATCTCTGTCTAGTGCTGCCTCCTTTTTTTTTTCTTTTCTTTCTTTTTTCTTTTTTTTTTTTCTTTGCAGTTGCTTGCAGACCAAACCCTAACAGCTACTTACTTTACTGAAATATATTTTAAAACTCAGTCTTTTCAACGACAGTCTAATTTTCA
This sequence comes from Limnodynastes dumerilii, assembly GCA_011038615.1. Classification (NCBI taxonomy): domain Eukaryota; kingdom Metazoa; phylum Chordata; class Amphibia; order Anura; family Limnodynastidae; genus Limnodynastes; species Limnodynastes dumerilii. The sequence goes on from WWET01000226.1 coordinate 662,431, forward strand.
TTAATAGTCACGCCTGTGCCCAATTGCAACAATATTTTATCTGACAAAAAACAAACAAAAAACAAAACAAAAGAACAACAAACAAAACACCACAGTCTGTTTGAAGAACTGAAATTCCGCCAATTGTTGATCTGTTTTTACAATTATAATTGGAACCATTAAGTGGAGAGCACAGAATTATTTAAAAAGTCTGCATAGGCTGAACCCCCATAGCATAGCCAACATATTAAAACTTTGACATTTGCACTTTTTTAAGAGCTGGCCTCGACTTAGATTTATTTTTATTTTCAATTTATCTGAAGAAAAAAAAACGTCTATTTTATGGTTGGATTTTTATGTTTTATTCTTGTCTCAACAAGACACAGATTGACTTTAAAAGAAAAAAAAACAAAAGAAACCTTAAGTGCTGACAATTTTTTTTAACCAAAGTGACAAAATAGTTATTTTATTCATTTAAACTTGAAGAAAACGGTCATAGCAAAATAAAGGAAGTGTAACCTCTCTTTAATATGGCTGTAAACGTCTCCTTGGTGCGTGACACAAAATGGCTGACACTGGAAGTTTGTCGGGAGTTCCAGAGAGGCACTTGTTCAAGGTCTGATGCAGAGTGCAAGTTTGCTCATCCGTCACGGAGTTGTCATGTGGAAAATGGGAGAGTTATTGCCTGCTTTGACTCACTGAAGGTAGGACAACGTTTTGTTAAAATGTGCCTGTTGCCTCTATACCGTGTAGGCTGCCATTTTGTGGACCTAATCGATTTTTATGAGACTTGACTAAAAGCAAGTGATATCACAAAATGGCTTCAAGCTTTAAATGAACAATAACCTGAATATCCTAAATATGTTCTGCTTCTATATTGTTTTGTGTACTGATCCCAATTAATGTTGCAAAATAAAAACTATTTTGCATGTTATATAATTGAACTAGTGTATTCCTATGTTCTCCACACTAACCTTGAGATCCTGAATGGTAAAGAATGAAAGTAAAATAATAAATACACGCCATTGAAACTTAGGATCTGACAAGATTTTTCCTGGAACTCTTTAGACAGAAGTGACACAAAGCATCCTTTATAAAACAACTAAACTAGCGAACTAGTACTGCTGCTTTTTATTCACTGTGAGTCCTCCTAATCACCTTCCCAGGGCACACCAACTTCCTCCCAAGCTGTCCTTGTTAATGCACCTACATTAAAGACTGGAAGATGGACCTGGAAAAGGGACCTTATATTTCAGCTTACAGCCTCTTCAAGACTGCCCACATTATTCACTTGTACATTTTCTTCATTATTGCAGGCATAGGCAGCCTCCAGGGGTTGTGAAACTACCATTCCCAGCATGCTTTATCAGCAATATTTTTGTGGATGAAGCACTGTAAGACTTGTAGTTCTACAGCTCCTCAAGGGTCACCGAATGTCTAAGCTTTCACTAGATTTTACATTAAAAACATAGGTTAAAGCCTGGTTTACCTAAATCAGTGGCTCCCAGACTTTTTCCGTTAGAGGCACCATTAATAATTTTTTCAAGATTTCAAGGCCCCTAAATAAAAATAATTACTGAGCAGTCCTGTTTTTAAATTGTTGGGTCAAAACGACTTAATAAAAAAGCAGATAGATGTATAGTATTGCCAAGTATAAAACAGTCAATATATGTATTTTTTAATCTAATAACTTTGTATTTTTTTTTTCACTTTTTATTCTGCTTTCTCTTATGTCGGATGGATTCTAAGGTTCTTTGTGGCATACAGGCTTAAAAAGCACTTACAGGGAGAGAGGCTGTATTGTGCTGTTATAAAAGGTCACATCAGCACAGCTCCATAAGGAGCTGCAGGGAGAGGGGCTGAGATACACAGACAGCTTATTACAGCCTCTCTCCTTATAGCTCCCATGCTCTGACCGTCCTGGGGCCAGATTTACTAAGCTGTGGGTTTGGAAAAGTGGAGATATTGCCTATAGCAACCAATCAGATTCTAGCTCTCACTCTCTTTTTACATACTAGAATGTCAGCTAAACTCTGATTGGTTGCTATGGGCAACATCTCCACTTTTCCAAACCCACAGCTTAGTAAACCTGACCCTTGGACTTACAGCACCTCTGCAAACTTTGGGATCTGCTAAGTCTATGGCCAGACTTTCTATATGAAAAAGAAATATAAGGGTTTCTCTTACACGCCAACCATCTCATTTATATCCCATCCTACACCAAAATTAGATGTTCCTGGTTAGGTTTAGGACTGAATAGCTCTGTTTATTATCTAATTTTAATAAAGCAAAACATTTTGGCTAGTGGTGTCACAAATAAGCTTTTGTTCTTCAGATTTCCGCATTTACACAATCCTAAATTAACCTTACAGTATTTATTTTGAAATGGAAGTTGAACTAAACAAATAAGATTGTTTTAATGTAGTCTTTGATGCACTACTTTATTGCACTAGAGTCTTGTTTTGTAGACTCTGTAATGCAATAAAGTAGTGCATTGAAATATCTGTATTTGTGTTATCATTGCTTTCAAAATGTTTCACATATATACTATTTATTTATATAAACTATTTTGCAGTTTAAACATGCGGATCTCTACCCAGCAATATTTCTACCAATCACTTTTTTAATTCAATATTAGGATTGCCATTAGCTGCAGCAACTTCCCTTGGTAGCAAGAGGGGAAAACGAAAAATGTATTACAGTCACAGCAGCAACCCATTAAATGCTTGATATCATTGTCTAACCTGTGCTAGACAAAAGGAAGTTGCTCTGATAGTTAATGGTCTCTTTTGTATTTTTCTCAATTCATGCACCTGAATTTTAATTCATACTTGATCTGCTACATTCTGTAAAAAAAAAATCACCTTCATTCCCTTCTTTAGTTTTTCCTATTTTAGTCCATGTACCTTTCACTCCTTTTCATAATTTCCTACCTTTAACTAAGTAGAGGTACTTTATACTCTTATCTGACATTTGTTTGGGTTGTGGGAGAGTGAGATGTAGATACTTGACAAACACAAATATAAAACGGATATTTGACAGGTTCCTTGTTTTCCAATCATTTCTGATTTCTGGTCGAATTTGCATTTTGCACTATTCAGTCTTTGATACAATGACTTTTATACCAGCTTGTGACAGAGAGGCAGCCACATGCCTTGGTATTACAATGTACAGTGTAGGTGTTCTGTTGCTCTGCATAATCATCCAGATGTGCCACCGTTTTTTTTTATGTTTTCACATGTCAAGTTAATGTTGGCACAGGCAAATATTTCTGTGCAAGGAGAATAGTAGAAGGAGCGATGACACAAATTCATGGAAAGTACTTAGAAGGAAGGGTCTGGTCCATTTTTTTCTTTCTTTCTCCTACACAATTATCTTTCAGATGTAGGGAAGAAAATTGTAGGAAAGTTGTAGAAATTGCAATCAGTGTTCATATGCACAATATTTATAATGAGGTTGGTGGGTCTGAATAGCAGCTGGTTATTCCCATTCAGAGGGACACAGGGTAGGATGTAAACTGACCAAGTTATGTCTGGGTCATCTACAGTTTTAGACAAGGTCTACACAAATAATGCCTTACATAGAGTACACATTGTCAAATGCATTTAGCACATGTAGTAGTATTGAACAACTATGGGCTGTTATAATTCTGCACTATGCCTGGCAAAGCAACCAGATATGCTTGATAATTAAAATATGATCAGATTTGCGTGAAGGAAAACATGACAAATGTTACAGTAAAACCAGCTGGTCTAGGCTTTTGGGCACCCAGAAAATAATACAATTATTATTCTTACATCTGGTTGTTTGGCCAACACTGTAAGTAAAATATGTACTGTCCTTACAAATGAGCCATAACACACAGGCATTATTAAGTTAACGAGCTGGCAGGGATGTCTTCTAAAAGAGGTTTTTAGAGAAATTATTTATTTAAAATTGTCCCTAATCACTTATACCCCGTTCACACTGAGCCAAAAACCCAGGATATTGGAGGGGCAAGCCCTAACGACCCGGGTCGGGGCTCAGTGTGAACGGTCACACCTGCCGCAATCAGACACGGGATATAAGAAGGGTTATTCCCGTGTCAGACCCGGGTTGCCAGTAGTGTGAACGGTGAAACCCAAGTTTTTCAACCCGGGTCTCACTGAAATTAAGCTGATTGGGTCTAAAAGACCCAATCAGCCTTATTGCTTTTAAAAAACTATTTCTAAATAAAAATGAAATGTTTTAAATATTGGAAAATAATAAATTACTAAAAAAAAACAAAAAACCGGGTATAAGCTGCAGTGTGAACGGGGTCCCCCCTGCTGGGTTGCTGTGTGCCCCAGCAATAACCCGAGTGGAAAATCCCGGATTTTTGCTGGGGAGGCAGTGTGAACACGGTATTAGTGTCCTAAGGAAACATTTATTGCTGCACACTGCAGCTCATATTGTCCAAGACTCTAAAGCACTTTATGTACATAGGTGACATTAAAACTTATGGACCATTCCTGAGGAGTATAGATTTTTTGAATAGAGTGAACCATTTCAATCATGAGTTCATTGAATTAGTTTATTGTATACCTTATTCTATTGTATAGAATAGGGTATACAATAGTATAGACTATAGAATAGAATGGGGTATACAATAGTAAAGCAGTATAGAGCCAAAGAATCCTGGGAATTTCCCGGGTCTAGGCTGCAGTTTGAACGGGTCCCCTCTGCTGGGCTGCTGTGTGCCTCGGCAATAACCCGGGTAAAAAATCCCGGATTTTTGCCGGGGCGGCAGTGTGAACACGGTATTATATACCATCTCCCTAAAGCTGGCAACACACTATAAGATTTTTGTGACAATAAGCTGATTATCTGGAGATTGGCCCTATTATTCTGTCCATGTCGTATGTTATAGCGGTTAGAATGCCAACAAAGTACCAACAAGGCTAAGTGATCAGCATCTGTCAGATATAATAAGGATAGAGTTAGAAGAAGGAGTGGAGCACTGGGAAAATGAGAGGACCCAGAGAGGAGTAGAGAGCAGGGAGAAGAAGTGAGGGGGGGCACAGAGGGGAGGATATCAAGGCAACAAATCAAGTTATTATTAATTATCTTTTTTTTTTTATTTACTATACTTTTTAAGAGTTGCCATGCTGAATTAATAGCTTTCTGCAATGTGCCACTGTCTATAGAAGTGGCAGTAGGGGGTAGACACTATACAATATCCCCAGCTATCGCTTTGTTATGTCACGAGCTAGAGACATTATATAGTGTGAGGCCTTATGTCCATAAATTCTAACTAAGTTCTGTTACTGGACAAAGACAATGGTTAAATGTAACCAGTTTCACATATGCCATATATCATAAATATAGGTGGACTCCACCTGGTGGAGTATTTTATATTGACTGAATCACGTAATGTACAGTTAGAGATGTTTTGCATTACTGCCAGGATCTACAATGCTATAAAGGGCCACTTTTTTACAGTTACTCTTCAGTAATCTTGGCCATCCTCTCCCTGTGGTAGATTATCTCTACTTTTATAAGTTAAATGCTGAAGAAGAAACCTACCAAAAGAGCGTTCTATGTCCTTTTTAGTCTTTCTTGGGTCATACCAGTCAACTGTATTTTAAAATCTCACTTTATCTCATTTGTAGTATGAGCAAACTTACAGTGTAGCTTAAGTTTCAAATGCAAAACTATGCAGGTTCTCTGCCCTTGAGACGTCATTTGTACAAACTCCCTTCTGTTAAATGAACAGGTAAATGTGTTTACTCACTGTTTTATTAATAACTTTTAACCATCGTGTGTGCTAAATTTACCCCAAAGTGTAAAATCTGCTAATTTCCCAGGGAGGGTTTTTGCTAATTACAATGTATTGAATAGATAAAGATAAAGTTTATCTTTTCTTTCTTCATATAAATGCTGGGCTCACATATATCAATTGCAAGAAGTTGACTATAGTATTTTCAAGAGCGCTTGTTGTCAAAACACAATATAGAAAATCTTTGTGGCGTTGGAAACAATATCCAGGCAGTTTTATAGGGGAATGTGTCCATGCTTAGTGCCTAGCATATGGCCCTTTTGTGAATATGTTTATATTACTTTGTTTATATTACAGGCAATTCTGTTGAGGACAGTCTGCAATGGCTGTTATATGAAACTGGTTCAGAATCCAGACTGCTGGAAGCCTTTCTGTCGGTGGGTTGCATACAGCAAGTATGGAAGGGATTTAAATTGTACAGAAATGGCTGGGTTTAGCCCTTTCGTACAGTCCTGATATCCATTCAGTCTTCATTCTATGTGGAGACCATGCAGAAATCTTAAGGTAGGGTCCTGGGTCCGGATTCTCAGTTACGTAGTTTTCGTCTTACGTACGTTGTTTTAAGAATTGAGCTACTACATTTGCGCAGTAGCTTATTTACTCTATCTACGTACCATTTCTGCATGTAGATTGCGTAAGCGCAGGCTTTAGATGCAAAACTACGTAACTGTGAATCCGGACCCTGTTCACGTAACTCCATACACGAGTGAAGGGAATAGCCTATCCCCGCCTATATGGATGTTAGGATCCCGTAGTGATCCAGCATTGAACTTAGCTCTGCACACAATAAGGGCGGAGTTCTGGAGTCAGTCTTAGGGCTCTGGTTATTATACCAGTCTGGTCCTTTGTGTTTTTGAAGTTTGCTATTCCACTGCTTGAAAGAAGTGCAACTATACCAATATATTAAGAGCTTCCATTAAGAAATAAATTAAGCTGATTAGTGATTTCTGAAATATATTCTACCCTTTATTATTAAAGCTTATTAAAGCGCCTTGCAGAGAATATTTTTACATTTACACCAGTCCCTTCTCCATTGAAGCTACATTCTAAGTTCCCTAGCGCACACACACACACACACTCTAGGGTTAATTTTGTCAGCAGTCTAATAACCTACCAGCGTGTTTTTAGAGTGTGGGAGGAATCTGGAGCACCTGGAGGAAACCCACACAGACGCGGAAAGAATATGCAAACGCCACACAGATAAGGCCTAGTGTGGGAATCAAACTCATGACCTGTGCTAATCACTGAGCCACCGCACTGCCCTCACCCTTTATTTTTGAGGTGCAGCTTTTTTTTATCGTGAGATTAAACATTTGATCACCTTAATAATACATTTAGTTAACCTTGATCATACACAACTTGCAGAACCTCACAGAATAAGCTCCGCCTCTCTCATTCGTGCAGGCCACAGCAAGCTCTAATCAAAAATGTTCACTGCAAACTAAAACTGAACCTGTTTTTACATATGTCCCACCAGAAAAGCAGTGCTAGTCCTACATGGCTCCTTTCTATAACAATATGTCTAGACAAATATAGACATTTTGGGTGTGGGTCTCTGGTTAGAATGGCCCAATTTCGAAAGGACCGATTTCGATTGCATATTCTTCGAGGACGCATTGCAATTGATCCATGGAGCACCGAGATTTCGGTGCTTCGAAAAGTTATAAAAAAAATAGTCCCCCACTCCTTTCCCTAATTCTAACCCTAACCCTCCCCTCTCACTACCCTAACCCTCCCTTCCTTGCAGCCTGACCCTAACCCACCATTTCCCACAGCCTGACCCTAACCCTCCCTCCCCTGCAGACTGACCCTAACCCTCTCTACCCGGCACAGGTGAGTTTACTCACCTGTCCCTCGGTCTGGCAATAGCGGCGGCGGCGGAGGGATATCGTGAATTCTGAAGGTGAATGGGTGAAGTATGCCGGACGGAATTCTCACTCATTCTGAAAAAAAAAGTCTAAAATGGTAAGTATTGGAAAAAGGGTCATCCGAAAAGGAACTTTCGGATGTCCCTTTTTCCGCAAATCACTTTCCGGCCGGTGAATGCAACCGAGACATTTTATATCTTTAAACTATGCAAATTGGTTACACATTGTAAGCAAACATTTTATGGATCTGGGTATGAACCAATGATTAACCCATCTATTCACTGATATCTTGTCAAGTTTTTATGAATTGATTTGAAGAAACGTCTCTAGAAGCCTTCTTTTCTATTAATTACTCTGATAATAGTTGTACTCTTAAATGATAAAGAACTGTTAGTGGGTAAAGTCCAGGGTGCAGTGCAGAAAAAGATCTCTTATACTTAGACAAGCAAAAGCTATAAATCCTATAGTACAGTGTTTACTTGGCTCTTAAGATTCATTGGACCAGGTCCAAACAATGGGAACAGAGGCTGGTTGCTAACTTATTTCCCCTGTGCTAGAAGCTGCCTCTGGCAAGGCACATCTGCTTCAGGAACGCTCAGGCAAGATAAAAGGAGAAAGGTGAAGTTATGAGCACAGGTCACATGAGCATCATCAGGAGGGACTGACTATAATTTGTTCACTTGTAATGTTCCCTCATTTTCTTGATTTAAGTATCATTACAGTGACCTCTCTAAATAAAGGAAATTTATGGGCGCTTAACAAATTTATTTAAAAAAGTGTATAGATATATATCAAAAGCAGCCGCATAATGAAGAAAATGGGCCTTTTATCAAAGTGAAACAAGTATCAAAAATGCAAATGTTGCAGCACTAAAAAGTAAAATTTATGTTGGCATTGATGAGCTCAAGTAAACAGCATTCCAAGCTATATTTAAAATAATACACTTTTAGGCATATTAAAATCAATTTACAATTTTCAAATTCCAAAAAGCAATTGCGTTTAGAAGGCAATCCAATAATTCAGTTCTACTATTTAAAATATTTATAATGGCATATGGTATCAAATTCACTAAAAATCATTTATCTATAGACCAGGCCTAGCCAATATCTGGCTCTCCAGTAGCTGTGAAACCCAGCATGCTTTGACTGCATGGGCACGCAAAGCATGCTAAGACTCAACAAGCATCCATAGGAATCAGGAGTGGGAGTCACCGCTGCAAAAGTGCTACTTGAGAAGTAAAGACAGACGAAAGCTCATTTTGGGCGATCTCTCTTTTGAAAATAGTTCAATTGTGAAAAAAAAAAATTATGAATGGGCATTCTTACCCTTTATTCATTCGGATACGTCGCCCACCGACCAGACAGGTGTAATCTATGGGGATTTTATGGATGTTAGGGAAGAGGAGTTTTAGGGTCAGGCTGCAGGGAAGTTAGGGTAATGGAAGGGAAGGGTTAGGGTAAGGATTAAGGTAAGGGTTGGGATTAGATACATACTTCACCATTCATCGCATTATAGCTTACAAAAATTGGCAAAATGTAATGTTTCTGTGCAACATGCTGTAAACTCCCCCTACCCCCATCTGCTTCAAACTAGATGTGAGAACATCTGAGTTTCTTGTAAATGTGTAACACCTATTATTACTATTATTACTATTAGAATGTTACATTTTCAGAGTACGGACAAACAGTTCCCCTGCTGACGAGATACTTATATTCACTAAGAAGTAAATTCTGAGCTACGTGTGTGTGTGTGTGTGTGTGTGTGTGTGTG
>WWET01000226.1:677266-711350 GCA_011038615.1 Limnodynastes dumerilii
ATGATGCATCATATAACTTGTACTCACTACATACATCTCACGCACACACTTATCTTTACTAGGTATCTACATGGATGGATTGCTGACTTGATCATCGGAGGGCACTACTGGTCTATTGTTTGTTCGATTATTTGTTAAAAAAAAGTCGCTGAATCATTCTAAAATTCAAAACCAGATTGCATACATTTTTTTGAGTTTTGTTCCAATTTGAGGTAAAAAAAACAAAATGTGTTCAGGCTAAATTAATGACTACATATAAATACATTTGAAAAGCTGATATTTGAGAGCATCCAATATCTAGGTATTCATATCCCCTCTGATATGTCAAAAGTTCTGAAATTTAACTACTTACCTTTGTTAGAGCAATTGAAATATATAACAAAATTATGGTCCCTTTTTGAAGTGTCATGGTTCTGCCGCATAGCAGCTTTCATGATGACACTTCTACCAAAAATGTGGTACCTTTTTAGGGCCATCCCTTACTTGTTGCCAAACGCCCTCATGGATAACTTGAACAGGTGTATGATGCATTACATATGGAAGGGAAAGTCTGCTAGACTGATTTTTGGGCGTCTGACTCTACCCTAGAGAAAAAGTATCAAGAGCCTGCCTATTGGCGCAAATGGAGGATTAAAGAGTCGACTGTCAACAGAAGCTTTGGGTTTAAATGTAGGAGAGGCCTCCGTCAGGGTTCCTCCTTCTGGACCTGCGATGGATCTCTAGAGAAGCACGCCCAGCTAGATTATTTTTTACTAACGGTTGCTAGACATGCTTTGCAGGTGTGGGACAGAGCGGTGATATCATTGAAGGTCTTTATAGCACTCTCGCCAGTCCTGTCTATTAAAGCGTTGGCTAAACTAATTCCCATCCTTTCCCTCACCATTTGGAGTCAGCGAGGTATTGGCTCTATTCAGGATACAATATGTATCCCCCCAAGGCTTCCTCTAAGCTTCATAGGGAGGAGGATCTGAGAATGTCCTTGTTAGTGTCTCAGTGGGACAATATATATGCTACTTCCCACCGCATTTCTAGATGCACAAACCATGTTGAAATGTTGGTGAAGTTACTCAGTTGAACTTATCTTACCCTTTGAAGGCTACATTGTATTTGGCCTGCGCAATATAAATTTTGTTGGAAGGGTTGTGGCCTTGTGGGAAATATTTTCCACATATTTTGGGACTGTCTGATGATTAAGCCTCTTTAGAGTGAGGTATTTCAATTTATTAATAAGGTCCTTATGACAGATATGTTCCCCTCCCTGCAACTGGCCCTTCTTCACTTATGTCCACCGGACCCTCAGAGCTATAATAGATGTGAATATAGAATGTGTTGGGACAGATTTTGATTGCCACAAGGGCTGCGATAGCTCAGAAATGGAAATCACCTGATATACCTAGTTCAGGTAGAATTCTTTCTAAGGTTCAATATAGTCACGATATGGAAACCGAGGAGTGCCTTATTCTATGTCAACATCTTCCCCTTTGGTTAAATGGTTCGCCTGGACAGATTATATATCTAAAAGAAATTAGATATGTGTTGGGACATATTTTGATTGCCACAAGGGCTGCGATAGCTCAGAATTGGAAATCACCTGATATACCTACTTTAGGTAGAATTCTAAGGTTCAATATAGTCACGATATGGAAACCGAGGAGTGCCTTATTCTATGTCAACATCTTCCCCTTTGGTTAAATGGTTCGCCTGGACAGATTATATATCTAAAAGAAATAGAGTACATAATCCAGCAACCTCCTCTTGCTATGACTTTAACACCGATAATCTTATTGAAGGGGGACGAAAATATGTCTTGTGTAAAATGGCCATCTGGCTTGGGACAGTTCCCTCTGTCTTTTCCTTATTTCCTTATTTCCTATCGTCAAGATCTTGTGTATCCCCCACCCCCCTTCCTTTGTCTCTCCCATTTTATAAGTGCTATCCCTAGCACGCTGTTAAGTACATATTTGTATTTTAGTGTACTATGTCCCCATCCCCTTTTTTTCTGTACCCCTTTTTCAGAAATGTTGTATTATTCAATAAAAATGAATGGTGGAAAAAGATATGTAGGGCTGGTCACAAACTGTATAGTAATTAGCATATTTATGTGTATGGTAAGAACCGATTGGTTGGAATGCTCTCAAAATAGTAATATAAAATGCAGTCTTCCCAAACTATCCATCCACTGCTGTGCCTATTAAAGAGGCCAGGGAGTTGTGAAGATATAGTTGCTTCTGCGATTAGCTGCTCCTCGATACTGATACATCCAACAGCTTCATTGCAAATAACCTTTACTATTGTGAATGGGTACTATGGTGAATGGCCCTATTTTAACATGGTATCTGTTCCCAATAGCAAATTGTACTCTCCAAGATGGGCTGCGAAGGGGAAGGTTAGTGCTGCGGCACATGAAGGGTTAAGGTTAGGCTGATAGAAGACTAATGGTTAGGGTTAGGCTGTGGTTCTGGGAGGGTCAGGCTGGTGTAAGGGTGAGTGTTAGGGGAAAATTCTACCTGTCACATTACTCTCAGTGTTCACAGCCACCAGCATTGCATTGTCAGTATATGGTATGTCCAAAATCAGCTGATTGTAGCAGCTCACTACATCCTTCAGCCAGTTCACAGTCTGCTACAACTGTCATTTAGTGGGTTTCAAAGAGAACAAATTTATAGCAATCTGCAGCTGTTATGTTTATCTGAAAATCATTCTTTTCTGTAGCTAGTGTACATTAGCTCATAAGAAATGGGTATACAATGTAGAGTCATTCAACTAACGTGAGCTCTCAAATGCCGCAGTGAGTCATTAAGTGACTATGAATCCTGTCCTTGTACAGTAGGAATGAACAAACCATGAGGTATAGTGAACTCAACCTGATGTTATGCCTGAAACGTTAGTCCTGTGTTTCATGTTTGTGAATCACTGCTATGTTAAATAGCAAAATCTTTTCTTTTTCTGCAACAAAGAGTACGCAATGTAGAGACTGGGGGCTAGAGTTACTAAACTACAGAAAAGGAAAAGTGGAGATGCTACCCGTAGCAGCCAATCAGGTTTTAGCTCTCAATTTCCTTTTACATACTAGAGAATGTCAGCTAGAATCTGATTGGTTGCTATGGGCAACATCTCCAATTTTTCCTTTTTTGTAAATCTAGTCTGAGCATGAATGGAAACGTGACCAATCTCACCAGTGCCTCTTTCTTTTCTTTTACTACTAACAAACCTGACCTTGTTTTTTATGTTTATGGGTTCTGTTCAGCAGTCTCTCATCTGCTGCTGATATTTTTTGTAGAGTGCTCATGAGCTATTTAAAAAAAATTATTTAAAAAGTAAATAACTGATGCCGAATGGAAATATTCTCACCCAGCAAATGTCTTCCATTTACCATTTTCCGCAGTGTTCTCAAATTTGCTGTACTCCTTTTGTACAGTATTTTTGAGCTGGATCCGACCACAGTGTCACTCTGATGCCGGATTGCCTTGTGGTTCTCACTTCGCTGTAGCTAAACGTGGATGCAGCTTGCTGATAATGTCCACAGTGTGTAAATCTAGATCCGGTCCATTATTATATCCCAGCAAGGTTTTGGATTCTTAGGATCTAGGCTTCTGTGCTGAAAGCCTTGGATACAGCATTTATGCATGGTGGGAGGATTAGGGGGCATATTTAAAATGTAGAGTAAGGGTTTGGCGTAAAATTTAAGACTTCTGGGTATGGAAATCCTGTATGTGCAAGGGGCGTGGTCTCCTGCATGTATGAAACTTAGGATCACTATCTACGTACAGCGATGCTATCTGAACTCAGCTTCCACTCTGTACAGAGTTCTGACTGCAGGTACAGTGGAATTGTAGATCGGGTCCAATAATATTAGTCTTGGCCATCATATTTACAATTTTCAGGTAGTGATGTTGGGATTTGAACAGACCTAACAGTCTGAGAGGTGAGCAAACCCTCAACTGTGAGGAAATGGTTTTTTTTAGAAGTAGAGACGGCCGAAAGGCAATTTTCGACTCTCTGTTTTTAAAAATACCGCCATTTTCCTTTTAAAGAATTGGTAAGGATGCCGATTGGTATATTTACTTATTCATACTTAGAAAATGCCGCCGCAGTCCAGATGCACCAATTGGAGAGGTGAGTAACAATTTCTGGGGAGTTTTAGGGTTAGGCTGCAAGGAAAGGAGGGTTAGAGTAATGAAACGTGAGGGTTAGGGAAATGAAAGGGGAGGGTTAGGGTAATGAAAGGAGAGTCTTAAGGTTAGGCTGTGGGGAAGGGGAGTCTTAGGGTTTGGCTGCAGGGAGGGGAGTCTATGGGTTAAGCTGCAGGGAGGGGAGTCTTAGGGTCAGGCTGCATGGAGGGGAGTTTTAGGGTTAGGCTGCATGGAGTGGAGTCTTAGGGAGTCTTAGGGTTAGGTTGCAGGGAGGGGAGTTTTATGGTTAGGCTGTGGTGAGGGGAAAAACGCACCCCACACCCATCACAACTCACCCCCATCACAACTCACCCTCAAATTGGGTCATTTAACACAAGAAATAATAGCTATTATACAAAAATAAGTTGTATTTTGCTTGTAAAAATTACTTTTCAAATACAAATTATGAAATCACTAATTAAAATGTAAAGATATTTATTAATTACCTACAATGTAAATGAATGCATGTAAAATGTTTGAAATGCAGTTTAGAGTCGTCCTTCATCTTGTAATTACTCTGAAATAGGAAGGGAGAAAAGAGGCATAAAGGCGTGACACATAAGAGGCATAGAGGCGTGACACATAAGAGGCATAGAGGCGTGACACATAAGAGGCGTGACACATAAGAGGCGTGACACACAAGAGTTTCTATTTTATTCCACTTATTCAACTGTTTTGGTTCTATTTTTTAATATTCACAAATTTTATCAACATCCAATATTCTGTTTCTGGATATAGTACTAAACTAATTATTTGATGTTGGAAAACAATCTACTTAATATGCATTCATTCAACCCAGGTAACTGAAGTAGGCCAATATGTTGAGTATCAGTACATTTTGTACAAGGTGAAAGGGATGTGTCAGATGATGAGCGTTATTAAAGTAATATTAGTGCATGTAGATCAGGAAACCGAAGTCATCATCTCTCCGTAGTTTGCAAACACTTTGCCTGTATTCATCTAATGTGCCTTGTTTCCTTTTCTTTGTATCCATCGAAGATGGACATTTTTGGTCATTTTATTCTCCTATTAATGGATTGTGATTATACATTTTATCACTGCTGTAGTATAATAAGGATTTGGACATCTCAGGGGTTACGCAATTGTTCCTTTCGTTGCTTTTTCAGGACACTGACATATAACACAGAAGTGTCATTGTATGCCCAAGTGCTGAAATTTCCATCCTGGACAACATCAGATGCCAACCAATTATTGCATTGAACTCAGCAGCTAAGGCTGCAAGAAAGGACACAGCCAAACACCCAGCGCTAGGGAGGGGCAGACGAGTTGAAAGCTGTATTTTGTGGCATTCATTGAGAAACCTTTTATTTCTGGAACATAAAACTAGCACAGCCTATAATTAAGTAGCGTATATTGACTGTAGGAAGCCTGTCATTTCATGTTTCCCCTGCGTTAGTGTCTGAGTGTAAAATAATGATAACATCCATTTAGGCATTATTAAATTAATGCCAGACTGGATCCTGCTATTTAATACACTTATACATTTGGAGACATAGCAGTAGGAGGAAGCTTTTTTTTTTCCATAGAATTTAAATGAAACTAGGCCTGCTTCCTTATCTGTGTCCTGTCATCCAGCTGTTTCTCTATAGTCAAGTAACATTCCCCCTCCCAGGTCGTTTGGACATGTCACCAACATACATAATAATTGGTAGAATTACAGCAATACATATAGAATACATATAGAATACAGTCAGAGTTTTAGTCCAGTGTTAATGTGTGAGAATCAAGGTACAGCATAAATAGAATGTATAGTCCAGCACTAGATCTTTCTTTATACAAGACCACATCTTCCCCTTGTATTAGACTCCTCTTCCTTGGTCCACAATCAATCTATAGCAAGATAAGAAATAGGGGGCGCTTCATAGTGCAGATTAACGTTTTTTTTTATTAATAGACATTAAAACAAATGCAAGCAGTGCGCCATAAAAAACTCTCTAGCTCGAGAGTTGAGGTTCAAAAGCAGCTAGAGAGTTTTTTATGGCACACTGCTTGGATTTGTTTTAATGTTTATTAATAAAAAACGTTAATCTGCACTATGAAGCGCCCCCTATTTCTTATCTTGCTATAGATAGATAGATAGCAGTAGGGATTTCACTCAATCCATGTGATTATATAATAGAAGATAAGTGAAGGAACTTGAAATCCAGTGTAAAACACAAAACTGTCTGGTTGTTTGTTAATGTATATCACAGTAAATCCTAAAACCTACATTTCAATTGTTATAAGCGATTTTCTTTAGGATTTCAAAATGTACATGTACCCTGTAGTGAAAATTATTACCTTGCAAATACTTTCAATATACATGTATTCCGGAAAAATAAAATTTTGTCTTTATAAGAATCCAGTAATTGGAAATTTAACATCTCTGAACTGACTTCTGGATAAAATGGAGTACTCCACCCAAACTGTTTAATCTCCTTGTGGATCTCAATTCTTGTATCCAAGAGTAGTCAGCAAAGATACTTTGCCAAACAACAATTAAATCTATAAACTTCTCATGTCACACCCATCATTGCATGTCATCTGTCCTGTAGATATCATTCCATTCAAAACTCCGTCCTATATGTGGGATAATGAAAACAAAAAACAACACTCTACCTAGCATTCCTTAATGAGCTGCAGCTGATGCAATCGAAACAAAATTTCAGAATTGCAAATATACGTGGGGTGGGTTTGATTAAAATAAAGCTACCGCCATTATACATTTTTTTCATAATATTATTGTATCACAGGGCTCTGTATAATGAAGGATGTCTATGGAATTGTAAAAAGACTGCATTATAATACATTGCCGTCAGACTATCGGTTAAGCTGGGTACACACTTGCACTATTTCCCTGGCTCCTGAAAAGATGGTACAATAGCTTTTGAAATTGTGCCTCATATACACACTGCCCTGGCCTTGCACACATCTCCTGACCGCACTGTGTGTCCTCGTAGGATCTGCACCGCAATGGTTGGATCTGTGCAGAACGACCTATACTATTATCCTTTGGGAGCATTGCTGGACTATTTCGCTGATGCCCTGACGAATTAGTCAAACATTCACACACCACAATGATCATGCTGATAATTGTATAGTTTGTACCAGGCTGTTCAAACGGGCTTTTGACAAACATTTATAGGAAGTAAACTAATCGCGCAGTATGCGCCATCTTTTTCAGAATGGTAGTATTAAAGATTTATCAGTGTGACTATTTTTGGTTTGTTCACACCTCAGAAATTTTTCCAAAGATGTAACCAACAAAAAATCCAATTTGTCAGGAGCACACGCTTATTGTTCCACATCATGTAGGCCAAGATCAGAATAGTCATTTAATCAACATTCACATACTTCTCAGCGGGTGTGGGACCCCGTAGCGAATGGCCCTATTTCGAAAAAGGCTGTTTGCTCCCAGCCAGTTCCGAACTGGCTCGGAAATCAATTGCTCATGCCTCGTAGAGTCATAGCAATCGATCCCCGGAGCACCGAACACAGTGCTTCAAAAGGTAAGGCTTCCCTACTCCCTTACCCGAACCCTAAGTTACCCCCACGCAGCCTAATCCTAAGTCCCCCCCTCCCGTAGCCTAACCCTAAGTTACCCCTCCCGCAGCCTAACTCTAAGTCCCCAGAGAGGGTTACTCACCTGTTACTCGCTGTTTTCTGAAAATGAATGGGTGAGTATGTGAATCGCATACTCACCCCTTCATAAAAAAAATTCTGCGGTGTTACACATTCGAGATAGGGACATCCGAAAAGACACTTTCGGCTGTCCCTATTTTGCAATGTGTAACACCGCAGCGGGGACTCGCAATGCTTCTCGGCATTCTAAATGTGAAAGAAAATTTGGTTTGCTTTGATCAATAATTTAGTCTTCAAAATGTTGTTCCTAAACATTGTACATGTAAGCTACTTAAATCTTAAATTTGTTAATTAATTAAGCAAGCAGTCAGTCATATAGTAGGACTTTGTAAAGTAAAATATTACATATGTAGATTGTGATCAAATGTAAATATGGCTTATGGTAGGATTTTAGGAGACTTACGGCTATATTTACTAAGCTGTGGGAAAGGAAAAGTGGAAATGTTGCCCATAGCCACCGATCAGATTCTAGCTCTCATTTTCCTATTATAAACTAGAAAATGACAGCTACAATCTGATTGGTTGCTTTGGGCAACATCTCAACAACTTAGTAAATCTGGCCCTTTACGTAGATCAATGGATAGATTTCCAAATTATAAACCTACCTTGTACCAGCTGTAACCTAGTTCATCTACACCTGTACTCACTCAGCATCATGAAATCCCTATGGTGACATAAGATCAGTTTATATTCATATTGGTTTAATTTGTATTATTTTGTTATTCTTGCATATTTCTGCCACAATACTTGCATATTATGGTACACTTACAACAATGCAATGTCTAAAAATTTTTATAAGTAACTTACTAAAATTTGTATTTCCATATTTCATAGCTATATTCCATTTCACGCTCTACTAATAATGGGGTAGATCCAGAACTCCGCTTGTAATCAGTTTCCTAGTGTAGCGTATTTACGCGAGCGTACCTTCTAAGACTCCCCTTGCATGTGCGTACTTTGGCCGCTTTACGCGTTCCAAAACCCATACTGTACGATTTAAATGCAAACCCCCGCTCACATTGCCTAATTTCATCATACTTACGGTTATCGTAATATTGGCACGCCCCCTCAAACGTGTTTACGCTACTGTTGCGTGAAAGGCCCTTACACTCACAGTTACGTAGCGTTACATTTGCCGCGCGCATGCTCAGTACATACAAAAAAAACGTTTTTACGTCTCCACCAAGCGTAAATACGCCGGAAAACGTTGTTCTGGATCTGACCCAATGTTTTTCAGTGCCCCATCCTTGAGCCATCTTGTGTTACTCCCCCTCATAACTTTAGTGGAGTGTCCTCTTGTTTGGTCTGGTCCAGTTCCCATTTTTTGGCACACGTGTAATTGCTTTCTAGATTGCTTGCACAACACTGGAAAAACGCTGTTCGCATACAGACCTCGGGGCCCTGTTAATGTTTAAACATAACAGGCCCAATCTTTTAAAGGACAGTCCTACTGGGCAATGTTTTTGTATAAAAGAAATGTGTACTCATAAGTTTTCACACATTGAGCTTGGTGGATAGGGTAGCAAAAGCTGATCAGAGCGCTACCCCCAAAAGACAGTGACTGCAAAAACTGTCAAGAAATATATGAAGAACAATTATTAAAGGAGCGCTAAATTAATAAAAATCTCGACGGTATGGGTAAATATTCAGTTTAATCAATAAAATTGAACAATATGTAATAACAATAAAAACTATTATGCTAGATGTTATCTGTTTTTTGCATCTAGCATAATTGTTTTTATTTGTTATTACATATTGTTCAATTTTATTGATTAAACTGAATATTTACCCTTACCCTGTGGAGATTTTTACTGGCTAATTTAGCGCTCCCTTAATAATTGTTCTTCACAAAATAAAAATATTAATGATGAAAACTAGAGACTGTCCCCTTTCAGTTCTCTGTCTATTATTATTGTTGCTTATTTATATAGCGCAACATATTGTCTGCAGCGCTTTACAGAGAATATTAGATTCACATCAGTCCCTCCCCCTATTGGAGATACATACTAAGCTCCCTAACACATAAATACACACACAGGTTATTATAGTCAGCAGTCAATTAACCTACCTGCATGTTTTTGGAGTGTGGGAGGAAACTAGAGCAACTGGAGGAAAACCACACAGACACGTGGAGAACATACAAACTCCACACAGATAAGGCCTAGTCTGGGAATTGAACTCATGACCTCAGCACTGAGCCACCATACTGCCCGTCTAGGCCTGTCTAGTTCTGTGGTTAAGCTTTTAATAAAGGCAGTGCAGTGAATGTAAGTAATCAAGTTATCAACTACTACTTATTAACAGCTTAACCACAGAACTTTTTGTAATTATTACAGAGGCTGCAGCTTAGGAACTTGTGTATTTAAGACATGTGGTTCTCGGGCTTACAGACCAGCACCATGGAACTTGATTACTTTGAACTCTTTATAGGGCTACTGATATTGTGCAGTACTTACCAGCTCTCATTCAGGCATCTATCTTGTTTCTTCATGTAGTTTAACTGCAGTTTTGCAGTTTTATGAGCTAATGGACTATCACAATGGACCCCAATATTTACTTGGAAATTCTACCTTCTGGGCTATATATAGCACTTGGGTCATTACAAAGCATTTATCCGGTTTTACCTTAACTGTGTGCATTGTATATGAACATTACCTTTACCTGTGCGCTGTATTTATAATATCTTGAATATAATATGTATTATTTGCGCTGTCAGATAACTTTGGGCTGTCAGGTCGTGCCACGTGGAATTCTGGTTATTACATGTGCAGGTATAATTCATCACGGACTGTAGATTGTGGACTTTGTGTACGAATACGCTGAATAACAATTGATATGTTCACCATGTACACCATATATTTCCCTAGACTGTACGGGAATATGAAGCTAGATATTGTGTGCCAGGCTATGTCACTTTTTTGTCTGAACATCTATAAATTTTAAAAGTAGGATTCTCGTCTTGCTGGTTTTTGTGTTGTATTGTAAATCTTATCACCTACGGTCTTGTGAACTAACTGCGTCTTCTCAATGTCACTCCTTAGGGTCGGTGTACAAGAGAAAACTGCAAATATCTGCATCCTCCTCCGCACTTAAAAACCCAGCTAGAAATCAATGGACGGAATAACCTTATACAGCAAAAGACAGCTGCTGCAATGCTCGCACAGCAGATGCAGTTCATGCTCCCCGGCACTCAGCTACAGCCAATTGTAAGTAACTCGTCTATACAGCAGTTTTACGTAGTGTGTACTCAGGATGATGTGTCAAAAAAATTAATTGATTGTTACAGAATGCTTCCTGGATCAAGCACCATTCCAGTACCTACAGTACTATATATAGTATTTATATATATATATATATATATATATATATGTGTAAAACATGTATGTATTTTATGATAGCCAATAGGAAAACATTTAAAGCTATTACAATGCCATATTTCCCAGACATCTGTATTTCTCCATTGCCAATATATTCAACTCTACCTGGACCTCTTTCTGTTATATGCTGTTATCTTGGATTTTATGAAGCTACTGCTCTTGTTGTTTTTGTTTTTTTAATTTTTTTGCTAGTTAATTATAATTGTCACATAAAAACATGACACATCTATTAATATCGTACCATTTTTGCTGGGACACCTTGTGTGAACTGCCAATATACTAGTAACATATTGAAGAGAAATCCAAAGGTTGCATTTTAATGTTATCCACACATCAGTTCAGTGTTTACTAAGAGGGTTGAACTTGCTGAGGGGGAAATGCTGATTGCCTTTAAATTGTGTGGTGAACACTGATTGTGTCTGATGGTGAACACTACACACTTTGTAAATCTTAGCACCTGTTGCAGAGCAGATAAATGCATTGGTGCCAATCCAGAGTTGGGGAGGTGCAGCTTGTACACCATGTTGCAGTGTAAGGAGGGCCAGATTTAAATTTTGCAAACAGAATTAGGATTAAGAGTGATGTTTCCTAGTTCAGCTCTTATTCAGAGATTTAACATAAACCTATGTAGTACATGAATTCTATGTGCAAAACCTTATTTTCACTGCATGTAAAAAAAAAATTGTCAATTTGTACCCCACTCATCAAACATGGTTTGTCCTTACTCTTAAATGCTGCTTTAGCTCCATTATTACTAGACTTATCAGGCCAAAGCCAAGAACTTCTTAACACATTGCTCACATAAAATATATTGAACCAATACAATAGTACAGGGTTTCTCAACCAGTGGCACGCATAGGTGCTATGCAGGACTGCGGGTCCAGTAACTGTATGTTATTCTAGTTACTTGTTTTGGATGAAATAAATTAATTATTCTTGTGGTACTTCACCTGATTCCTTAGCGAGTAAATGGTATTCAAAAAAAAGGTTATCTCACATATTAGTAAACAATCACCAATAACTATTAAGTGACTATAAATTGATGTTTCTATTTCATGTCTACTTCAGGTAGTGTTAAATCTTGGGGTTAGGGGGTCATTTATGTTTATACCCTAAATCAGGCAACTTGTGGCGCGCAAGGTGTTGTAGAACTAGAAGCCTCAGCATGTCCCAGTAGCACTATATCTGCTCTTCACACACCTAAAAATGTTTGTTTCTATGCTACTTTTTACAAATATAAGATGTTGTGATGTTTTTACAGATGTTATCTCTTCACTCTTTTATTTTGTGTATTTTTTTTTCCTTGAAGTAATCTATAAATATAAAAATCAGATAAATGAAAGAATAAAATTTCTCACTGAGAAACTTCATGATCTTAAAACTTTTGGAGATGAATTATTTAATGTTTAGTTGCCATTCTTCAGTATAATAAAGTAATATGTAGCATCTGACAAAAATTCTAAATAAAATACAATAAAATAGCCCAGAGAAGGATAGATGCAAATAGCAACCTGCTAGTGGGAGAATGTAACTTTTATTGGTGTTTTCAGTGCTTTTATACTATAGTCTCCAGTTAATAGAAGGGATGGTTTTCATATTTGCATATTGTTTTTTAGTAATAACAATTTTTGTTTCCTTTTGGTTAAATAAAGGGTATTTGGCAATGGTAGGGTCATACTTTTTGACCCAATGTAAGTTCCATACTACTGCGATAAACCTGTAAAGTCTTTATTAGTTACACAATGTGTTCTAGTAAGGCACAAACTTCCTCTAGTATATTTTCTGAGGGTAAATATGAAATAATGTTGTGTAAGTTGACATTTGTTACAGTCGGTTTATATCTAACTTGTGTTCTTCTATTTTGTAAGTATCTGGCCTGGCACGGCCGAGACATGTTCCTAGGGAATAGAAGGGACGCATCTCCTGCTTGCTGGGACGGGGGATCCCCTATACCTTTTGAAGCTCAGCATTCCATTGCACATCACAAAGTAGGTATTGGATAAGCATGCAATCACAACCCCATGACACAATCTCTCAAAACATCACATCTTCATTATGAACTGATTCATGCAATGAAACGAAGTACCCCCAGTACAAATTTCCATTATGGGCCATTGGATCCAGGGGCTTGTCTCTGCATTATGAGAAGTGTGGTCACAGTATTTAACAAGCAATTACCATGCTAAGTCATTGGTACCGTCCTGGGCCTGACACATCAGCTATAGCTATTAGAGGCTTTTAAAGCAGGACATGTAGTTTCACAAGTCACTTTTTATATCCAACAACTATGGAGCACCTACAATTCAGGTTTTTTTTTAAACAAGACTGGGAAATAGTATAATAACATTAAAACAAGATATTGGATTATTTTTCCAAATATCCTTAATTAGCGCTAAGCCATTCTGTTGTGCATGAAAGAGACATCCAAGGGAGGAATATAATTCTTTTCTCCTCAAGGTTTTGTTAGGCCATTTGGCTTCAATATAAATAAACAATGGGGGAGGTGTAAACTATATAAATATGACTTTCTCAAAGTTTATGCTTTCTTGCCCATACAACATCATCTCTGATGTTGCAAACAATCCTTCCTAAAATCAAATGTTTATCATAATATTATGCATATTATTCTATTTATTCCACGGACTACACCAGAAAAGCTGCAGGTATATCACAATGGCTACAATGCTTCAGCGATATCTCAGTGGTTACATTAAACTTTATAAATGCATTTTGAAAATATTAAGATAATACAAATAAATGTCTTTTGGCTTTTGTTTTGTTTTGTTTTTTAACTATCTTTCACATATCATACACTTTTTAGCACACACTTTCAGATATGTTCTAAGCAACATAAAAAAGAACAACCTATCAAGGTTTGTAGTACTGCCCTAGTATAAAATAGTATTAGGCACCAGATCAAATGATGCGGAGAACTGTCTTAATAATTTTATGGTTATTGGTAGTCGTAGCCACACAATATGCACAAATCACTCCCTGTAGGAAGGACAGGAATATATTTTATTGAACGTTATTTATTTGAATGTTTTTCGCCACGAATTTTAACTTTGTGTAAAAAAAAAAAAAAAAAAAAGCTGTTTCGGGTTTTCCACATGGATAGATTAGATTCCTAAAATATGGGATTTTTTTATGCTTAAGTGGGAGGGTTACTTTACCAATATCCATGTACTTCATGGAGAGATAGTCACTTACTTGTAGTACCCCCCTTTCCTCCAGACAACTATAAAAGATCCCCATGATGACTATACCTCTCCATCTAGTATTTCAAGATGACATTATCATTTAAAAGGTTTCACACCTGATTAATACTCGGCCGTGCCAGCCGATTTTTACATTGTATTATCAGAGATGTTGATTTTCCTTTTTCTGTTTGATATCATCTATGGTAATTGCTATAGCCATTTTCATTATTTATTGCCATTCTTATAGTGGACCGAATCCATTTTTTGAAAATAAGATAACAGGTGGAAATTTACACCTGGTCAAAACCAGGTTCAGTTTCAGTGAGAATCAAATGAATTGATTTCTTTGCATGCAGGAAGAATATTTAGCTTTCTGCACAGCTTTATATTTAAACTGTTATTTACAGGCAGGCCAGGAAACATTACCTCTGAACTCTAATACTGTTTTCAATAGTTGGATTTTGCCTCCCCTGCAATTCAACACGGTTCTGCCTAAGTGGAAATGTCCACCTGCCTTCCTCTTATTTTTTAAACTCTAGATCTGGTCCAGTGGTTTTTCTTCATGTTCTTGATAAAAAATTAAAGATGTCTATGTATTTATTTGCATAGTATCAAAGACCCTTTTCATAGGACTCTGTCATAAATTGGAAACAGTTGCTTATGAAGTACTAAATCTAAACCATCTATACTACACTAGAATTATATGTGGTTGGAGATTATATAGAACAGTTCTTATGGATGTACAGTATCACAGCGGATGGTGTTGTACATGTAATACCCACACAAGCTGATACATGTAATGCATGTCATTCTTGTAGTGTATCTGGGTTAAGCACAATCATTAGTCACTGCCTAATAAGAATTAAAGGGAATTGTTTTGTCTGCTGAGCCAGTATTTATCATGAATAAGGATGTGCATGGATCCCACTTAACCTCACACCCACCAGTACGTTGCCTATTAGTTTTAAAGACTGGCACTCGGAGTTCATCAGAGCCTGAGCAAGGACTACAGAATAGGAACGGCAATTTAAGATAATGCCACTAAGTGATAAGTTACATGTACAGAGCTGCTGTAATTAGCACTGTTGAATTCATTAACCATGCACTAGTAAACATGCACTTTGCATTCGTGCGGATTACTTGCAGTGATCATTTAAATGTGCAAAACTGTATTACTGGAAGTGATTTTCTTTTACCTGATGAGACAGAAAAACAGATATTTTTTTTTGTATCGTCAGACAAGGGTATACTGTAAATTTGTTAGCTGAAACCGTTTTATGACCTGACTATCCACGACAGTATCAATAAGTGGTCAGTATTATAGTTAATTGTAGAATGATATATGCAAAAAACTAAAGCATGGTAGGGGGAATATACAAAAGGTGATAATATACACAATTTGTAGTTAAATCAAAGATTAGAAAGCAAGGTTCCAGATAAAAAAAAACCCCCATGATTTGAATGGATTCCAATTTTGAAAATACATCCTGCAGATAGATGCTTCTATAGGTGTCTATAGCAACCAGTGACATTTTAGCTGAAATTCCTAAATGAGAAAGGAAATTGGTTTCTATAAACAACGACATGCTTCCTACATAACTAACCTGTAGAACAACTTTCATAAATGTCCATTAATGTGTTGATTTGTCCTGTGTAAAGGTATCACTGTCTGTACCACGTGGCATACTCACAAATACTGGGCTTAGTCCACGTTAAAATGGAGTGTTGTCAATTAACAAATGATAAGGTCACATTATGATTGGAAAACTATCACATAGCCTTATAGTATATTTTATATAGTGTATAGAGTATATATAATAAAAGTAGAGATTGCATTATCACAATTTATCTATATCATCACACTTTGCTTGTAAGAATTAGGCCGTTTCAAATATTCCAGACAAAATAAGCAGACAACCAGTGATTTACATTTATTATACACATCTGTCTTCATCTTGATACAATGAAACTGAAAGCGTATGTCTTTTTTTTTTGCCCTTAAGAAATGTTTTATTGGGTTTTCTATATTTTTGTTTATTTATATATCCTTTGATGTATTCAGTTATCCTATATAGACAAAATGAAGCACATTATATTAAATTACATTATTACATAAGTAGAACTTCGAATGCATAACAAAAAAACCGCCATCTGTTTTTCTTATTTCTTTTTTGCTTTGTTTATTATAAATATATATATTTTCTTTCATCACCAAATAAATAGCACACAAAGTGTAAAGCAAGAATGTAAGATGTAGGGACGGTATTTGTGTACTTTATGCAATAGCTGTTAATTCCTTTGAAAGAGAACTATGGTTATATCATTTGCATCTTTGCATGAGTTGTTTGGGGCAAACATTATGGTGTTTTTTATGCGTTTTACTCCAGTGTCAACATCTGGTCCTTGGCATTTACTGCGGATGATTTCACAGTTCTGTGATTGTGTTACTTACTGTATAACTGTAATGTGTTGCAGTAAATGACTGTTGCTACTGGACTATTACTGACACTGTGTGCCAGATTTACTAAGCTGTGGGAAAGGAAAAGTGGAGATGTTGCCCATAGCAACCAGTCAGATTCTAGCTCTCACTTTCCTATTACATACTAGAGAATGTTAGAGCTAGAATCTGATTGGTTGCTGTGGGCAACATCTCCACTTTTCCTTTCCTGCAGTTTAGTAAATCTAGCTCTGTGTGTGTGTCACAAAATATTGCAAATTGAATTTGCAAGGCCGCAAGTATCTCACCAATTTCCCCAGTTTTTTTGAAATTTGTCAGTAGAACCCTTACTATGATACAGAAATTTCTCAGTTCCCAAAGAAGTGCTGACCAGGCAAAGCCAGTCCACAACCAAAGCAGGGTCTGGGGCAGATCAGGTGCATGCCTTACAAACTTTGGCCCACATACAGAGGAAGTTAATATAAACGTGTGTGGCCCGATTAACCTCATCCATCACTCCCAGCCCAAATAAACACCATTTCGGATCTCGCGGGAGAAGGGTGACATCTGTGTTAGATATACAAGCAGTAACACGTTAAAAAAAAATAAAAAAAAACTTTGAACATGTGAGTAAGACCATAGTAAATGGAGAAAGTGAGTGTCTGCCCCTCCCCCTCCCCACTTATCACAGGCGCTTGAGTGGGAGTTACAAATTTTAGCAAGTTCTTAGCAAGGTGAGGTACGCACTATGCATATTTTTGTATGTTGGAACCGTAGATTAGAAGTTAGTTTACAAAAATTACCCAACCAACTGTCCCACTCATCCTCATCTAAGGGGCCCAACTCTACCTCCAAAAGAGACAGGAGACGTTATAGATTCCTGATATTGTATGCTCAGACCCTTTGTCAAGGGGCAGAGTCCTCACCGTTAAAACGCAGGTGTGGGACAATTTTGTTATATTAGAGGTTATGTGCCATTGGGCTGGATGCAGACTTAAGAAGGAGCTTGAAATTAATAGAGGAAGGTTACTCCTGGGCTAAACCATGTTGATTGATGGGGTGTCATATTTCATCTAAACAGGGGGCGGGTTAGGGGCAGGATGAGTGAGTTAGGCGCAGTTCTGATTCCATCTAACTCACTCTTATGTGAATACGGTCCAAATAAAGGAAAGTTACTCCTGGGCTAAACCATGGTGATTGCAGGGGAGTGATATTTCATCTGTTGTAAACATAATTAGAGTTGAGAGGTAGCATTTCCTAGCTGAAGTCTAAATAACAGTGTGATAGTAACGCTGGTCAGTATCTGTGTGCAGTAAGCAATTCAAAGGTATATCCCCTGTATGCAAAGAATACACTTAATTTGACTCCCCTGAAATCAACATGGTTCAGCCCAGGAGTAACTTTCCTCTCTTAGTTTCAATCTTCTTCTTTAGTCTGGATCCAGTCCATTATTCTTAGAAATATAATTGTTTTAATTATTTAATATATGACTTTTAATGTTATATTGCATATATTCACATTGTGGAAGACCCCTGTCACTTAATTATGTCTTTTTCTCAATTTTACATGATTTACCTTACAACATGAATGAGAAATGACGCATAATTGTTTGTCTCCACAGACCACATTCCCTGTGACTCCATCACTTGCAACCAGCCCATCAATGGCTTTCAGCCCGTACCTGAGTCATGTCTCTCCAGGAATGGGCCTGGTTCCTGCAGAGCTTTTACCAAATACACCTGTCCTGGTTTCTGGAAATCCAGCTGTTACAGTACCTGGTGGCTCTGCTGGTCAGAAATTGGTTCGTACAGACAAACTTGAGGTATGTGGGTGACTGTGATGGAGACATAAAATGTCTTATGCATATACATTAACTAAAGACTCAAATTATACTCCCTGAGTATAAAATACATGAGGTCTATGGGGGGTATATTTAATTCTAGAGGCTTCTAAAGAGGAAAAGTATGGAAGCTGCAGATAGCAATCAGATACTAGCTACGTTTTTGTAGAATATCATTGAATGATAGCTATAATCTGGTTACTATTGACAACATGTCTTCTTTTCTAGAATCCCTCTACACCATAATCTCATTTTAATAATATCCACAAGTAAAATAACATTTTTGCACTGTATTGGTGTGGGGAACAATGCTATCACTCGACCTGTGCAATAGTTTTTTTGTGCTGTGTATATGATCTACAAAAGAGGCAAATGTTTTATAACCAGCAGCATCACTGTAGCATTTGAAAGAGTTTTGTACCCCCCATTAATTGATATTTTTATTTTTGTGAATACTGCTTCATCCACATTCTTGTGAAAATTGCTTTATTCACCAGCAAAATTGGTTTACTTTTAATTATATATAATGTGACACAAAATGGTGGTTGCTCAAATGCAAGATGCATGAAAGACAGGGGTAATATACATAGAAACAAGGTAAAAATGCCACAGTATACCTTGTTTATCCAGTAGCTAACTTGCAATTCTATTTGTAAAATAAAATGCAGATATATTAGAGACACACAGTTGCAAATATGATAAGCCACCTGCTACGTTCAAGGCTTTTTAGGTTTTTTTCTAAGTGGTCCTAACATTTAACAGTGAGAGTCCCAATGTTCAGTTATATGTCATGTGTTTTTAATTTGAGAGCTTACTCACCTAGAGGCATTCCTCAAAGCCTTAAAATATGCCTTATGTGGATCAACAGTACAAATGTATCCAGACTTCTGCTTGTGTTACATTGGACACTCTGTATTTTCATAAAAATTACATGAATTTCTACGCTGCTCCATGTCTGAGTGTGAAAAGCAAATGCATTGGGGAAAAATTATTTCAAGCAGACACTTGGTGTAAATTCCATTACATAATTAACCACACCATCTGATTCATACTTAGTGTCATGCTTATTCTTAATGAGGCCTAAACAATATGTAATGATTTTTCTTTCTAGTAGCAACATTGGGCTGGATCCAGACTTAAGTAAGTTCTTGAAATGAGTTACTCTTGGGCTAAACCATGTTGATTGCAGGGGGAGTCAAGTTAATTGTATTCTTTGCATGCAGGGATATATCTTTGAATTGCTTAAAGCACACAGAGACTGACCAGCTTTACGATCACACTGTTATTTAGACTTGGGATAGGAAACATCACCTCTCACCTCTAATACTGTTTACAACAGATGAAATATGACTCCCCCTGCAATCACCTGGTTTAGCCCAGGAGTAACTCATTTCAAGCACTTACTTAAGTCTGGATCCAGCCCATTATGAGCATTAGAGCAATCTGATAGGTGCTAATAAAAAGAAAAACAATAATTTTTTTTTTATTGCTTTAAGGTTTGCAGAGAATTTCAGCGTGGAAATTGTACACGTGGGGAAAACGACTGCCGCTATGCGCACCCAATAGATATCGCCATGATCGACACCAACGAAAACACTGTAACAGTTTGCATGGATTATATTAAAGGCCGATGCTCTAGGGAGAAATGCAAGTACTTTCACCCCCCTGCACACCTGCAAGCCAAAATAAAGGCAGCTCAGCACCAGGTGAACCAAACAGCTGCAGCTGCAATGGTAAGGGTTTGCCCAGTCTCTCTTTCAATCTCTCTCAAGAGTCTTAGTACCTGGGGGCTAATTATAATGAACTTCAGCTTATTATGACTTGCAGATTTTAAGTTTAATTTATCTGTTTAAATCATGTTTTAACTATTGGAACCACCTGTGATGGCACAATGTGTCCATTATTTTATATTTATGCATCATTTGTGCATGTTATGTACATTCACTCAGTAATTAATTTGAATAGAAAAATGCATCCCTTTAATTTATAGTCTGCATGATGCTTTTGAGTCATACATTTTGCATACAGTTTGCATGGGTCAAGCTGGCTCCACTTGGGTTAAGGGTTAATAATTGATTACTTCTCATTTATGGGGCTACAAATAAAAATGTTATGTTCATTTAGGCTGGAAAACTAAATTCCTTCATGCTCATAGTACGCAGGAATGGTTTATATTTCTACAGCATCTTTATCAGTTAAGGTTGTTTCCACTTTTCCTTTGGGGTTTAGTCATTAAATGCCCTGTACAAAATAAGCAGGTCACAAGGGAATTCTATTCTCTCAAACATGACTAATTGGATGCCTAGTGCTTAAATCTAACATTTGGAGCAGCCCCTATATAAAGCTCTCTTCCCCCAGCGAAAAAAACAATGGGATTAGCTTAATTGCATGGGGCTGATTCAGAGATGCACTTACACCTCTTTTTTTTTTAGGGGCAAGTTTAAAACTCGGCTAAACCATTTTTCAAAGTAAGGAGTGTTTTAATTTAAACATTTTTTATGCAGGGAAAATACATTAGTTTTACACACAGAACTAAAATACTGCATCGCTTTATGTTTATTCTATAAAGTAGAGTTGAGCTAAGAAACTTAACCTCCTAATTTTAATTCTGGTTTTCCAATTTAAGTCTGCCTCCCCTTGCAATCCAACATGGTATTGCTCAGGTCTACACTTGCACCTAAAAAAATGTGGAAGTGCAACTCTGAATCAGCCCCCCATGTGTCCATTTTTTTTATAGATGTTAATATAGTGGTCAAAATTCACCTAACTTTACAATTTGTCTGGGAAAAACATCTAACGTTTCCATTTAGCACATTACTACTTAAAAAGTTAGAAAAATACCCATCATATTATGTCACATGTTAAGTCCCAGTAGACTCTGCTATGTATGCAAATAATCAAATATGCAAATAATGTCACAGAACAATATTTGTTCTGTCTGTAGTTTTATTTTACGTTGTAAAATACCTGTAAGGTGTAAATTCTCAGTGATGCCGATAGTGCCACCTTCAGTCTATAATAATACAACTTGGGTTAGTAGTTTCTTTATTTGCTTGTATTATTGTTTTCATAGCAAACCCTCTAATATGACAATCCACTAGATACAAAATACTTTCCTCCTAAACTTCTAACAGTCACTCATCTGATTTTAATGAATTAATGATGTTTGAAAAGCATTTTTAAGTTCAACACCGGTAGTTACCATAGTAACTGACATTTAGAAGCTCAGGAGCAGAATATTTGTGCGGAACGGAATGGGTCATGGAGGGTTGGCATTAATAGGTAGTTATTGTAGTTTAATCACTGGGGTGAGTCATACAATAAGTAGGCTTTCACATTAAATTTTAGAATTATTTATAGACTTCATAAGTACCGTTTGCACAATGATGAGCCTTGACAGAGCTATTGTGCTAAGGATTACTAACTCTGCCATAGTCTGGGCCTAATCTGTTTTCTATGAGTGCTATGATTAAGCTAGCATTTTCAGAAAAAATGCTTTACTTATTGGGTGTGGTTCTGACAGAGGCCAGTGAACTGTATAATGGAATGCACACAGAAGGATTATCTATGCCCTGCTATTCAGAATGCCCACTCTCCCTGATGTGTCAGCTTGTATAATTGATATGTTCATCCTCTTCTGCAGTGTTCTGACATCCCCTCACTCAATAAGTCCATCTTCTCTCCCTGCCTTTCACTATTGCTACTGTAGACCTATCAAGCTACTTTCTCAGCTATGATTGGCTAACAAGTGCCCCTCCCTCTTGTAAAAGATAGACAACATATAACTATTTAACAACATATAACTATATAACAACTATTTATTATTCTGATGTATAGAAAAAATCCATATAAAATCCATATAACTACAGAAACCATATTAAACTAGTGAAGGCAAATAGCTTACGCATATTAAGAATATCAAACGTGTAGGTGAAAATCGCTTACATTATTTTCCAAATAACAAAGAAAACCAAAACAATTCTTAGTGTTACCTTTTTTTTTTATAGCCATGTTTGTTTTGCAAAATGAATTACCTATCAATGCTGATCATGCAGGCAAAAAAACAAGCATTTTAAGAAATACAATATATTTACTGATTGTTGTCAAACCCAGCAACATAGGCCTGATCCAGAATATATCACTTGCTCTTACTTATGCATTCCCTCCAACATGACCCCATCCATTAGGTACAGAATACTCTGCTCCTGAGCTTCCAACTGTCACTCACCTGGTTTAAATGAATTAACTGATGTTTGAATAACACAGTTCTCTTCAACAAAGGTGGTTTCTATAGTAATTGACAGTTGAAAGCTCAAGAGGAGAGTCTTTTGTACCTAATGGAATGGGTCATGTTGGAGGGTCTGCTTATGTATCAATCCGCAATGTCCTATATATTTTAGATCTGTGAGCAGGGCTCTCTTTCCTACCCAGTCTGTTTGTTACTACCCAGTCTTGTTACAATGATTGTTAAAATTGTAAAGCGTTATATTAATCTGATTGCGCTATATAAAAACCTGTTAATAAATACATACATTTCTATTAGATGCAATCATACAAAACCACAGGGTTACATTTTAATTACCTCCACAGAGGAACTTCCGACAGCAAGGGCCTACCTTAACCTTTTCCCAGTAGTACGGAATTCTGCATGGATACACAGAGAATTAAAGTCTATACTGTATGTTGACTAAGAGGGAATGCTTCTTGCAAACTCAGCCCAGTCCCTGTGTTGGAAGTCTTATTGGTCTTAAGTCTGAATAAACCAGAATACATTCTAGTGTTTTAGTCTGTGTGCACACTCAATAAAAACTGACATAGTCTGATTGAAACATACAGTAATTAGAGGGAAAGTCTGAATCCGGCCCATAAATCTTGTCTGGTGAATATTAGAATGCAGCTAATGTTTTCACAGTATGCTAGTACCATACCAGCCAAACACAGCTAGTAGCAACTGGTTTTCACTTATGCAATTTCTACTGCAGAGGCTGAATCATGATTACTTATTTGGCCAAGAGGTGTGAGAGGGAGTGTCGGTCGGCACACCTTTATTTCTATTAACCACTGCTGCTACCTACAAAACAGAATTGGACACAACATGATGATTGTGACCACTCATTGCTTGATATAATAACACCATCTGCAGATAATCACATCATTATCATAATCCAGTTATATAACAATACGACACAAGCTTATGTTGTTCACTCCACCTCAAAATAACCCCCCCCACACCCCAAAAAATGAAGAGACTATTTGATTGATGTACATATTTAGTTTTTGGGTAAATAAAGGAAATATGTTGTGTGTGAAAGAACAGCTGTTATGTGTATTTCATCCTTCCACGCAGAATGAAACTTTTTAAATAGGAATGTGCTTTAGTTATATTGTTTTGGTTTCTTAAAGCAGCAACCTTTTCATAAACTGACTGAGAGATCGAATCAGGGTCACAAATAATGTCATTATTTTTGCAAGAGGTCTGGGCCAGTTTTAGGTGGAAGTGTACACATGAGCAACACCATGTTGAACTGCAAGGGCTGGAACATTTCAACTGTATTGCCCTTACTCCCAAACTCTGAGTCAGCCCCACTGATTACTGCACTTCTGTATTAAATAGGGGGTCATTTGGATAATTAAGCATGGGGAGTATTGGATTGAATTGATGAACGAGAGAGTTTATATGGCAGTGTAGTATGAGAAGAGAAACTGGGGAAACTGAAGCAGGGGAATTTTGAGAGAGAGAAGCATGTGAGGGTGCAGTATAATAGGGGGCAATTGAATGGCAGTAATCCTTGTGAGGGGCAATTAGAGGGACAACAAGATGGCAATGGAGCACTAAAGAAGGAGCCGTTTAATTTATGAGAAGGGGTGGTAGGAGGACAGTGATTCACAAGAGTGGGCTATTTTATAAAACTGATGGGTGAGGGTATAGCAAGATAGATAGCAATAGGATGTCAATACATGAGGGGATAATTTGTGACAGTGAAGTATAAAAGTGGACAGTTTGATGGTACTTATAGGTGATGAGAGTAAAAAGTGAATTAATTAAGCAGTGGGTGTGATGACTTGAAACATATATATTTCACTGATTTTATCAATGTGAGTTAAGGTAAAAACAAGCAAATAAAAAAATACAAATGGTATGTTGTGGGTTGCTGCTTTCTAGAAAGCAAAAGTTTATATATTTTTCTTATATTGCATTAACAATAGTCACCATTCCGTGCATGTTTAGCTTTTAGCATATTATATAATGCATTCTTTATTATTTTTTTTTTTCTCCCCTTTCTTTCACCTGTTCACAATGTTACTCCTCTTATGACATGCCTCTGCTTGCTGGTTTTTGTTGTTATGCTTGACCCCTTTCGGGCCATTGCCATCATGTGCTCCCTGCCTGCTAATTAAGACTCAGCCAGCTGTCACATCACTGAAGCGACCTCACAACACCACCCTTGACCTGGTACTTGAACCTATGACCTTCTTGCTTTGCATGTGACCATCTTCAAGTGCATGGATTCCTGTTTGTTTTGTCTACATGAAAATCTGTAAACATGCATTCAATGTTTTCTACTGGTTTGCAGCCTATGTCTGTGATATATTAATCATTATAAACATCAATGTGTATTTATTGTACAATGAACCTGTAACACTGAAAGCAGTCATTTTATTAGATGCTTATTTTGCCAGCTGGCTACACACAGAGATGGCCAGAGCATTATATCTGGCACCGGGGATACACACACTATGAGATTATTGGGACAATCAATTAGTTGATCATCCAATTTTCGGGAGTTCACACAAATAATCTCGGTAGTGTGTAGAGGAGATATTTTTATATAGGTAAAATTGTCTTAAAATTCTGGATCTTTTGTCTTTACTAGAATATATCTGACACAAAGTAACGATAACGTATAGTGTGTGGGCATTTTCTGACTTAATAATGAAAAGCTCTGAATCTGCACAGCCGCTTCCAGGAATGAATTGAGAAGGATAAGCAGGGCTTTCATCACTTTCTTACTGCTGTATATGCCGATAATTATGATGTCAGCGAGATGGGTAAACTCTGGCCAGGACATGGCGGTGTCACATACACTGACCTGTTAATTCCTGGTTCAGACGCCACTAGTTGTCAAGAGGAATGCGGGCTAGGAGCAGGGGGTTGGAACTCCACTGGCCTGAAAGCCATCCAGTCGGCTGCTCGCGCCTACCAATCTTGGCAGCCCGTCCTCATGAGACTCTGGAATAATGATCATTGGTCAAAGCAGGAAAGGTGACACTGATATCAGGACCTTTCCCTAGCGGAAAATCATCCCATTTATTGGGCCATCTTCTGCTCGGACTGCTAATCATTGTAGCCAGCTTTATACCATTTTATCCTGTAGTATTAAGCTGGCTTTAGTGACATGTGTAGACATCATACTCAGCATTGCCTCTAATTCTATTGAATTAATAGACAGTATTTTCATTATTAATCCAGATGTTCCTCCACTAACATTCCAATAATTCAGGTGACAAAGATATATTTTAACATTTTTGTAGTGAATATTTTACATACATATATGTTATTTGTTACACACACACAGCATTAGGCTGCAAACCATTTTTTCCATCTCTGCAAACAATGGCCTTAGTTTTGCATTTCTTTAACCTTTACAAAGTAAATTGCTTAGTGTACATCCTTTTTTGAAGTAATTGTCTTTTGTAGTTTATTTGATTCTGCTCTGGTCATGCACCAAGTAGCTTCAACTTGTTGTTAATATTTTCTAGTTAACTGCTGCTAGGCAACCTGATGCATTTTGGCTGTTAGAATAATATGGTGCAAAAATTACTGGTTGCCAGCTATTAAAATTAATAACTACATTTATTAAAGAAATGATTAGATTGTTTGGTATAATTGACTGTATCCGAAAAATACAACATAGAGTTGCTTAGTGCATGGCCGATATATTTTTGTGTAATGTTAACAAGTATTTGTGGGCCACAGGATGATTCACTGTTATGTACTAGAATATCATAAATACTAACGTAATATTATCCAGTTGCTCAATCACAGGTGTTGGAGAAAAATGTAAACACCTTTAGTACAAGGTAAAATACATTTGGCAAGAAAGGGTTTGTTTTCATACTTTGACTAAATGTGCTTGTTGTAGTTCTGTGCTTTCAGTAGAGAAGCAATCAACTAACCAGTTTAATGGACTATAGACTGACTAACATTACAAAATGCGGTTGTCATCACTGCCACCTCTTTGCAATTGGTTGTCAGCTAGAACAACTGAGATCTCTCCCATGGAAACAGTTGTTATAGGACATTTGTATCTACAAGTAAACCAAAAAATTGCATTATTCTAACAAAGGCTATAGTGCAAGAAACTGCAGTATACTAAATTATCTTGCTAGGGATAAGCACTTATAAAGTCATAATATAAAATAATAACAAACACAATACATGAATGGTATAGATAGACAGTCTCTTTGGAGATACAACAAACAATGTTATACAGGGAAAACGAGGCAGCTTTGCTAATAAAGCATCTGTGTGAGAGAGTATTGTAACAACCCCTGAATATAAAACTAAAAAAGAAAAAAAAGTTAAACACAGCACCAAGAGTAAACAATCAGGTGTAATTTGTAATGGGTTATGTATTAGTGAGGGTAGTGGCTTAGATGCTCAGAAAATATACTGCAGCCATTTACTAAATATAAGCAATTTCGTAATATATAAAAACAATAAATCAGAAAAATAATATAAAAAAATAAAACAGAATATGTTTCAAATTATTAATAAACTATTGATTATACTTTTAGCAGCAAGGAATATAATGCCACCTGTATGATGCTCAGCGTTTACCGTGCTGAAGGTAGATTGAGATAAATGCTCCAGATCACAAGCATACATGTTTATCACCATACAATGTATCAGAGTGCATATAACTTATAAATGACAATATGACTAGTGCTGCTTTCACATCACCAACTGTGAAAGACCCGGGTTTTTCCAGGAGATGAAATAGCGGGTATAAAAAAAACCACCTTTTAACTCCTCAAAAATCCGGGAAATTCACAGGTATGTACCTTTCACATCACCAATGAATTTCCCGAGTTTTAGCAGCTTAAACCCGGCAGGGCATGCTGGTGGTTGTAGTTCTACAATCATCAGCATGCCCAGGTATAGCAGGGCATGCTAGCACTTGGAGAACCACAAGTGCCAGCATGCCCTGTCACTTGTGACAAACGCATACCCCTTCTAGCACATTAATAAAATATAGGGGCGGCCCCTACCCTAAAAAATGCTAAACATTTATCCGACCTAAATAGACTTCCTTAGCAGTGTACATGAAAAAGTTTACATTCCTTTCCTGGAGACAGGACAAGACATTAAAAAGACACATGCATGTATATAACCAGCGTTCCTCTGCTTCCTGTGTTGTCTTATTCCCTGTTCTGGAATCAGGATAGAATGTTGTTGGTGAGAGTAGCTTGGTTCCTCCTCCGTTTCATTGCATGTACTAGAATTCCCTTCACCACTAGTGTTGTAGCAATTAGGCGGTAAGGAGGTGGGAGACCAGCCTATAGCGCATTCCTGTCAGCAGGATGCCTGTATTATGTCTGGCTCCATTCCACCAAGGGAATGATGTCAGCAGCATGAGCTGCCTGGCCTCAGCACTAGAGGGAAAAGTATTCAAGCCCTTTTGGTGAAGCCTGGTTTTTCCATGCTGAAAGGGGGCAGAAGGATGTCACACAGCGGGCACCTGGACTGTTAAAATGTTTTTGTCAATTCTTTCTTTGCTGTGGATTACAATTTGGGTTAGCAAGCACGGTCTCTAAGCATGCCATGGAGGAAATACGCCTCTATTCTAAGTTGGGGTAAACTCAAAGTTTGGCATTATTTCTTGTAGATTTGTTGTTTTACTGAGCAATCTAGATAGCATTTTTTTTGCAGGCAGGTTAGAAAACAGCAAGGTAAAAGCTGAGTTAAAGGGGTAAAAAACACCTTGCTTAAATAGATGAACCTTTTGGGACAAACTATTACCTGGAGATTTTACAGCAAATTTCTGTTCAGATTGCATATCCACTGAGCAGCTGCAGAAGGCCCTCAGTACAAGTGACACATTTTCTTTCAGGGGTCTGGAGAAAATGGCGTTAATGAGCTGCCGGTCGACAGGCCCTGGCCACTACCAAGGACACCAGATTTCCTGACACGAGCACGTGGTGCATCCAAGTCTGGAATCCTTGAAGTTGTGGCATGGCTGTTGAGGCCAGGCTCTTAAGAAAGCATGGTTTCTCAGAAAGCGTTATAGGTACACTTCTAAAGCCTGGAATACATCTACCTCCAGCCCTTACCACAGAATACGTAGGACTATCT
This sequence comes from Limnodynastes dumerilii, assembly GCA_011038615.1. Classification (NCBI taxonomy): domain Eukaryota; kingdom Metazoa; phylum Chordata; class Amphibia; order Anura; family Limnodynastidae; genus Limnodynastes; species Limnodynastes dumerilii. The sequence continues at coordinate 706,292 of WWET01000226.1, forward strand.
AATAATGTGTCTATTATTAACATCCTAGAATTGAGCCTTTGGAGGAGACACATCTAAAATTTCTAAAGTGGAAAGTATCTTTCCTGGTAGCAATCATTTTGTGAGTAGAATATCAATATCAATGAATTGTAGGTGCTCTGGTTTTAGTAACTCTCGGACGTATTCACAGATACGCGTGTATAAAGGATGCAAATATATGCACGTACGTGGGAAGGCAACACCCATGACACTCCCCTTACAAAGACATTTTTTGGTGACTTACGCGTCCATAGGGCAACCTTAACTATACGTGTGTAGTTACGTGCGTAATTTTCTTCGTACATGTGTTCATGACTGACAGCGCCCATATTAGTCCATTTAAATGGCTCCCCCCCTCCTACTTTCACTAATCTATGCATGTACGGAATTCAACCACGCCCCTCCATACATGTCACTAAGACCGATTTAAAAATCCATGCGTAATGGACTTCCGTGCCTAAATCCAACATAGCTTGCATAAAAAAAACTACATGTGTATTGGTAACATTAGGGTCAATGCGATCGCCGCAGGCTCCATTATGCGTCCTGCGGCAGGCTGAGATGATCTGGTGCGCTCTCCGCTGTCCCTCCGGATGAAGCTGAGGAAGCAGTGCCCGCCAGTGTCCTGAATACCCCAGTAAGTCTGTTAACTCTTTTCATTATTTTTTTACTTTAAACAATTAGCAGTAATTTTTTTTTAATTAGCGGTATTTAATGAGGATTTTTTTTAAAAAAGGGGGCATTAAATGTTTAGTGTTTTTAGGATAGGGGCCGCTGAGCATGCTGATGATTGTAGCACTACAAGCATCAGCATGCTCTTCAGCGTTAAAATTCCACTAAAACCCGGGTTTTTGGTGGACTTATAACGCTGCCATGTGAAACTCACGGCACTGCTCCCAGAAAAGACCCGGGTACAAAATACCGGGTTTTTCTGGGAGGGTGATGTGAAAGTGGTATTACAAATAAAAAAGGATAATACAAAAAAAAAAAAGCCATTCTGTAATTTGTCCTTGCTCCTGCTTCCAGCGTTCTCCCCTCAGTGTCCCTACTTTTAATGACGAACACGTGAAGTCTCTGCGTTACAATATTCTATCTTACTGGAGTCGTGTTAACAGCCCTTTCAGATGAATGCTAGTCAGGAAGTGCCAGCAAGTTAACTAGCACACCACAGCGGTTACATACTACACCCCTCCTGTACCTTCACTTGGGAAAAAGCACCAATGGAAGAATTATATGAAACAGACCTCTGTAGATGCTCTTCTATTGCAGCCTTTGGCAGAACTTGTTGCATTAGAACAGAGTTGAACTAGGACTGGGACATGTGGGTTATTAGTATTAATGGTAATATGTATCTAGTGATTTTATTTAAAAAAAAACATGCTTTGGTTAGGGCAGAACACTGAAAAATAACATGAAATGCAAATCTATTTGGTTGTAGCAAGGTCAAAATAATGTTTATCGTAATTGTCCAATTACTCCTACATCCATATTTATTTTTGTTCCCATTAAACTTGTTTACATAGGAAAGTAATGAGATAGGTAGGTAATGTATTGTAAAGAGGAATATGACGCAAGGTATCTGCCCACTTCCATTTAGAATGTATCTTTGAACAAGAGCAAATATTGTTACACTAGATCACCTTCACTTGACCAGAAATAGTTTTCTATGTGCCTCATTTCAACTGACTTCTATAGCATTCTATCCTGAGCTGCCCATGCCACACAAGCATTTAAATATGGTCTGTTACATTGAACACAACATAGGGGCAGATCCAGACGCACGCACTACATGCGTGAGAGGGTCCGTAAGTACGATCGTGTAACGAGTGCACGCCCCCTGCACTTCCCACTCGTGGTAGTAAAACTGGACACTTACGTGTCCAGATTCCAACCTTAAATAGTACGAATAGGCCACAGATGTGGTCGTAACGGGGCTTCCCCTGCCCCATAGCCTTCATTTAAATGGCTATCCTCGCTTATATGGTGGGGATTGAGCCATCGTAAGGGAAGGGTCTGCCCCTTTTCCCTGTAAGTATTGTCGTACTTTGTTACGTACGATAGTACTTACGCTATGGGAACATCTGCCGCGTACATGCGCAGATGTTCCCTGACAGTGAATTTACGCAAATGACTTGCGTACATTCGCTGCCGTACGTAGGTCTGGATCTACGTAGTTCTGAAAGTGATTACACGCTACAAATAGCACTATGTAACTCATGCTCTTTTTGTAATTATCAACATGAATTTTGAGATTTACTTTCTTAATAAAAGAAACTTAAACAAGTGTCACTTTAATCATGCATCTTCTGAAACCACCTCTGTCAGCCATTCTGTTTGCCCTGGTCAGTGAGCTACACAGCTCAAAGCTCTCAGTGAGTCAAGCAAGTTTTAAGACAGGATGAAAAGAAAGCACGCCAAGTGCATATAGAGCTCAGAGGGACATTCCAAAGCCTCTCTGCTAATTTCATGCCGTGTACATGCCATAAAAGAGAGCTTGACAAATTTTTCATATTATAAGAACAGGAATACAAATCTAGGAGCCAAGCACACACCCTAACCCCCTGTATTATCTAACCTCTGTTCTCTTAACTTGTGTTATGAATTCCACTTTACATCTTCCCATATCGCACAGTGCTGACACAGACTGATACTGGGGGAGAGGAGCCGCCCCAGCGGGTTTTTTCTCGGCTCCTGCTGACTACCATCGGCATTGTGTTGTGGGGAGCTTCTCTCGCAGCAGTTTCGGCAGGAGGGTAAAGGAGCAGTGGTGGTCGCATCTTAATGTTGACCAGGGATTGCTTAAACCCTGCCATAAAATGTATTTTAACCTATAGGAATCCAATAAGCTACAAGCTTTAATTTAAAACAATGAGTAGGAAAGTATGATTTATGCCAAAACTGTGCCAATTATCTATACACAATATAGAGAACCTCTCAATCCTGTATGAAATTGCTCATCAGATTGCACCAGATGCTAGCCACATCAATGTCCATAATATATATTAAATTGCAAGCTTATTGCCAGTGTTGTGTAGATACTAGAAACCACATGAAAATACACCAGCTATGTTCTTTGTTTAGATTTATGTCCACAACCCTGCATTAGTGGATCTGCTTATTTAATGATCTTTGGGGGGAGGGTTGTTTCTCTTTTTAACATATATGAATTGTTCAACTAGATTATCCTGTTGCCCACAACTGCTTGTAATGAAACCATATAAAATCTAACAAACCTCCCATTGTTTTTTACTTAGAGGTATATGTAGCAAATGCCAGGATTGGAAAATCACAGACATTCAGCGAATCTGTTGGATTAAATAGGAATCAAAATATATAAAAATATTTTTATGAAAGCAAAACCCACTGTTTAGAAAGTGTGTGTTGTATATTTGCAAATGCAATATGTCTGGTTTTGCCTTTAATAAAAATGTAGCTATCTGGCCAAATTGTTGAATATTTCTGATTTTTTATAATTCCGGGACTTCATACATATACCAGCAATGCCCTTATTCTCTCTTCCTATTTTGTGATGTGTTTCAAATCCCTCAGTTTTCTCCTTTACTTAATTTTATTATTGATCTCTGACAAATGTATCTGTTGCAGACGATTTTGTGAATCAGACCTTGTATCACGCATGTTCATTTTATTGCAACTAATTCTTTCCTCATCCACAGGCACTGCAGCCTGGAGCCCTTCAACCTTTACCAAAGAGGCCAGCACTTGAAAAAAGCAATGGGGCCACCACAGTGTTTAACCCCAGTGTTTTCCACTACCAACAGGCTCTAGCAAATATGCAGTTACAGCAACCTGCATTTATCCCAACAAGTAAGAGACATTTACTGAGAAAACCTCTGTGTTACACTTACTCAACCTGTGGCTTTCTGTCTGTTTTGGAACTTCAAATATACCCTGCTGAGACCAGTAGAGCATAATGGGAGTACCAGTACCCCAGCAAACGCTAAACTACATATTGTCAACTAAAGCACCACTACTTTTACATACTAGTATATGTCTAGGATGATTCATGCATAGGATTATAGCACCCAGCCATCATTTGCTTAGTGCAGGCATAGGCAACCTTTGACAACTCCAGATGTTGTGAAACTACAACTCCCAGCATGCTCCAACAACACAGGCATAGCTTATACTTGGCAAATCATGGTGGGGCTTCCAGTTTCACAACTAAATTTAGTGAAACTAGATTTACTAAACTGCGGAAAAAGGAAAAGTTGGGGTGTTGCACATTGCAATCAATTCTAGCTGAGATTCTAGCTGACATTCTCTAGTGTGTAATAGGAAAGTAAGAGCTAGAATCTCATTGGTGAGAAGTCTTCATTTCATCTTCCAATATACAAGGATAACATTCCAAATATAGGACATTAAAATCCACTTACATATAGCAGGATTTACATCCCATATGATCCTTAGTAGACAACCTTGGAAATTGTATTCAAGCTTTTATTTTCATTTTTTTCAGGAACAATAAAATAAATCTTAAAATGCTGTTGCATGATATACTTCAATGTTTAACTTAAAAAAATGGATCAATATTTTATAGATAGATACACTGTAGACACACAATATTATGTTATGCAGTTTGGCAAAAGCTAAGGAGCCACATGTTGATCAAGTCTGTTGTAGATTGTAGAGTAACTATTTCCTGTTAATTACATTTCATATAATTGGAAATGTAATAAGACTTCAGTAAAGTAGCTGCCGTAAAGTGTGTTCATCCCTGTATCAAGTCGTCTTTTTAGGCTAGTTGTCTTTTCCTGTCATGATTAAGATCCAGATAGGAATGACACACATCATATATGTGCTTATAAATGTATTTAATTGAAATGTTTCAGTTTCCTTAATTATAATTAGCTTTTCCCTTTTTTTTCTCCTTTTCTTTGTTTTTGTTTTCTCTTTTTCTTTTAATAACGCTGTCTTGCTTTGCACTGTGATTGCATGCTGCTCCTGGTTTAACCTTCATGGTGATGTCACATGGCTTGCTGCTGTGATACCTACCACGCTCTTCCACTCCGCCACGTCCTCT
>WWET01000226.1:711356-729001 GCA_011038615.1 Limnodynastes dumerilii
TCCAATCCGCCACGTCTTGTTATGGTTACCATTAACCCTCCACCCTCCTGTATGTCGCTTCCATGGTTCCCTCCTGAAAGTACCCATGATGCACGGTGCTACGCCCACCACTGTGTCTGCAGCAACAACACCTGCCACCAGCGTGCCCTTCGCTGCAACAGCTACAGCCAATCAGGTTTGGCCCTTTAAATAGCTTTATTTCACATTTAAAATCCTGGCATATTGTTCAAAAAGAACATTTCATATTCAGTTTTTTAGATGGGTAACAAGCATATTGTGATTTTTTTTTTTCCATGTTGTATAATTGTAAAATGGAGTTCATAGTAGTTATTCTACAATAATATTAACTACTCACTACATTATCTATCATTTCAATTCTAAAAATAAAATCAAGACACACAAGGTGTATATGTAACTGCAGTGAATTATTATTACTGCATTTAGTATATTACAAGGTTTTTTTAGCTTAAAAATATGTTTTAAATCACCAAGTCAAGATAATTAATAGTATATTTCCATTACATGCAACACTATAATGTAATTGATAAGAGAGATGCATGTTATCAGTAGGTGTTTATTTGCAAATATTGTGAACTTTTGTATGGTACAGTGTTGTGTTGCTGTGGAAAATGTGTGTTAAACTTAAATCAATACTTAAGCATTCTGGTGAGCTCATCCTCATTCTGAGTGGTCAGGCCCCTAGTGCCAAGGAATAGACTAGAGGTACAACCAAGCTGAAAATAAGCCTATATAAGAGAAGCGTAGGGTACACAGTATGTAGCAAACAAGTGCTACCTTAAGAAAATTACCCAACTTAGTCCAAAAAAGGAAATCATTTGTGCAGCTAAAATGCTACATGTGCCCTAGCCAATCAAATATTCATATTACACAGAATCCCTCACTTCAGGAAGCAGATGGCTGTGACTTCTAGGTCACATAACCTGGCTTCTGTTCACAACCATTCACGGTAATCATAAATAGTGCTCTCTCCAGAAAAACATTTTTAATTTCAAATCTTTTCCACTGTAGATGTCCCAATTTTCACTAGATGAACTGAATAACAGCATGTATGTATCACAGATGTTACCAATAGAACAGTAAGTTCGTTTTCATATTAACATTAATTTCTAAACTGACTTCATAGATTTTTTTTGTATTTTTTTTAAAGTATGTGAAGTTGCCACATGTGCAGATAATATCAGAGTTTAAAATCCATTTAGGTTTAAATATGATCTGAATATATTTGAGCTCAATATAATAATACATTTAAATAGCGAAGGCCTGATTTTATTATGAAGTAATAATAACATAAATGTGCACTGCCATTAATTAAACCTTGTTTATATTAAAACCACCAGACGGCTTAAGGTTTTGCTGCATTGCTGTTACCATTGCAATGATTGGCTAATTGGCTTAAGGATTGCGACAAGTTATATGCTTTTTAGATCAGAACGTTGTCGCCTCCATAATATGTTGCTTTGTGTTGCTTTCCATGTAAGAATTATAGAGCTGTGTGCTAGATTCCAGATATTTTTGTTCTAACATTGTTTGTCATAAGTGGATATTCCATTGATTTTTATTTTTTTTTAGATGTAGAGGTCAATTCCCAGAATTCAAAATATTTCATTGTGTATATGTGTCAGAAATGCTATCCCATGTTTGGTCTGCAAAGTCATTTTTGTATATTTTATAACAAATGTATATTTTATTAGGATCTAGAGACTTAACTTCACTAGAATTTGTTGGATTCCTTTTCTGGATTAAGTGTTTATAATGTATTCTGTTCATTATATTCCATTTAGAACAAGACTTTAGAAGGAAAACCTCTGAAAGGGATAGTTAGAACTGTTCAGTGGTATCAATACTTTCCTCTGCAGTTCTGTTATGTGTTTAGTCATATTGTAGGTTATTCATTCTCAATATCATTAGTTGGCTTAGACAGCTCCCAAACAATAACAACAGAGCTTTAATGGGATATAATGCAGGTTAAAAGCTGAGGTTGCAGTCTTTTAAGCTTCTGTGATGTCAGTAGGGATATCCCTCCTTATAAATCCATCCATCTAGATGATGCATTACTATGCAGGCAGATTCCAAGGAAGTTATTCATACTTTGCCACCTCTTATAATTAAAAAGTCTCTTAATTGAGGTGTTTTTTAACTAGGTGCCAATGATTATTTGAATAATTAAATGTAAAAACTTTATATTATTCCGACTGATAATCTGGCTTTGACACACAGTAATTATAACTAGTGACAAGACTTGCACTAAGCATGTTTGTGGTGATGGCTTATTCTGTATTTTGAGGGGGTATTGATTCATATAAATAACAAATCATGAAACATGACTCTTCAAAAATTACTTTACAACCTTTTCCTTAAAGTACAAATAATCAAGACATAACTGTGAGATAATGTTTTGAAAAAGATAACCCTAACACATTGGATTAAACCATTTTAAACCTATCCACTCTAAAATATATGGTACTATTGCAAACATTTTTGTAAATGTATTTTAAATATATATTTGTTCATTTATGTAATATACTGTATCCAGTTTTCATTGGGTACTGCTACCCAAACATTTACTTTGCCAGCTGAATTCAAAAGACTTGTAAGACTTATATTAAAAAATATCAAGAATATGATATGATAAGAGTGTGCTTATAATGTTTCTATATCCAAAAGACATTGCACGTTTCTCACGGTTTAACTCCCTGTCTCTGTTCTTTTCTCCCTCTCTAGTAGACCATGTTGAAATTCTGAACAGCAGAATTATGGAGAAGCAGAATTTATCTGTGGGAAATTACACATGGCCTTTCTGTAAATATCCATTAATGGCGTCTTCTACCACCTCGACAGTAAGCCTGCTGCAGTCTACATACTAACCAAAAAGAGAAAAAACATGGGAATGTCTGAAAACAGCACTATAAAAATAAATATATAGAAAACCATTAAAAACCAACATTGCTCTCTCAAAGCAGTTATACACGTAGGATATTATACTAGACTTTTGTAACACATTTACTTTTAACACATGTAATCATTCTGTGTGTACCATGTTAGATGTGTACACAAGGCAAATGCTTGTTTTACTGCATATTATTGGTGGATTCACAATTTTAAAGTGTTATCTTAACTGTTTTGTTTACATTGTAGCCATTTTTTTTTTTTACGTGTGTACCATTATCATAATTATACTTAAGACCATCTTTTCTCCATTGTGACTTATTACCAAGATTGTTATTTTGTCATGTTAATAGTATTATGCCAAACAGGGACAAAGTGGTTTTCAAATGAGGTCTCATCCTATAGCGGCATATCAGGAAATTAGAAATGAGGCTTAAAAATGTTTTCTGAATTGTAAACCCTTATTTTAATCTCTACATTATGAAAGAAAATCTGTTTCAGTCCAAAAAATATAATAGTTGCAAAATCACATTCACTGAAAAAAGTTGTGATGATTATTGCAACATTAAAGCATTGTGTATTTTAATACCTTCAGAATGAGACTGCAGCCACATTAAAGTGTTTTTTTTTCATACTTGGAAAAATTTACTGACATTTACATGTCCTCGTGCAAATTTCAAAAGCTTTATATTTAATTTCCATCTGTGACAGCCATGTATTTATATCGATGAGCTCAGGCAAGGTCAATTTGTGGCTATCCAGTTGCGTTAGAACTACCGGCACAGCGGTGCATGCCTTTAGAACTTATTGGAACTTGTAGAACCATTTGAAAACCATGGGTTGACCATGCCTACTTTGGTTCAATTCTGGACAATCTGATAACACTTAAAATGTATGTGGCCCTCAATTCACTAGTGCTGCCCATAAGCCTTCATATAATAAATGATGAAATTGTCCCTAAATAACATCCATGTCCCCAACAACTCAGACCACCAAGTACCACCACAAACCCAGAGATCCATCACTTACCATTCAGACCTTACCATATGACATTACATATGTCTCCACTCCATGAGTAATCTAGTAGTCTGAAACCTTGATGTTGATTCTTATTATATCAGGCTACACAGACCGATTAAAGCTGCATGAATAGATTATGATCTAAAAGCATAGAAAGAAACTACAAAAATAGTAGTGCATTAGTAAACATTTCTTAAGGACTTGCAGCATGAGTTATAAAGTAGAAATTCACCTATTGAATGAAGGCTTCACATTTGCAAAAAAAAACACAAGACCTGTATTGTGAGGTATATCATGTGTATATCATGCCTCATAACATTTTTGAGCAATATATATTTTATTTTGTCAGACACAAAACAGGTTTAGCACTTGTGGTTCAGTCATACAGTATTGTGTTACCGTGTGAAATGTTTTTCCTGAAAGGAAGGTTTTTAAATTACTGTAATGCGGCACAAGTCAATTGTGATGACCTGTACAAAGCAGTAAATGTCAAAGTAACTGGTCAACTAAATCTCCACTGAGCACTTTGGAAATGGCTGAAGGATTCTAGTGTTAATCTGCAACATGTTACCTGGTGACCTAGCAAGGTCAGTGTTTGATGCTGTAATTTCCTGATTGTTTACTGGGATCCTTGCTATATACTTCCCATCTATTGAGCACTTATATACACAAAAGGATGCCATGCCCCATGTATCAAAATTAAAAGGTGGGTCAATTGCGCCAATTAAGGGGGAGGGGGGTCCTAAGCAATAGTTGACTGGGTGACTGCAGACCAGACACTTTGTAGCAACTCGGTCTGTTTCAAAACTGGAACAGCCTTGGCGGCAGTTCTGTGCATGCGCTAAAAGGAGGGCTCCCCTAGCTACAGACTTGCCGGTTACCTTGTGGTGGGGCATTTATTTACTTTGATAAAACATAAAAATAACATCTGACTTGGTGTGTATAGGAGGTTTTTAGGTACGTATTTGTTTTCTACATTTACCTAGGGACTCACTAACAAATATAAATAGGGACTCTCACTAAGATTCTGCATATGCTGCTTACAAAACTAAGCAGCATATGCAGTGTCACCTATTGTAACCATGACCAGTTACAAGCACAGGGCAATTATACTGTAAATGTTATAGCTTTGAGAACATGGTGTGGCATAAACCTAGAGTAGAAGCTGCTTTATGATCTGAGACAGAGCAGCTCCAACCACTTTGGCTCCTGTTTTCCAAAATACTGCCACAACTAATGTATTATGTGGACTAACGAGGGTTTTTTAGTGAAAATGATTTGCATTATCTGAATGATTTTTGCACAATTTGTGCTAGTGCCTCAACAGTAAGAGATGTGATGGAACCGGGTTTGTTGCGTCCATGTGGTATGTGGCTTTATGAATTGGTAAGAATACGTTGGAACTTCTAGTTCTACATAGTTTATTTCTCTTTATTCTGTATATTCTGACACCTTAATGTAATCCTTTGTATGTAAAAATATATACATATATTTTAAACATCCAGAAGAGATGTATATAGAATGTAAACATAAGGGTTTGCTCTTTAAGTCTGTTTGAGGGCATTTTCTACAGTTGGAGGGAATGTTGTGAGCTCTTTTTAAAAAAAAGAAAAAAAAAGAAAAAAAAAATAATGTGTGGGTTTGTGACAAGTTCAGGACATGTGATTTCCAGCAACAAAGATTCAAGATCATTTTTCATAGATTGTTTTGTGGGGGGGAAGTACACTCATAACAGACACCTGATAAGATTAGGTATGTTTTGTTTAACTGCCCTCTTCAGGCAAGAGTTTTACATTTTAAGCACTAAGCTTTGAATTCACACTTAAGAAAAAAATTCAGGAACGTTCCTAAATTTACGCAAAGATAAGTAAGAACGATTCACAGATCCTAAAGAAAAATGATAACCACACCCCTAGCTTCTTAGGAGTTAAGAACTTCTTATCTCTAGGTTCTTATACTTAGGAACGGCTTGGTTTCCCAACTAAGAATCGTGCATATATTTAGGATCTTTAATATACTTATGATTCACGGCTAAGCAAAGCAACACATTAATCGTTTCAATTAAGAAGCAGATTGTTTTTCTTAGGCTTTGTTTTATAATGAGCAAAAATAACTAAATAATTTATAAAAAGTTGCAATATTCAAAAATGTTGAAAAATCATAAATACTTTGAAGGATTAATAACATAAATATTAAAATAATATCTACATAAATTAGACCTAAACAAAATTTGTATCTCAAGGTCCCACATAAACAATGCAAACATGCTACAAGTTTCATTTAAAAAAAAATGATGTTTAAAAAAAAAAAAAAAATGTTTACAACAAACAATGAAATCATGTACAAACTGCAAACAAATGGAACATAACAGCAGTTTTAAAAGATAAGCCTTTAATTGTTTAAATGAAAGTACACACATGCATTCATTATAATCCCACAACAGCTGTGTGTTGAACAAACATAAAAGCATAAGGATTTACCTCTCTGTTAACCATGCAGAGGTCAACTTAAGAATGGTAGAAGGCATTCTTATCTTTTTCCATGCGTATCTTACTCTACACAAGCCCTTCTTAACTGTGAATCATTCTTAAGTGTCGAGGAATGCCCTTACTGTGCATTAGTAATCCGAATACTGCTCATGTGCATTAAAAACCCGACCCCTCTAGAAATGCATGCGTAAGTCTCGACGTTCACATGTATGAATCATTCTAAAGTAGCCGTTCTTAGCTGTGAATCATTCTTACATAGTTTAAGTGCACAGTTTTGAGTTCTGGGCATGCTCAGTTTAACTGTTCTTAAATATACGTACTTAAATCCTGTTCTTACTTAGTTGTGAATCAGGTCCTAAAAGGCTCTTCTAATAAGTTTTGTCACAATGGGCTATAATCCTTAGCACCCAATCACCTATGAGTTTTGAGAGGTCAGTGCTGTTTCAATTGAAGCAAACACCTGATTTGTTGATGCTAGTTACAGCACATATTTGTTTCACTGTATTTTAGAAGGATATATTTAATCATAATTTTGTTGTTCATCAAACTCAGAATATTTTTTTTTATTAATGAGTGCGTTTAAATTTATAACTGGTCCTGTATCCCTGATATTACTTATAATGGGGTAGATCCAGAACTACGTGTGCCGTAAGTTTATTCGCGGAGCGTATTTTCGTGTACGTAAGTTCGCTACACTCCCCTCAGCACACCCCTTGCACGGACGTATTTTGTCAAGATACGCTGCCCAAACCCTACCTTAACTTTTTCAGACGTAACTGCGTACGTCCGCTAACGGACGTATAGACTACGTGAACGTACGCAGCTTAGCACGCCCATACTGTACACTTTAAATACCACCCCCCGCCTACTTCACATAATTCGGACGTATTTTGGATGAACGTAAATTAGGCTACCTCACATGGACGTATTTTGGATGAACGTAAATTAGGCACTCCCACACGTAAGTATTTATGTGACACATACGTGAATGTCCCATACGTTCAGAATTACGCTACGTGAATGTGCGTATTTTCTATGGAGCGCATGCGCAGTGCATTCTAAACTGCGAATTTACGTCTCCGCCACGCGTAAAATCACTCCGATGCGTAGTTCTGGATCAGGCCCAATGTGGTTAAATTAGGTTGTAACTGATGAAAGTGGTTCCAAATTTGTCATAAATAGCATTTTGCATCTTAATAGGCAGTGTCACACTGGCAATACTATTTTTAAGTCTGATTCTAGTGAAGTTATTCAGCTTTGTTGTTAGGACTTGGCTCACTTAAAGCAAGTAACTATCAGAAGTGAAATAAAATATATTGCAAAATTATTATTAGAAAATGTTGCTCGTCACTCAAACGCTTCCAAATCAAATGTACCAACGGATGTACCTGCTATTGCGAAATGTGTAACTTAGGACCGGACCCTCGGTTCTTTTGCTGCTGTGTCTGTGAGTAACAGTTGTGCAGGATCAGAACCGTGATATCCATTTGCCGCTAACCAATCCCCTCACACCATTGGACTGCAGATAGCCTACCTTTAGTTTTCCGACCCCTGTGGATGTAAAATGGTGGTGGTTTGGAAGCCTGGATCACTACACAGTCACATCCACTTGCGCTCTGCTCAGGGAGGCATGGATGTGTGCATAAAATGCAAAAGTGTACGAAATCATATATATCCCATGATGTGGAGGGATTGGAAATGAGGATAAATGACCAGAATCAGGCTTTTGCTGATAGTCTAAATAATTCATGTACATTAATTAATTATTAATTAATAATTCAAGGACAACACACATCATTCCTCTACATGCCACCAATTTGGATATTGCTTCCAGTTTTTAAATTACATACCTGGCAAAATGTAATCTAGGGGAGCACTAATTATTTTAGTACACAGTAGAACCTGCTTCTAACTAGTATTTTATTTAATACCCATGTGTACACACCCATGCAGAGCTGTATATAATATTTTCAGTTTAAATGAAACCTTATTTGTCACTTTATAAAAGATGGTCTCACTTTTGATTTTAAGTTCAAATCAGTTACAAGAAGATGAAAATTGGTTTCTATGCCTTTACATATTTAAAATAATCAAAGAAGAGTGTACATTTTCAGATAGCACTATAAATGTTTTGCAATGGCTCAAGCATGTCGACAGACTTTAAATGTCCTGATTTTTTTATGTTATTTTTCAGTCACAAAATCAGTGACTCTAAACAAACGTACAGATTTCCAGACGTAGTGCGTGTGTTGGTATATGTGTGTGTGTGAGGGGTTATAACTGTTAAAATATGCCTGTCATCTCCACAGTAGAGGCAGCCATTTTGTGTAGGTGAACCTGCAATAGGAAGAAAGCAGTCCATCATTTGACTCATCTGAACCAGTGACATCACTGAAGTGCCTCATTTCTCTGTAATGTCGCTAAATCCTAGTGTGTCCTGATGAGATTCATTCTTATGAGTATTGGTCCCGTTAACAGATTAGCTGCCTCCTTTCGGGTGATAGGTGGTCTTTAAGAAACCTGTTTTGTTATTTGTTTGTTTTTTGGGTTTTTTTTGTCATCCAAAGTTGTTTCTGTTAATCCATTTCTATCAGCCTTATGCAAATAATATGCAACAATGCTGAAACTTGGATATAACGGGTCTCTAGGAGGGAAAGGTTTATATAAATATATATCTTAGAAATTAAGATTTTTCTTCTGAATGATAATGTAGATAGATGTGAGTGAGTGAATGTAAAAAATTATAAAACAATAAAAATAATTACAGTGTTTTGTTTATATTTGTGACATAATTTCATAATCAGACTTTTTTTTTTTTGTTTGAAAATTGATTTACACTTGCCCCCAATATTTTAGTATAGCCTATTATAAAACATACTAGAAAAGACAAGTTAATAAACTGGAGTTTTAGAAATATATTATATTTTATTTTTTTTCAAAAGAATATATGACTAGTTAAAAAAGAAGGGACCATTCTAGTTTCCTTCTACAATAGTGTTTATCATGTTTTGTGCTATGTTTTGAAATGTTTAACAATATATATTTTGGTTTTCTGAATTCATATATTTAGCAAAATGTTATTTAAGAAATGTAATTCATATGTTTCATTGGCTAGGTCATGTAATAGCTTTAAGGAATCACATGACAGACAGAATCCTGTATTGAGACATGGGCCACAGATGAATTTTAAATATTTATAAGTGAGCAGAGTCAGGAGAAAATATAGCATGTATTCCCCTCAATCCATGGCTTACAGTTGTACAGACATTTGGTCTGTTCCAGTGCTGCAATAGCGTCACTTGGGGAGAGGCGTGGGTTTACCCAGCACAGGCATTATACCAGCCAAAACGGTCAAATGCATTTTAACAGGATCATTCATTTGTCATTGTAGAATTGAGAAGAGATGCAAAATATCAGCATTTATGTGCATAGGCCTTAAGTGTTCTCAGCCAATCCAGTGGCACCTTGAATATACTCATCTGATTGCATTCGCTATCTAATAACTTTCCTAATTGGATAATATGTTACTGAATAATTAGAACTCCCTAGAAAAATTCCTGCATGTAACTTTTTTTTTTTGCTTCTTTTAGTATATAATCAATCTGCTTTGACATATTAGGTATATCACTGTTTAACATGCGTTTTTCTCGTCCAAGTCGTTCCATTTCAGACCCTGCCTAAAAAATTGCGAACTATGAAGTTTTAAAGCGGGTGGATAAAAAGTAAGATACAGTCATAAAGTATATAGCCAATATATTTTTACAACTATATTAGGGACAGACATATCAGTATTTCTTCATAATAGTAAATACAACCTAAAGAAAACCAAAAACAATATTCTGAAAACATTTAAAACAGAAGCCTTTAACATACAGCAAGAAAAAATGGGAGAGATAACATTTCTGACTCCATTAATCGATCTCCAGGTATTCTTGCTACAATTTGTGCTTGTTTTCATTTCAGAAATTAGCTGTTCTTTCTAGCACAGATTGCAGATTTGACTATGTTGATCATTTTAACTACTATCTTGATTTTAGTGTAAATATACAAAATATATTCTAATTATATAAGTATACAACTACATTACTGTTGGTCATTAATGTGATAGATACTTAATATCACATACATTCTGTTTCAAGGGATTTCTGTTTCATTATAATCAGTTTGAGATTTTCTAGTAACTAATGAATTTGAAGGACTGAAGGTAGATAACATTTTAATATACATATCATATTTAATAAGAAACACTACTAACATGTCCATAGCGAAGCATGATGTAGTTTATAGTTTCTAGATTGCATCATATACAGTTTAAGAATAAGATCTATCTTTGGATATAAATGCCTACAATGATAGATTCATTGTTAAGTAACTATATTAAGTTGTTGTTGCAGTGGCAATGACTACAACATGTCTACCTTTTGTATACATTATTAGTGAAATTTTCACATGTAAATTAAGTGGTGTATGAGCTTGATAATAGTACAGTTCGATGCTGTCAAAAAAAGAATCAATTTTCCTTCCTTTACTATCTCTATTAGGATGTGACTGACATTTATCCTGTACACTGTACGATTCAATATTCTTTCAGATATCCACTTTTGTCCAATTTCCGCTATGCCTTGTATCCTAGAAATGTCAGCATGTCCTCTTTCCAAGAGTCAGCTTGTGGCCCCTTACAAAGGTGTCTTGTGTAAAGGCTGTGTAGCTCTAAAACAACAGTGGGATTCCCATTTCTGCTGCAGCCGTTGACCAAATCAACACAAGACTAAACCGTTAATTTACAGGATTTGTTTATTTTTAGAATATATGGTCTATTAAACGATACATTTATTGGTCTTCAAAATTTGTACAACAGTTGGTCATATTTTTCAGGTAGTCAAGAGAGCATAACCATATACAGACCAAGGTAGTACCATTGCATTTTCGTCTTACGTACGTTGCATAGTAGCTTTCCATTTATGTATGTAGATTGCGTAAGCGCGGTCTAAAAACAACGTACATAAGACGAAAACTACGTAACTGTGAATCCGGACCCAAATGATTTATAGATTTGGCCAATATACATTGGTATTACTTTCTAAACATTTAAAGTCCCACAAACCAACAATTTTTGGTAACATGAAAGAATATTAGTATTATTTTTTCCCTTGAAACGTATCTATACTTCGTATTTTTGGCTCTAATTACTAGAGTACTAACTGCAAAATATATCTGTCTAACCTTTTACATGGACATATTACACACTATGGGCCGTATTCAGAGATCCGATATTAACGATAGTTCCGTGCGTATATTTAGGATCAGATCGATTTTGCATCAACTGCGCATGCGTAGTAATAGTGATACGCAATCTACGTTGAAGTTAAGGTCGTGTGAATCGGGCGGGGAAGAATCTGACCCTAAGTGCGACGGAAATATACGCACCTAAGGATTTACATAGAAATGGGCGGGGGGAGGCATTGAGATGAGGGAAAGTGGACGCGCTTACAGGGTTAGGGCCGTAAATATACGCAACTAATACACATAAGGCCGGAAGTGAGTGCGGCCACATAGGGCAAGTCAAAGCAGGTGTAAGTTTAGGTCCGGCCGGAGGAAGTGAGGGGAGTGACTGTTTTTTCTGGTGGGTGTAACCTGCTCCGACCTGCCACTTAGATGCGTATATTTGAACCCTGATCGCCGACGGAAGTCTGAATGCTTAGTTGGGCACATGACTCCTTGTGACCTAAGGAGTCCTCCAAAGTTTTGGCAAGTTACTTTAAGGATGAGTTACACCTGGTGTTACTACAGGATTCAGTAGCCATATGATTCAGATTATCCATGTGATCAGGCAATGTATCCTCAGAGAGTATTGTCCGTGATCCCAACAAGAAAACATGGATTTGGATCTTGCTCAAAAGCGGACCCAAGAAATCCTGTAACTCTCCTTCTGGGATCCTGGAGACTGGGCCGCCTGAAGAACTGTAGGCAGACACCCAGGTATTGTGTAGAGCTCCCTTCTCCTCTTGACAGCATTTTGTGAAGGTCCATACTAAGATTTGAATAGTTTGTTCTAGCAGTGATGCTGGAATTTGAAGGCTACAACTTACAGGCTAATTGAATAAGGATTAGCCATTGGAAATATAGTCCATTTCAACCAGTGAAGATAACAAAGTTGCAGCATTCTCACCAAATCCTTTTTTTCCAGCCTTTCATAGTGGAAAATAATTCTTCAGGCATACATGTTTTATACTAACTTGAACAAGGAATTCCACAACTATATAGTAAGCTACAAATCCCATCCTTGAAAATGAATTTGTGCTTCAATGGCTGCTGAAGAGGTCACCGTGTCATTTTTAATAATAATGGGCCTGATCCAGACCTAGTAAAGTGCTTGAACTTAGTTACTCCTGGGCTAAACCATGTTGATTTCAGGGGGAATCAATTTCATTGTATTCTTTGCATGCAGGCTTTGAATTGCTTACTGCACACAGATACTGACCAGCTTTACTATCACACTGTTATTTAGACTTGGGCTGGGAAACATCACCTCTCATCTCTAATACTGTTTGCAATAGATGAAATATGACTACCCTGCAATCAACATGGTTTAGCCCAGGAGTAACTAAGTTCATGGACCTAACTAGGTCTGGATCAGGCCCAATGTGTTTTCCCAGTGATGCCTGTTCACAGCTTTCTGTAAAGGAGTATAATAGAAGTCCGTTTCAAACATTGGACTAGATCCTGAGCCCCCGCACGCTTTACACTGCATGCGTAAGTCCCCTGTCGTTACTAATTCAGGATCTGGGCATTGGGCCGGATCCAGAACGATGGCCATCAGGTACAAGCGGCCGTAAGATGGTGATTGCTAGCTAGATTGCGTATATGCGGTCTTAAAGACCGCATATACGCAATCTACGCACCGAAACGATACGTAGATTACGTACATAGTTAATACGCATGCGCAGTAGCTAGCAATCACCGTCTTACGGCCGCTCCTACCCGACGGCCGTAGTTCTGGATCCGGCCCATTGTCCTTACATGGTTCCGCTTATTCCACAGTATTTGAGGAAAAGAGTTATCAACAGGCCTTAAATCCATTTTATGTCTCTAGTTCCCATATTCCTAGCTCTGAATACAAAATAAAAATAATTAGTAGGGGTATATTTCTATAAAGTCTGTAAAAAAAAAAAATCACGTGGAATGATCTCATCCCTGAATTTCTATTTCCTGTTTTCCCAGCCCTAAACAACATATGCTGCAGTATAAAAAATATACATGAATAGCACTTGCTCAAAAACCTTAATATTTCTTTTCCTAATGAATTGTAAGGCCCCATTAATAGGTGGCCTGTGGCTCTCAGGTTGCTTAGAACCTTTAAGTCATTCATGCTAGGACTTGATGGTATATCTGGAGACCCACCATTAGTTATCTAGCTGAGTAAGCAAAGAGCAGTAGGACTTTCTTGGTGAATGGCTGTTGGGTTAGGCAATAATACACATAATTTACAGTATCCTATATATTAGGATGAGAAATTTCAGAAAGATGTAATTACTACTTAGTCCAACAACTGCTGGAGTACAGGGAAATATTTACTTCCTACAAGCTTCCCATAAAACCTCTCACTGAGTATTCTGAAAATAAGCAGAAATTTTGGTACTTTTGACATTGTGGGGATTCTTGTCTGGTAATAGTTAATTTGAGGAAAACATGATATGCTAAGAGCATTGTGCTGCGTTCATACTGTATGCAGTCACAGGCTACAAATAGCGGATATGCTCAGTCTGTCTGTATTGTATTTTATTTTTTTGCTCCCTGAACATGATATGCTGCTTCAACAGTGTTGAAGATACAAATATGCTGCAGATAAACTGATTCAGTTAGTGTACGAATGTGTGAGACACACCTTTTTTGCACTTATGTACATAGTCCAAGAATGGAAAAAATAAATAAAAATATAAAAAAAAACAAAAAGAAAAAAAAAACCTAGGAACATATTTTGAATATAAAAGTCCAAAAAAATACAGGAAATGTTTGTAAAAGAGAAGAGGTATAAATATGGCTTTGAAGAGAAGGCATTTTGCTATATAAAAAAAAAAATCCAAAAAGCATAATGTTGCTTTGCTGTTGCAAAAGCTTTGTAGGTTGCCATAGCTCAATATTCAGCACTGGTGAACTCCAACTAGCAGCATAGAGCATGCAGAGAAATTGGTTTATTCTTATTGTGGAGAAGAGCTTAGGAATGCACCGTATAGGAATGCTTTGTGGGCTGGTTTGGTGTCATTTAATTATGTCAGAGAACTATGAATTTGGTTGAAAAGCTACATAAATATGCCATTGTTATACCAAGCATAAAAGCACTAAAATAAAGGCTGGCAAAGAATCCAGAACTAAGAATTGGGATGTCTTCTATAGTAGTGCATTTTAATTCATTTAATTAAAGTGAAATAGTATATGATTGGTACTCTTATAGTTGGGAACAAGAACTATTGTGTGTATTCCACACAAGAATGTAGACATCTTCTCCAAATGAGTGAATCTTTTCACTGTAAGCTTTAATTCTGGACATGGCTGAGTAGATACATGAAGACCGTTAGCAAGCCTTTCACTGAAGCTGCTGTCCTATCCAGCAAACAAAATAACTTAGAATTTGCCTGTGATTTGTAAATCTACAAGTTTCTTTCATTAATTGTTTCTTGTTTTATGTATACTTTTGTTAAAGGTGTCCTTGTGTCTGCCATTGAGAGGGCAAGTAGAGTATGCCTTATGAAAGATGGATTCCATGTGACCAGCCAGTCACATAGTATTCAGGTCTCCAATATTTGCATGTATTTATCAGGTGCATTAGAAGGTGTTTTAAAACGAATATTATTGTTTTTGATTGTAAAGTACACCTGCCTCCTACCCACTGTGGAAGCAGCCATTTTGTAGGCAATACATAATCAAGTGCTGCATGCCCATTAAAATTTGATTTCTCCCCTTGCCCCACAAGTTTTCTGCTCCTACTGAATGTTAGGGGTGCGTACACTTTAATTATGAGCTGGTCTCAGCTGAACAATTTGCCTATAATACCAGCTAGACGCTTACCAAACCATCCAGACATGGCTAGCAGCTTTCCTTTAACTGAGCACTACAAAATCTATGCAAATTATTATTATTTTTGTTAGATAAGTCTTAAATATCAGACATTTGGACCATAAACAGGTTGTGGTCTGGCACTTGAGGGTTTTTTTGTTTGTTTGTTTTTTAAGATTTACACAAAAACAAGCATTTTCTTTCAATTAATGTAATAGGTGTATTGCAGTTGTTGCCAATTTCATTTATTCCTGCACCATATGACAATCGTTTTGCACTATTATAAATGTATGCATTTAAAAGCAGCCCTTGTTTCTTTTCACTAGCGGTCTTCACGGAATCTCTCGCCATAGTTAAAATATCTAATTCTGCTTCCGAAGTTGCGGAAACCACATGTATGTGAAAATACAGCTTCAATTAATTTTAAGCTTTTGGTTTAATTTTTCTTAGATTATTTTTTTGTCACACACCACAGATTCAAATAACATGACACAGAGGTTCTATTGTATAATTGAAAGAGCTCTAACATAGCAGTAGGAGCTAGTACATTTTGTTGCCATGGCTCTTCGTATAATAGCAGATGAGGGGATGACTAAATAATTATGGGGAGTATTTCATAATGCTTCAATAAATGCACAAGATTCTGCTACAGATAATGTAACTGTAATCGTTGTATATTCTTTTAAATCTTCTGTGTCCAAGAGACCTCCAAAAATGTGACCTCCTACAAACCCACCAAGGCCCGTGTTCTCCTTTAGGCCAGGAGTGCCTACATACAAAGATGTATAGCTCATATTAATAGTCAAGTTTATATATATACTCTATTGCATTATAATTATGACTAGTTCAGAAAGTGTAAACTAAACATTCACTAGACTAACAGCATGGTATATAATTAGATAACATGTCTTATATTGGATTTATAAATAGGAAGATAAAATATGGTACTTAGTGGGTTTGTATGTGTGGTCAGTCTCTGCACAGTTTTTGTCCTAAAGCACTTAAATACCTTCTGCTATACAAGGAGAGAAACACATTGGTTGTACAGTTGCATAAACATGTACCCACCCTGTCTCCTATTCTTTTTCTATTGGTCCTTTCAGTGAAATGGTTAAATATTCTGTGAGCACCATTGCTCACTCACTGTGTAACAGAATCTTACCATTGACACACAGCCTTGGACTCTAAAAAGATAAAAAGAATTCTCAAAGCTCAGTTTCTAAGCTCTAGAATGTAATAAAGAAAATCATTCCCTCAACTGTTACCAACAGGATGTATGTTTTCAGTTTCTTTCTTTTTAGCCAGATTATTATTATTGCTGTAGTGCTTGTATGTGCTTTAGAAATGTGCATAATGCTACTCATTTTAGTATGTTACTTCTATATTGTTGTTTATTTTTTGATCTTTTAATAAAGTATATAAAATTCTTGGTTAAGTTGCTTTGAGCTGCATTTATATTGTCTTTATGTCTCACACAGTTGTCAAAGATCAAGTTAAACAGTGAGGGAACAAACAATAGTGGTTGTTTAGAGTAGAAATTCAAATCACATAGTGTCCTTCTCATACATAAAGCCACAGGTTAAGTTGGGTATACATTTGTCCAATCCTCTTCAGATCCAACTTCCAATCAGACTGTTTACCTAATCCTACAGCAGACCAAGTTTGTAGATACAACACACAATCCATGATACACACTTGTCCAATTTTATAGCATCTGCTGTAAAGATCCTATCACCGTCCACACTCTTCCTATCTTCTCCAGATCACCTGTCACATACAAAAGTAATGCAGCATGAAGTCAAAATTGGGATAAGAATTGAATAAAGCAGACGCGGCAGCGTACACACTTTGTGTTCGCCTGATTTTTTAACAAGTTTAAAAATCATGCAGCCAACCAGGATTGGATGAGACGAGCGGTCATGTGATCGTTCACACTTCTCTAGTCTTATTGTTAAAAAAAAAAAACTCCCAACACAAAGTTCAGGGTCAAAATATCAATATACTAATGTTTATATATTTTAGGAACATGAGTATTTGCACTTGTGATTACTAAATCAACCTCAATTAAACATGGGTGTGGGTAGCTGTTTCCCCCCTCCCTAACCCAAACCCTAAGTCTCTCTCTCTCTCCCCCCCTGCAGCCTAACCCTAAGTGCCCCCTCGCACACAGTCTAA
>WWET01000226.1:729173-753513 GCA_011038615.1 Limnodynastes dumerilii
ACAGTCTAAACCTAAGTCCCCCTTCACAGCCTAACCCTAAGTCCCCCCTCCACAGCTTAACCCTAAGTCCCCAGCGGCAGTGCTTCCGAAAATGAATGGGTGAGTATGTGAATCGGTTACTCGTGGGTAAATGGGTGAGTATGTGAATCGCATACTCGTTCATAAAAAAAATTTCTGATTGGGCTCTCGTTCGAAATAGACACAGCTGGAAAAGAAACTTTCGGCTGTCCCTAATTCGCAATGCGAGCCTTCACAGTGGGGACTCGCAACGATTAAACATCCATGTTTAGTTGCTTCTAAAAACAAATATTTACAACTTCATTTTCCTGTGATAATGCCCATTTTAAGAGAAAGTGGGTATTATCGCACAAAAATGAAGGTTTTTAGATTTACAAACGATGGATCGCCATGGAAAATAGCAGTTTCAGTCTACAGTTTTGCCAACCGTAATATGGCACCACAAGCTTTTTCCTGTCTTCGTGGCAAATTGAATCAGGCCCTTAATGTCCCCTCTAGCCATAATAGAGGAAAGGGCTGAAATAACTAATAACCTATTTACAGGAGCAAATTTCTGCAAAGTCACACTTGGATAACTTACACCCACCAATTTCATTAACACTAGTATTTGTACTTGTAGCAGGCTGGTAGCAGCAAAATTGAGAGGACGAAGCACGTGACGAGGACTGGACCCACACAAAAAAATTGTTCATTAATAAGAAAAACATTAAAAGAGACAACATAACTCTCCGTGATAGCTCTGGCTACGGTAACTCATAAAAGCAAGGCAATCTGTTGTCAATAAAACATTACGTGTGTCTTTGATTTAGTCACGTCATTCATTTCTTGGGTTTGTTTTTTTGCAAAGTATTACAGATAAAAGAAGATGCCAAGGATGCCAATCGGTCCAGGGCTTCAGGAGTTACAGATGCCAGCAGAACTGGGATGTCAGGGCATGCTGGCACTTGTGGTTTAATAAAACACACTGGTTCTCCCTAAATGACTTATAATTAAACATGATTTCCCAGAGATGATTAGGCTCTGTTAATATGTGGGTCCCTTGATGTGTGATAGGGGGTTCTTTAGGAAAATCATTCTGAAATCATCAAACTTGTGTCTTAGCTTATATTTCACATTACAGATTGTTTACTGCAGAAACACTTGTATCATTAATCACGCTTAATCTTCTGATTCTACATAGGGTAAATGATATATTTAGGACCGGATGCACAGTAAGGATTGAATCATCTATGTTAGCCTCTGCATCTGAGGCTAGCGTACATAATTTGCACTCCTAAATTCTGTATGTGCAAGGGGAGTGCATACCCCCTGCTATCCCTTATCACATAAGGACCATCTGTGTGCAGAATCCAACACAGGGAAGGCTCTGCACATGGAAAGTTCTTTTACAGTAAGCAGGATCATACGCCCTTACTGTACAATTGGCATGCATTCCCCAGAAGTGGGTCTATTTCGAAAGGGCCGTTCTCGCACTGGCTGGGAAATCTTCTTTGAGTAAAACAAAACCGCATCAATCGTACTACATTTTGATGCATAAGTAATTAGCGCGAACACAGTGCAAACGAGCAGTTGACATACACATGCGAAATGCGTAAGTCAGCTGTCTGTATTATCTCTGGATCTGGTCCTTAATATCTAAAAGGTCGATACGTTACTAGCATATTGTTGAACGGCCGCTTAGTGCTATCCAGAAAAAACTCTTCTTTAATTTGTATGTTGGTATATAATATATAATAATATATATGGAGGAGCAAAGCAATAATATGATTTGTCGGGTTAAACCATTGTGCAGTGCAAAGAGGTAAATCACATTTATATGATCTGGCAGCTTTTTTATGAAGCACACAATTACTGGACACATTTCTTTCTACACTACACTTTATATAACAGCTATAACATTTGTCCTTGACATTTTACAAGGTGCAAGTTTGCATTTCTGCCTTTCTATCTGTGTTTTGTATATGATAGATAGATAGATAGATACATACATACATACATACACAGATTGAATGTAAGCAGCATTTGAAAGAGATGCACATAGCTTGTCTTCTTGTGACAGACTTATTAGTGGTAGGTAGATGATAGTACATAGGGAATGCAGACAAGGTGACAGGTAATCCCACTGTGTAACTCCTGTATGCTGTATAATGGCTTCCCTTTCCAACATGGGACTTAGTAGATGTCAGTGCTATGCTGAATCAGCTTTCCATCAATATTTAAAGTTAATCCTCCAGTAGGGAATGCTGTTAATGATATTAACCACTTAACCCTTGACATTTTTAGTCCAGGTAAACTGCAAATGCTGGGGATGCAAGCAAAGGATGAACGAGACTTAACTCCTATTGTCTATCAGTAAAAATAATGAGACTTCGAAGACAGTTGTGCATCTGATAAAGAACAGGTTGCAATGAATTCCCTGAAAAAAATATTTGTTACATTATACCATGATGTTACAAACACCAATCAAGACAAGTAACAGAAGATGCAGCCAGAAGGGACTAATCACTACACATGGAGTTAAAGCCCATGAACAGCAGTTTTTCCCTTAACACACAAAGAACAAACGTTAGTTTCATTTACATAATCATTAAAGACTGCCTATGCTGCCTTGTGTACTACCTGCATGACCGCAACAGGTCTGTCTCTTGTCGTATGTGATGGCATAATGTCACTGTCTGGCTAGCGACTTCATGTGACAGCAGTATAAATTACTTGTGCTGGAGCATTTAGTGGATCACATGTTGACAAGTCTGGTTTCACATTCCTGTCTGCTATCCAAACATAGGGTCTGCCCTCCTTTTTACTCCCCCAGGTTACATGACATTAATCACAGTCAGGTGTGGGCCCCCAATAATGCACAGCTTACCAGCACACTAGAACCTGGCAGTAGATCTGACGTCTGCATGTGTATCAAGAAGACTTTTATTGTGTGTACACACCTATGTTATCATACTTGAAATACGACGGCTCTTGCAATTGTCATGACAATTGCAAGTCACGATTCACATGTACGCATTATACCAATTTACCAGCAGATCTGAGATCATCATCTCTCGTAACCATCTGCTGAAACAATCGTGACTCACACTGGACAGATATATGCCTGAGGAGACCGTCAGATAGCCGATTATATCTGCTTACTCACTACCCAAGTTTGTCCAACACCATACCCTTCGTGATCATGAAAAGGAGGATGTTCATAAAACAAAATTATCGGATACAACCTTTCTTATCACTGTAAATCAAGACATAGGAGCGTACACACTTGCAAAATAATTGCATGTGTGTACCCAGCTTAACCAAATACCATAGTTGCGATTTAGTAGACTGTCACAATTGTTTATGTTGTGTTGGAATGAGTAGTAAAGAATTATGTTTAAACAACAAAAAAACTTGAACGATGAGACCACTGCAGTGACCATCAAATCTAGAGACCTCCTTGGGTAACCAGCAGTGTGTGGTTGCTAAAAGATGTCCCTAGCTACAGATTCACGTATCTCTTGGAAAACATTAAAACCTTAATTGTTCTTTATGATCAATGGACAACTCACTGATTTTCACATATGCCCCGGAAGGCAGCGAGATACAGTTTAACAACAAATGTATTTCTCATGATCAACAATTGCATTTATAAATTACAATGCACAAAACAATGGCTCCAAAAAAGACAATTGTGCAATATGTATGTTTATTGTATGTTTATTGTATGTTTATTGCAATGTTGTCCCCTCATGGATGAATCAGCTTTAAAAAAAACTAGATGTATTACACATCCTATACTGACATCTGCTGACTGGATGTGATGCTGTTTATATACTGACATCTGCTGACTGGATGTGATGCTGTTTAGAGGTCGTGCTTTGTATCACTTCAAAATCCTATTTCATGGAAAATGTTTCTACAAAAAAAAAAAACGTTTTCCTGTTTGATGAATCAAAAGATTTGTGACAGATCAATATATTATTTGCTTTACATTGTTATACAAAACCTTCACCAAAAGAAATGAACTACAATTGATTTTGTGAAGACTATTAGCAAATTAAATATTCATTACCATTAGCAGAGCTCCCATGCATTAGAGATGATAAATCCTGTCACATTTCTCTGCTGGCAGACAGCAATGGGAAAATAGATGGATTTTCCCTTGTTGTGTAGCATTTCATTTGACAAGATCTGTCTGTATACTTAAGCTGGGCACACACTAGAGCGATTATCGGCCCAAACGCACGATTATCTACCTGTGTAAAGCCTCAATTCTGTTCTATCAAGTGTCACTAACAGGCTTTGTTATGTGGATCTCCTTGACCATGCACCTGGTTGAAGCAGCTGAATTGAACATTTAAAGGTAAAAACAATGGACCTGATCCAGACTTAACAACGATGGCCAATTTACACGTGAGACATGCGTAAGTCTGGCTGTGGAAATATGTGCAAGGGGAGTGCATTAACTTTAGTAGCGCATATCTTAGGTACACTTGCATACGTAAAACGATCTTATGTCTGGATCAGGCCCAATGTACTTGTAGAGGACTATGCAAGCACTAATTTTGCAAGTAATATCTGAGACAGTATTGTTAGTAGCAGCTGAAACCAGTGCTAATACACCAAAAGGGGGACATATTCAGACAGCAGATTTCCATTTATCACAGTAGTCTTTTAGGGGCAGAAACTTAAAACATCCATAAGAATTATCTCCCCCTCTTTTATGGCTTTCTGCATAGCAGTTGAACTTGTTTCCCTGATAACTCTGATTCCAGAGTGGAATGTTTAAGGATTATTTGTGGCCGAACTTGTAAGTAGACCAATAACGTTACATTAGACCGGACTAGACAGCAGTCTGGTGGGCTATGATAATTAAGTTGTATGGGAGTATCTGCAGTATTGAAGGCATAAGGCTGAGTAATCCATATATGGGAAGCACAGAAGAAAGGGGATGAGAGTGATACTCCTTTCATACCTAAAACCCGGATTAAACCTGGGTCAATCAACACTAGCTTCTAGCTGTGTTTAATCTGTTCAGACTGCAGCTACAACCCGGGAATAACCCGGGTTGTAGTCTTTCACACTGGACCCGTGTCTACAGAGGCAGACAGTGCTCCTCATCCCCCATTTTACATATTTTTTATGGAACTTGGGTTGAATAACCCGGGTTCCCCCTTTCACACTACAACATGGGTTAGGCTGACCCAGGAATTACCCTGGTTTCGCCCAGGGTCAAGACCTGGGTTGACCCTTTCACACTGACACCTGACCTGAGTTATTCCCTGGTTGATAACTTGGTGTGAAAGGGGTATTAGAGGTGGCTATCAAAAAAGAGTGGATTGGTGCTGATCACTGGCTTACCATAGGGAAAATGTGTAAGCATTGGTGAGGTTAGAAATTTATGAGGGAGAGTATAGGAGCTTTGTGGGTAAGTTATAATTGATTTGGATATTGTAGTAAGACACAGGGAGTCAAGAGTACGAGTGGTGAAAAGGTTTTGCCAAGAGAAGGCTTTAACAATGGAGATGTTCCACAGACCAGACAAGTCTGCATTTAATAAATAAATGACAGTGAGGACATAGTTGACATACACTGATCAGAGTGCAGAGACAAGACTAGTGGTTATGAATTTATCAATGCTCTACAAAGAAAAGTGAGAAGAAACTTGGAATCTCACATATTTGTTTTGTCTGCACTATACCAGCCACTAGAGATTAGAGGTCTACATACTGTATCATAGCAACCATTTCTGAACTGTATACTGCTCATTAGAATAATAACACCATTAAACACTGGATCAAGGAGATTATGTATTTGATTACAGCTTTGTCAGTGATCATTTACTTAGATTTCATTCATTCTGTAATACCACAGCCACATTTTCAATGCCCACCCCCTCCCAAAAAAGTGTATATTTTAGGCTTTAGTCTACCAGTGTTATTTATGCCTGTGTAATAAATATTTACCTGAAAATATATTCCAGAATAGTGTGAAAAGTAAGCCATATGTGGTGGGTGCAAAGGAAATAATATGTTTTGCTTTCCTTCTGGCCTACACATAAATTTTCTTGCCAAAATTGTTTTCTTGTTCTTTCCTCATAGTGAAAGGTATTCCATAGCCTACATTGCCCATTTGGAAAACAGGTCATTTTAGATTGTTATCAATATTTCTAAATCACTACTACAAATGCCAAATATCTACTACCCCATTCAACATAAGATTAAAAAAAAAAGTGGAGGAAGCCGAATTTAGTGTTAATTATTAATTTATTTTATGCTTAACAGAGCTTAAACTGGAGGCTTAACTAGAACTTTATTTTTTACTTTTCACATTATCTGTTTTGTCATGTCTTTTGGAGGATTATTATGGGTAATCAACACTCTCAACATAGCTGAAGATTCAGGTTGGATCCACACTTACAAACGGGGCATTTTCTGCTCATTAGGATAGAAAAACATCCACTTATTATTAGCACTGCATACATGAGCGCTGCAATCTCAGGGACTATTTCCGACTTTCTTGAAGGATGCTCTTCCGCTACCCTCTGATAACCCATGTCACTGTCTCATCATGATAATATACCCCAATCTGTACTGTACAGGACTGCATTCCACCACCTGATACCCACATGTCACTGTATCATCATGATAAACAAATGCAACTAGATAATGTTCTGCTAATCTAGCAAAATATAATGTAGTTGCATTTGTTCAGCCTTTGGGTGCTGTTTTTCTTCTAAGGATAGATAGATAGATAGATAGATAGATAGATAGATAGATAGATAGATAGATAGATAGTCCAATGAGGGCATGCTAAGTGCCCAACATTCTAATCAGACTTAAAATGTGGAAGTTTTATGGCAGGGGCCACCGATTGTATGGATTGTATGTCCATAAAAGCAGGGCATTTGCCTCCCCATGCCCATACATAAAGCTTCACCCAGCGTTAGATCCCCACTGCGCTCATAGCTCCAAAGCATTGTAAGTCTGGATTTGCACCACAGTTCCCAAGGGGATTTTGAGATACATCTAAAGCTCACTCAAGCATTCTGGTCTGAAGACCCTCGTCTTCTAAGGGGCCATTCGAATCTGTGTATTTGGGATGTAAAGACAACACAGCTTTAGCAAAGGGGGGGGGGGGGCTGAAGGGAGTCCCTTGTGTGAGGAATCTCCAGGACATAGGGGAAAAATGAGCACAATAAAGCATTGGGAGATTAAAAGCACTGTTACTTGATAAATTATAAGTTATAAACATATTACATTATAGTTCTATATAACTGCTGCCTCCAAAACAAATTAATGATCTTGGGGATCCATTTTCTATGCAGTCAAAAACACACTATATTAAGGATTAGTTTCCCTACTTAGCCCTGCATTGAATATGAACCCAGCTGCCCTTCCCTTCTTCTGATCCACGTTTTCTTCGTATTCCAGCTCTGTCCCAACTTCTCCCACCACAGTTCCCATGGTTCTGTATATGGACAAGTGGAGAAGAGACTAGGGGGGTAGATCTATGAAAGATTTTAACTTTTCTCTAAGAAGTTACTAATAGCAACCAATCAGATTCTAGCTATTACTTTCTAGAACGCTCTGGGCACATGATCTGATTGGCTGCTATAGATAACACGTGTTTATGATCTGTCCAGCGCTCAATACGCATATTACTCCACTCCCGGTGGCAGACCGCACGACAGAGGGTGGCCCACACGCCGACCCGGATGTGTTTCTCACTTCCGCCGCTGCATTTTCACATCCGCTTTCCCAGCTGCTGCTACTTCCTTCCGGAACTCCGGAGTCGGCGGAGGATCCGGGACCCACCCTGAGCGGAGAGAGGTGAGATGCACGGGAGCGGCCGCCGGCTGTGATTGGGACACCCCCCGTTTCTATCTGCATGCATTCATTGCCAGAGATCAGGTATAGGAGAACAGGGGGCAATAGGTCTTGTACGAGGAATTACACTGATACCCCCATGTAACTGTTTTATAATGATAATATACCCCATTCCGTACTGTACAGGACTGCATTCCACCCTCTGATACCTTCATGTCACTGTCATATCAAGAGAATATACCCCATTCTGTACATGACTGCATTCCACCCTCTGATACCCCCATGTCACTGTTTTATGATAATATATCCCATTCTGTACTGTACAGGACTGCATTCCACCCACTGATAACCCCTGTCTCATGATAATATACCCTATTCTGTACTGTACAGGACTGCATTTCAGCCACTGATGATTCCTTGTCCCTGTCTTATCATAATATACCCCATTCTGTACTGTACAGGACTGCATTTCAGCCACTGATGCTTCCTTGTCACTGTAGTGTCCTATCATGATAATATACCCCATTCTGCACTGTACAGGAATGCATTCCACCCACTGTAACATACCTTGCATATATATCATAACATAAATCATGCTGCATGATCCAGGATTACTTTCCACTCATGGATATCCCCATATCAGGGTAATACAACAATGATATACATACTGGAGCACTCGTTTGCATATTTTCTACTGCAGTATTTTTCTTTACCTTGCAATATGTTACATAAAAGCTGCCATCCCTGTGCTAAATTCCCCACATTTTTTCTGTCTTATTTGTATTATATTACATAGATTCATCACTCTACGTATACTTACTAATAATGCTAATTATGTAACTTTTCTGCTCATATCTAAACCAGATAGAAAATGCGCTTAAAAAATCCCAAAACAATGTTCCTTGAACAATGGAATGTCTTATGGATGTTTTTGTAAGGTGTAAGAAGCTTTCATCGTTTGATGTAAATTAGAGGAAATGCATCAATCAGTACAATACTCAGGCCACTTTCTTAGTAGGCTTAGAAGTGAGTGTTAATGGGATTGCTTTAATAGGGTGTGGTAAAATATAGGCCGTGGTAAGCTGACAGGGCTGTTGGGTAAATAAGAGTTGAAGTAGACATGATGATATGTTGTGGTTTGCAGTTATGGGAGGATGCATTGCCTTTTTTTTTTATATGCCATTCCCAAGCAGTCCACCAGTATACTCCCATGTACAAGAGGGAAACTGTTGTTTTTGGCTAACAAGCTTGCGATATATAATATTATTATAGACAATCATTAGTTTACCAGCGTTTTGCATAGTGAAGGATAGAAATGTGCCTAGATACCAGAATTTTCCAAAAATATATTTTTATTGTAATTAAAATGGATCTTCTCTTTGAAACTGAATATACTTTTTTTAAAATGAAGAACCCTTTTTTGAATAGTTGTATATAAAGAGGGTTTTCCCTCTCACACTCCCTTGCTTTTTTAAGAGTGGCATTTGGTTAGCTGTGGAACTACCATGTACCACATCTATGGTACTGAACCCCTGATGATTTGGATACTGTGACACCAGTTCTTATCAAAAGCAAAGAAAGCCATTTTGTAGAGGGGCCTGCCTTAGTTTAAAAATAAATGAACCATCCATGTAACTTTACAAACTTTGCAAGCTAAAGATTAATAATGATTTTTTTTTATTTTTAATTTCACGTGTTAAGTTAAATGCCCCATTAAAATATATCTGCTCTCTTGAGTAATTGAGATCAATGTAAATTGCTAAGAAGGTTTTTCTTTTTTTAGGTGTTTAAAATATTGAATCTCTCTTATACTTCCTATCTGTATAAATTTATTTGTTTGTCATATGAAAATCACGTGCTTTGAAACACATTTGTTACCTCACTGCACTTACATTCCCCATCAATATTTTTCATTGTATTCAATGAGGTTTTACTCAGGTTTGCCTGGTTAAATGTAATAGAATCTTTTCCTTTAGTATTACTGTACCTATCAGCATTACGAATGCATGTATGAAAGTTCCAAGTTTTACAAAACATGACTGGGATATTTACATAGTAATGATAACTAGCAGTTACGATGTGATTGGTTCGAGTTTATTTATAACACATAAACACTTACTCGTGAACTTTTTGTTTATCACAATACTTTATCATTGTTTTGTATAAGTGTTCCAATTCTGTGGGTGTTACAGTAAAACTGGCTGTTAATGGTAATCATGGTTTTAATATTAATAAGTTATAGGTTGTATCTCCAGACTTCAGTATGTTTGTTTCCAAGAGGAAATCTTTTATTCAGAAAGAGTGATGTGTTTTGGTGTAGAACTGGGGCTTTATTTTAAGATAAAAGAGTACTTTTTTTTTTACCTTGACTTTACAGTTCAGATATCATTACAGTGGAATTATGTATTTTTTTTTTTAGTATGCAATTGTGACCCTATTGTCACATTTTTAAAGAATATGGAGGTGAGACCACACAGAAAATGCGCTTGGACAGCTTTTTTGTTTATTAAATAGGAATGGCAGGTTTGATGCCTTTAACAGATGTAATGAAACAACAGAGAGGCTCTGCGGCAGTATAACAGTAATACGGTATGGCAGGAACACACAGGGTTTATACAGCATACAATGCAGCACTTTATATACAAAGCTTAAGGGTGGGATCTTACTGAGCATGCTCTGTTGGTCAGCCTAATGCTGATGTCATAGCCATGCCCACTGGAGGAGGAGACAGCGCAGAGCGCTCTCCACTCTTAACACAAATATCATGCTTAGTACTGATGTGTAAAGCCAGCTACATAAAATGCAATGTCCCCTGTGACTGACATAATGGAACGTATCCAGACTCCTTGACCATGCATGCACATGCAGAAGGCTTCTACCTTGCTATCTGGATCTTTAGGATATGGTCATCCACGCTGGAAGCCTTTCCGATGGGGCTTGTTGCGTACAGAGAATATGTAAGGGAGGATGGATTTATATTGTTCAGTAAAGGATGGGTTAAGCCCTTACATGCAATCCAATTTTCCAACCTGTCCACATTTTACACGTGGACAGAGGGGAAATCTTAAGGTAGGGTCTTGCTAACAGAACTCTGTTATTGTGAGGTAAGTGACCAACCCTCACCTGTGCGGGACTTTGATATAACAGCGATCCGGGGTTGAATCTTCTGTTCTTCATTTGGAGCTGCGACTGTAGTGAATGTCTTCATCCAGTCCAATGCTATGTCCAACAATGCGATTATCAGGGCTGTCACCACACCACCATGTGCACATACTAACGAGCAGACACGTTTATGCACCGTTTCAGTCATACAGTATGCAAGAATTGGGCCGATAAGCCTTGGCCTAGTGTTGAAACAGAAGAGACCTCCGATGCCCCTCTGCACACAACTCTGAAGAACAACCTAATTTGTGTGTGCATGTTTTATGGGTTTTCACCATGAAAAACCATGCTATATGCAGACAAATCCGCATGGCCATCTAGTACTCATACATTCCCAATATAAATAAACTGATATGTAAAGTCAAGTCTGCAGTTATCTACACAGTACACTCAAATCTACAATATATACAGAAAAAAAGTTTGAAAAGTGAAATCTTCTCATTATTCTCCTGTTCCTCTGGGTGTCTGAAATCATGTAATGTATTAACTCCCCACTCCTTTTTACAGCTGCAATTTCTCCCACACTTTTAGACCTCTCATAAATTGATTTAATCTGTCAGAAGCCTGAGTCGCTGTTACAATTCAGTATGATAGCACAGGTCTGCCTAGCTTTCTGTCAGTCCTGAGGAGGAGAGACCAATAGAGCTTTTACAGCCATAACTACTGATTTGAAGTTATTTCATGCGTTTTATTAATTTCTGTGATATAATGCTCTTTATAAGTGGGTTTGTTTGCTCTATTAGTCAAAAGGCTCAAAGGAGTATTGGTTAGTTGATACTTAGATTGAGTTTCACAATGCATTTCAAGGATCATTTTATTACCACCATAAAGGGCTGGATCCAGATTTAAGTGAAATGAGTTACTCCTGGGCTAAACCATGTTGACTGCAGGGGAGTCATATTTCATCTGTTGCAAACAGTATTAGAGTTGAGAGGTGATGTTTCCCAGCCCAAGTCTAAATAACAGTGTGATAGTAAAGCTGCTCAGTATCTGTGTGCAGTAAGCAATTCAAAGATATATCACTGTATGCAAAGAATACAATTAACTTGACTCCCCCTGCAATCAACATGGTTTAGCCCAGGAGTAACTAATTTCAAGCACTTAAGTCTGGATTCAGCCCAATATGTTCCTGACTGACTGTGAATGTGTAAAATGTGTATCTCACTAGTTTTATTTATGTTTTAAGGGACTGAATGTACCTGGGGACTCCCTGAAGTTTGCAGCGCTTTCCCAGGGCACAGAACATCGGGGCAGACACGTCTTTTTCCTGTGCCACCACGTCTACCTCCACAGGAAATCTTGAATATTGAAGGAGGATATGACCACGCTGAATCTCCATCCAGCACACTAACGCTCTCCTATCCCTGTTGTGTCGCAGTGCATGTGCAGTTTGACTCTCTACCTCCATGAGGGAATACAAAGTGGTGGTGTTGGGCAGCGGAGGGGTTGGCAAATCGGCCCTGACTGTACAATTTGTTACGGGCACCTTCATTGAGAAGTATGACCCCACCATTGAGGATTTCTACCGCAAGGAGATTGAGGTGGACTCTTCACCATCAGTGCTGGAGATCCTGGACACAGCAGGGACGGAGCAGTTTGCCTCCATGAGGGATTTGTACATTAAGAATGGTCAGGGCTTCATTTTAGTTTATAGCCTAGTAAATCAGCAGTCATTCCAGGTGAGTATGTCCAAACCAGACCCAAAAAAGTTGTTCTCATTATGCATTGGTGACAATATAAGACTGAAGTTATGTGTAACAAGCTTTCCTTGTGATTTTAATACACAAAATGCTTTTTTATCCTTTTTATTTCATGAGTTTTAATGTATGTATCATACATATATAAATACAATGGTCCGGATTCTCAGTTACATAGTTTTCGTCTTGCGTACATTGTTTTATGAATTGAAATACTACACATGCATTGTAGCTTATTTATGCTATCTACATACCATTTCTGTACGTAGATTGCGTAAGCGCTGTCTAAAGCAATGTACTTAAGACGAAAACTAGGTAACTGAATCCGGACCAATGTGAATGCTCCACTTTTCTTCTTTTACACGTCAAGGAATGATGTCCAGGTAGAAACTACCATCCAGCGATACGAAGATGACAATGTTTAGCTTTATAAATATGCTTTCATTGTCTTTTGAGCATAAGAATCCTGGCGTAACAAAGTCTATGGGGAAGTGGAAAATATTCTATTTCCAATGTAAAAATTGATCTGTCTAATCCAAAGTTATTTTTAGTTGTCTTAAAAATTGACTCTTTGTAATGATAAAAAAAAACCCTCTAAATAGTTATTAATGCATTATCATAAAACCACAAAGAAATGATTCTCTAACACTACATTCATTGTGGATTAATATGAGTCACTGTGGACTTCAAATAGCTAAGTTATGCAATATCTGTTCAAGGCAAAACAGTAATCACATGATGACTGCAGACTCCAGCTCATGTAAAGTGGAACTAAGTCCAAACAAATGACAACGAAGTATGATCTATGTACAGAATAGGGGCATTTATACATCTACACAACACTCTGGACTTTTGCTATAGTGGGAGCTACCATTAAATATTTTACACTGCTTCAAAGTGGTTACCATGTGACTTCAGAGCCGCCAGTAAGAATAAAATGTAATCTGCCTAATGAAGCAAATCTTCTTAACTTTTGCTCTTGTTGCTAAACAGGACATCAAGCCAATGAGGGACCAAATAGTCAGAGTCAAGAGATATGAAAAAGTCCCCCTCATATTGGTCGGGAACAAGGTTGACCTGGAGTCTGAGAGGGAAGTCATGTCTACAGAAGGCCGCTCTCTTGCTCAAGAGTGGGGCTGTCCCTTTATGGAGACATCTGCCAAGAGCAAGACCATGGTGGATGAACTGTTTGCAGAGATCGTCAGGCAAATGAACTATGCGTCTTTGCCTGAGAAGCAGGATCAGTGTTGTACAACATGCACTGTTCAATGAGAAACTCAGAAGAACCTCAACCATGGCCATATAAAGCAGGTCAGTTAGGCAGGATTTCTTTGTTATGTTTGACTGAGTTGAGAACACTCGTGTTCACTGTGAAGGAAGTGGTCAAAAGGCACAAGGGTATAATTACTAATGCGTGGCATGGGTAACATATCATGCAAAGAAAGACTAGAGCAGTGTTTCCCAACCCTGGTCCTCATGTACCACTGACAGTCCATGTTTTCCAGGCCTCCGCACAGAACAAGTGATATGAGTACCACCTATGGAACTTTTAAAATGTGCCAGTCAGTAATGAAAACACCTGTGCTCCAGCAAGGAGACCTGGAAACCATGCACTGTTAGTGGTACTTGAGGACCAGGGTTTGGAAACACTGGACTAGAGAAACTAAACATGTATAGCTTGGAGAGGGGGGATATGATAGTAACTTCTACATATATCAAGGGGTGTAACCTGGTACAGGATGGTGGAATTATTCAAGGGAACAGATGTTGGAACACATGGGCATACATATAACTGGAGGGGGGTTTAGAGGAGATGTGTAAAAAATGACATTACTGAAAGGGTGTCTGAGGTGGAATAGCTCCCATCTGCCGTGATTGAGGCTAACACATTAGAACTATTTAAACATGCCTGGGATAAATATAAGGATGTCCTAAATCTTAAAATAAAGTGAGGGACAAATAGGTCCTGGGGACAGTATGGTTTTGGAGGGCGGCAGACAGGATGGGCCAGGTGGCTCTGCCGTCTTCTCTGTTGATGCTGATAAGGGATGATTTGATTTGCTGCAAGTGTGAGACTTCTGTTCTTTTGAGTGGAGGTTCTTTGGTAGGTTTCAAATAAAGTTCTGAATGACTGAATGTTTAAGGCCGTTGCTCCCGTGTCGTCCTTAAAGTATTTTGTATTACTGAACTAATTACCACATGATTTGTTGCCTAAAGTACACATTGTCCGCTTAATATACTTAGGAAGGATCTTCTCGGTCACCGTGATTTGGGTTACAGAAAATAGGTAACACAGCGTGGCGGGTTCTATAGACAGCACTCAGGGGCCATGGCTGCTTCCTGACAGTGGACAGACCATGTTACCTCAGAACTGCAACTGCCCCGTTAGTTCCAATTCTGCACCTGCTCAGGGCAGCCAGCAATTGCATGAAGGATGTGGGAGCACTGGGCTCCCACCCCATCCAATGGTCTGCCAGTATTTTTACTATGAGGGCAAGCTGTGTGCCCCGTTTGCAATGATCATATGACAAATAACCCTTCCAGCAGAAGGGCTGGCAATGCGATCACAAGGGTGCGTGTCTTGGATTGTTTAATGTACAGCATAGACATTGCCACTACCGACATAGAGATTCAAGCTTCCGAATTGCCACCAATCCAAATATGAAAGAATCCATGGCTGTCAGCAGTTTTGTTGGTGCCAGAGGAGTGGTTTCTATAGCCGTTGTGTCCCCATGTGTCTGTTATTTGGAGATCTGATCGCTTTAGAATTTGTTGGCAGGGCTCATTTTTACAAAACTTAGGCATCAGGGTGTTAAAATATATATGACACACACACTACATATATACATAAAAAAACCCTGTATACTTACCTGCCAGTGTCTTCTCAAATTCCTGTTTCTCCCTCGTGCCCAATGACACAGTGGGCACAACCACAAGCAGCTTTTCCACAGGGGTCCCCCCGTGGTCACTGATCCCTTTGCTCGCTGAAAGTACAGGGACAGGCAGCATCGTGCTTCTGTCCCAGTCGCTTCAGCAGCCAAGAAGGTATGGAGGAGGAAGAGGCCACAGTCACCCCACGGATAGACCTGGCAGTTTCTACTTCTGGGCACCCTGCTCCCAATATAGTCACTCTGGTGACCTGGCGACCGTTCTTTGTCAAGCCTTTGGTATAAGATGCTGTATCTCAGACTGTGGAGCTGCCATAAGGGAAGGGAGATCTTCTAAAGGTTTTACTCCTAGGGATGACTGGCAGGAGAAGCTGGGTGATTGGTTTGCTTTCTAGAGGATTCTATCTTATTTTGTTTCATAACTTGTTATTGTTTAGGTTTGTCATGAGCACACAAATGCTTCAATCTGGAATAATGTTATGTGTGTGAGGTGTGTTTTGTGCTGACCATTGATATTCTGTGTCTTTGCAGATAACTCAGAGGAACTTTGCACAGCTTCGGCTTTTGAGGACTTTACAGCCCAGGTTGCAGATCTGAGCCTTCATAAACCTGTCTGCACAACAGCACACTTGCCATACATGTCATGGAATGATCAGAGAGGGCGTTCGACTCTCCCCTCACTCGCCATCAGCAGCTGTGCTTCAGCACGTTTACCATGAGTTTAAAAAAAAAAATTATTTTCCTTATCCTATTTTTTAGTCTCCTAAGTTCCTATTAACATCTAATATGCAACAGTTCAGTCTTGTTCTTTTAAAAAAAATTTTTTAATGGTTATAGTTAAGCATTTTCTGAAACTTATATTTATTAAATACTTACTCAGTATTACCTACTTAATGCCTTTTTAAAAAGACCGTTAAAGGAGGATAATGGGAGCCTTAATAGCATGGTTTATATTTGTTACCTCAATTATGCTCTTAACCCCTTCAGTGCCAGTGGGCCAGCATATGGCTGGTTAACCTTGCTTCACCTGCTCCTCTTGCATTGTAGGTGTTCATACACTATTTTTTTTTTCCCCCTCTCTCGCTTGGAAAGTGGTTGTTCTATGCTTTTGATGAGATTATGTTTATGTTTACGTTTTTACGGTTAGCACGTGAAGCTGCTTTAAATTCACATCAGACCCACCTGTTGGGGTTCCCCTCTCAGTTCTGCAGAGCATGCTCACCGGGTCCAAATTATGTCTGGCCAAGCAAGCTCACAGACACCCGACGTATCCTCTAACATACTCCGATTAGGAAATGGCTTCCGGCAAAGACGACGTTTTGAAATCCTCCTGGAGAATTAAGGGGCAGAGTTGGCACTCACTGTGTGTTGTATTTCAACATATGAAAATGCTTAAACTGAAAAAGTTCTAACTTGGTGCTTGAGGGCTACCTGCCTGAGTATTGGACAGACGTATTCGCCACTCAGTGGCTATAACACATATATACTTTGTTAATTTTGCTCGTCTTGATTTTTTTTTTTTATTCTCTGATTTTCTTTTTTGTTTTTTATATATATATATCCCCCCCAACAAAAAAACCATTGACCATCTGCTTTCTTGTATTACTTAGGTAAGGGATGTTAACCTCCTGTGTGTGTCTAATATTACTTCAGAAAATGTCCCTTTCCCACCCTGTGCACATAAGTCTAATGCAAATAAAATGATTTTATGTTTTCTAGTTTATACTAGTTGTGTTTCTGAATACTCTTATTGAAAGAAGGCTTGTTCCCAATGTGCTCAGCACTTCCTGTTACGCACACACTTGTGATCCTGGTTATAGTTATGGCTCCCATTCCAAGTGAGTGTTTCACTCCAAGCCAAACATGCTTTAAACAGCCATTGTGTTGTTTTGTTTTGTGTTGCAGAGAAGTTATACACCTCTTGGAGTGGATACGGAATTTGCTATGAATTTTATTAAGATTTTACAATTTAGTTCAAAGATATGAGTCCCTTTTTGTTTTTTTTTGTTTTTTTAACCAAGATCAAATATTTTGTTACCAAAGAAAGGCCAGCTTAAAGTTTGGCAACAGGGAGGTGTCATTTTATTATGCAGAAAACTTATTCCTGAGCACATTCAGGTAAACACTGCGCGGTTTGCTCAAATACGTATTGAGTCCCATTTTCTAGCTATCTTATCAACTGAGTCGAGTCTCCTGTTAGGTGATGGTTGACTTGTGTTACTTGCAGGTTAAAGAGGGATGTTGCTCTTGTAGAATGAATGGGCTCTATTCATGCAAAGGCTACTTGAGATTGCAAGTCATCCTAAATTGTCTGCTGTAAGGACCCTTATTCAATTTAGTGAGCAGTGTTTTTTTTTATTTATAACTTGGTGATTACATTATTCAAACCACATGTTTCCTTTGTTTTTGAGCTCTGACTTTTGTGTTTTTTTTTTAAATCGTTTGTTAAACCATTATTAATCCAAATCCCTAATCTCCTTGGCATCAACAATACCCTGGATTAAATCAGATGTATGTTTAGTGGGTTTACATAGTTTGACTTGTTATTTCTCTAAGTACTGCTTGACAGGCATTAAACATTACCTCATACCCGCTTGGCAGGTGAGCATATTGAAATGACAATTTATTTAAAACCCTTGTATGCCAAACCTTAAAGTTATTCACAGGCCAACATCTGAGTGTAAATGTTTTGAAACAAAGGTAAATGTGTAATCTGTTACTGTGAACTATTACCAAGTAGATAAACCATTCATATTCAGTATATTAATTGTTCAGTTTACGATATCTCTCTTTGAGGATAAATGGTACAGAAAGCTCATACTTGATGAAAAAATATTGTGAAATAAATTAGTCAACGGTATTAATCTGTTTAACATTTTTTTTTTTTATTGTGTTCAGTTATTTAAGTAGCTTCTGGAGAAACAACAATTAATGTTTTATTGTAATCCAAACTTTTTTTTTTAATTTTTATTTTTT
This sequence comes from Limnodynastes dumerilii, assembly GCA_011038615.1. Taxonomy (NCBI): domain Eukaryota; kingdom Metazoa; phylum Chordata; class Amphibia; order Anura; family Limnodynastidae; genus Limnodynastes; species Limnodynastes dumerilii. The sequence goes on from WWET01000226.1 coordinate 747,726, forward strand.
TACTTTTTTTTTAATGAAGTGGAAAATTTGGAGTTTTTTGTTTAATAAGAAATATCTACATGTGCTTACAAAGCAATATAATGCAGTCATTCATTATTTTATAGACATCCGAAGTTGTACAACTGATAAATCATTTTATTAAGGTTACCCGTATCTCTTGATTTTATTTTATTTTTTATTTTTATTTTTTTACCCATTTTCATAACTGGCACTTTCGTTTCAGACTTGGATAAATCTAAATTTATTTAACTGCAGAAAAGGAAAAGTGGAGATGTTGCCCATAGCAACCAGATTCCAGATGGCATTCTTTAGTGTGCAATAGCAAAGTAAGAGCCAGAATCTGGTTGCTGTGGGCAACCTCTCCACTTTTTTCCTTTTCTGCAGTTTAGTAAATCTATCCCTACAGTTCTTTATGTACGAGAACAACCATGAGTGTATAAGGAAAGGCCATGAACATTTACTTTTCGGTATGGATAAATGGTATAAAGGTTCCTATTGTTTATACGGTTTATTAATGTTTTAGTACTCTTTAGAGTGCAAGTTGACCCAAGTATTTGGTTTTGATGTTCAGGACATAAATGGTTTATTCAGCACATTGGATGAGACATTTGGACCAAAGCTTTCCCGATGAGCTTGCATTTTGAGTGTCTGCCACAAATGTATTGACTTGGTTATGATAACCCCCTTTTACAAGTGTAAACCACTTGACTCTGACATGGACATTGTATTGTATTTCTCGCTGAGCAGGTAATCTGAAGAATTCTAAATGATGATATCCGTAACATCTTAAGAAGCTTTGGAAACTCTGACATATATTCCGTTTTGACATTTTGTAAAGCAGCCCAGCGATTTCACCTGTTTTTGTAATTTTTTTTATAAATATATATATATAAAATAAATATGTATTAATGACCTTGAGTTACTGATTGGTGTGACTTTGATTTACTTAATCTATTGTTCTAGACAATGTTAACACATTTCTGGATTGACTCGAGTTAAAAGAACAAAAGTCTTCAGAGAAGTTTTCATGCAGCACAAAAAAAACAACTTTATTTTTGTCTTTTACTTCTACAGATATTAAGCACTTGCCAAATGTAACCCTACATAGATACAGAATATTTTGTCTATTGTTGTTTGCTGTAACAGCAAGCCTGGGGTGGTGATTAAACCTGTTGCAGTCCCCGCATAGAATGAGGGATTTCCGAAATGGGGGCATTCCGAAAGTTCCTTTTCAGAAGTCCCTATTTCAAATTCCCCTCCGTTTTAGACATTTTTTTTTTCAGAGTGGATGAGGATGCCGATCGGCATACTCACCCATTCCTTTTTGGAAATGCCGCTGCTACCGCAGGACCCGTACCATGGGAAAGCTGAGTAACCTCTCCAGGGTTAGGGTCAGGCTGCGGGGATTCAGACCCTTGCACATACGTAAAGCGTGCAGGGGTCTGGATCCGGCCAAAAGACTGCATTAGGTTTCTGATTGTTAACTAGACAATCAGAAACAGATATTTCAGACATGCTGGACTTCAGAATCCTCATTTACTATGGCCATATTTAAGGTCTGAAAACCTTTAGAAAACGTCAGGAGTTGACACATCCCCCATCCCACTTACTGAACTATAGAAAATATTAATGCTTCCAAGGTACTGTTGCTGAGAATTTATCAATTATAAAACAGCACAAAATTCATAAATAGCTATCAGCATCAAACACATTCCTTTCAAACCGTGCCCCTGACAAAAGCTATTCTGGTTAACTTCCTGTTATAGCCCTGTCATTATCACCAACTTTTTTCCACATTTACAGTCATTTGACCACTGATATCACAGCCCTCCTATTTAAATCAGATTCTTTTGTCATACTTCTGCATTCTAGAGGATGTTCTTTGAGACCCTAACCTGTTTCCTGACTATCATTGTTGTTCTACTTCTGATCATGATTGCTTCTGGTTCAGTTTGTCCTGACTTCTCTTCCTGTGTTCTATGCTGTATATGTATATGCTAGTTTCATGTATATGTACAAGTGCTTTCTCCACCTGGAACCAGCTTGCCCAGTCTGTTGTTAGTTCAGTGGTCCATAAACTGCACCTTTTCGAGCAGCAAAACCTACATCTCCTTACTGGGCTTACCAAGTTGGCAAGAACAAATACATCAGTTTCCATTTATTAAACAATGAAACGCTAAGGGCCAGATTTACTAAGCTGCGGGTTTGGTAGAGTGGAGATGTATAGCAACCAATCAGATTCTAGATCTCACTTTCTTTTTACATACTAGAGAATTTCAGCTGAAATCTAATTTGGTTGCTATGGGCAACATCTCCACTTTTTAAAACCCGCAGCTTAGTTAATCTGGCCCTAAATCTTTTCAAATCTTAGGTTAAATAAAAGATATAATTTGTTCACTATCCTCACTCACTACATCTAACGCACCTTCAACATTTTAACATCCAAGCCCCAGATGCTAGGGTTGTGCTATGATCCGAACCTTTCTGGTTGTAATGTCGCCAATCAAAATATCAACAGGTCAAAATGTCAACAGTTAAAAAAAACATTAATATTTAAATTGTAAACTATTTAGTAGTTGTATGTGTTATGTAAATGTTAGAAACACTAACTAATTTGTAATATTGTGTTTTAATTTACAGTATCCAACAATATACAAAAGAAATCTGACAATTTTTTGATTAGGAAAAATATTTATAAACATACCAAAAATAATTATAAATGTTATAAATAGAGCGTTTGTATGAAACAAACTTATAAAAAACCTCACCTATGTTCAAGTTCCTCACAGTATCAAATATTTCTGCAAATATCCGCATGTTGTTTGTTTGTATCTATGTTAAATAGTGTGGAAGCAGCTGTATTATGTTTGTGTTAGCGAGTCATGTGTCTGCCTTGAGGCATTTTCAGATTAAAAAAACTATTTTAAATACGCTTGCACCATGGTCAGGGCTGGTGCAAAGAAAAGTAGTAAGCGCGTGCAAACTGTCAATACGGATGCGCGCAAATCAGCTAGTAAACGCCTCAAAATACCTTAACATGTTTAAACACGCCCCTTTTTGCATACAAGTAAACACGGATTTGTAAGCTGTGTCTGCTTTACGTCCGACAATACACTTCTTGTGCAGTGCGCAATTCTGCTACGCATCCGTCTAAATTTTGCCCAGATATGCAACTCCGACCCAATGTGCAAAAGTAAAGTGTTTTCCCTGCATGCAAAAGCATTCAAGAGAATTTGCGCTCTTCACACTGCAAAATGCTATGGCCAAGCTGTACACTTCCACCTGTTTTATCATATTTATTAGCATTCCAGATGGCAACAGTATACACTGAAAGGTATAGCAAAGCGGTTTAGAATGCAGTTTTACAGGGTAGAGAAAGCATTAAACGGGGGGGAGGGGGGGTGATACCAACTTTTGGTTGACCTAGAACCTTGAAACCGCTATGTCCCACCAGAAAGGATTAACTAGCCAATTGTTTGAATAGGTCAGTTTCTTTAAAGCGCAGCCATGGATACCAAGTAGCTGTAAATATAGAACATTTGTCAGGGGTGGAAAGGGTAAGGTCCTCCATATCCATATAGACTTGCACCTGTTTTGCCCTTACTCTGAAACTCTGAATCAGCTCTTATATATAGTTTTGGATCAGCCCCATAATGCTCTTTGAGAACAAAACAAATAACTAGGTAATCATCAAATTATATTTAACTCTATTGCAGTTTAAATGTTAATGATGCTGATTTCTTCATATTAAAAGGTGACCAGTGCCTTCTCTTTACCGGTTTGTGCTATGGGTGGTAATCTCCTGATAAAATCTCAGTAAGTTCTTAATGTTCCACACACATGTGCTGTCCCTTTTATCTGATAAGGAGACAATAGGTATTCTTAAGCTGTGTGATGGTGGTCATATTTTTTCTTCAAGATATTTTATCAATGTAAATGTAATTGTTTTGCCGTTTATATGAATAGCTGCATGTAGTAGCCGTTAATGAAATCATTAAAAACAACTGTTCTCTTGCCAGCTTTTAGGATTTTGTTGGCAAGATAATTATTCTTGCATTACTGCATACTTATTTACTGATGAGTCTAGCGGCTAACGGGCCTGATTAATCTGCAGAGCTTAATCTTCTCAGAAAACATGGACAACTTTCGTTCACAGTCAAAACTAAAAACAAATCGTATCCATAATTTTCCTGTCAAGATAATTAACTTCTATACCTAATTTCAAAATGGTGATCCCCTTACACACGCTTTACACTTGTAGCTCTTCACTGGAGTAGACTGCCAGATCCAGAAGAGCAGGTAGGTAATGTGAGATCCTGGATAAAAAATAATCTTGAGCACATGTAACGCCAACTAATAACCATAGATCCCATGTATGTATATGTGCACCAACATTTTTAGTCTGGTCCCTAGATTCTAAAATAAAAAAAATAGTCAATCCTTGGTTGTATGAATTTTATTTAGCTCTACTGCCATCTGCTGGCCAGTTGAATTTGTTTAGCCTTACATGATGTGATGTGAAAGAGGAGGAGTTATAGTATTATTTTAAGCTGTGACATATGGAAGTTTAATAACCTTTATTTTCTGGCTGTTTCAGAATGACAATGTGCACGTTTCACTGGGTCATAAATATCAAAATGAAGACATGTTCATTGTTCAGTGTAGATGTCCATGTAGCAGATGATATATAATCCTGTAAGATCCAAATTTCTTGCGGAAGGTTGTGTTTTCCTGAAAGCCTTCAAAATAGTTTCTAGCGTAAATGGTGACTGCTGCTACACATACTGGAATGCCCACTACCTATGCCCTTTCAGGATGCACCATACAAGTTATAAAGTCATTTCTGTGACATTAATACACTCCACAATATTAGGTTGATTGTGTATAAATCTCAACATAAATTACCTAAACGGGTTTTCTCCTGACAAAAGATTGACATTATATTGACTTTAGTGTTGTAGATTGTTAAATGTCTGACAAAAACACTAATACTAACCATCCCCTCACACTAGTCTAACATTAACCCTCCCCTAATAGAATCCTATTCCCTATTAAATTATGCATTTGTTATGATACTTGAATGTCGCGGAAGTGTTGAGGTCCTGTCAGTTGGACAGGTAAGCATATAGTACATGACCATATCCCACCCAGGGGCAGGTTAGTCTGTATATGGCCCCCTTGCAGTGCTAATGTTAGAACACTCTATTGCGATGTAGATTGCATGCATTTGTGTACGTTTGTTTTCTGGACCTGAGCACTACTAAAGGCTGTTCTTGTATGCTGAAACCAGCTGTTTGTGCCAACTCTATATGAGACCCTCTTAACCATTTGAACATGTTAGGATGATAGTGGTGCTGATTAATTTGGAAGTTGCTAATGAACTTCAGATCTAACCATATTGTTATCTTACAGTAGTACACAAGATAGTTGCATAGGCCCCAGAGATTAGCAGACATGTGAGGCAAGCCTATGCAGTTGAAGCATGCTGGGACTCATAGTTTCACAACATCTTAACAGCCACATGTTAGCCAGGTCTCCCCTAATCAATGCCTGCAGTACATTATTTAGTCACTGTGCCAGCCATCAATGGTTTGCAGCATCTACAGTTTGAATATCTTTAGCATTATGAACCGTATGCAGGACTTCAACTTCAGACACAGTCCCGCTCGGAGGACACAGGTAAGGTAAGAAAACCTGGGGGTGGAACCTGGAGGAACATGATGGGAGTAATTGGGGGAATGGAGGCACATGATTGGAGTAATTGGTGGAATGGAGGCACATGATGGTA
>WWET01000226.1:790265-801111 GCA_011038615.1 Limnodynastes dumerilii
ACACACACAAAAAATCTCCAGAGTGGTTACATACATCTGGGGACTCTTTCTAAAATGAATGGGAGAGTATGCCAATCAGAGCTTTTGGCTGTCTCTACTTTGAAAAACCATCCATCATAGCGGGGACTGCCACAGTCTTTATCTCCCTTTCCTTCTATGTGTGGTGACTATTTGAGGATATCACAGATAAACATTTAGGGCAAGAAAAGAACTCATGTTTGTTAATTAGTAGAATGTAGAGTAGAACTGGGCCAGTATAAATACAGAGAACATGAGCACAAGAGGATAATCACTGGTTAATGAAAATGCTCGTTTTTCATTTATCCATTATACATTTTTCTTTTCCCCCCAGAGATCATCTGATTTATATATGAAAAGAATGTTGACTTCTCAATAAAAAGACAAACAAAACACAACACAGTCAAATCAGAATTTAAATATTTATTCTTAAACCATTTAAAATCCCCTGAAATATTGAAATAAGCTTACTCTATTAACAGATTTACAAGAGTAATAACTACGAAGAATATATGGGTATCGCAGGTTTTTTTTTTCCATATTTTTTTTTTCTCTATCTGTGAAGTTCTTATAAAGCTTTCTGATTGACTGTATTTACAACTTTTACTGCTTATATATTTATAAAAATATTTTTTTTTTTTAACCATAACATTGTTTTCAAAAACTATTTTCAGACTTTCTCAAGATATAAATTTGAAGTGAGTTTCAGTAAGAGCAGAAAATGCAAACAGAAATGGTTCATTCAAATTAAAAACAGGAAAAAGAAGTTAAAAGAAAGTGAACTCAATTGTGTAGGCACCACTGAAAATGTTGCTCACTCCTTGGCAATAGCCAGATACATGTTTTCAAGTGTCCCCATAGAGCAGTAATTCTGGTGGGGGGGACTTCTATCTACCCTGCAGTGGAAATAAGCATGCTGCAATTGGAATACATTTCTACCATATAATACAAATTTCTACATCAGGTCTTCGTTGCTAATCAAAAATATTTTAAAAGGTGATGCACAGGTTACCAATAGCAACTTCCTTTTCCTTTGTTAACCTGTACCAGAAAAATGGTAGGTGCTGTAACCCATAGCAACCAAAGTGAACTTTTTCATGTGCACTGGTTTCTTAGAAAGCCCTCCAGTTGTCTTAAGATTATCACTGCAGTATGACCGTATTGCGATCTAAGCAGTTACAAACAGGGCATTGTCCCAGCACCTGATCAGAATAAGGCTCAAGCTACACTGGTGAGTATGCAGGAAAAGGCCACGTGGCATGATTGGCAAAAAAAACAAGCTGTGTGTAGGGCTACGTATAACGCTGTGTCGCCAGTTCTTCACAGCAAGAGCAATGTATAGGCCGCCAGAGGAATAATCTCTAATGGAGAGCAGTAAAACAATAACTTGACACCGCAGCTTGCTCGTTTGCATCAGATACTGGCAATCACATCCCCTTAAAACACCACAGTCTATATATAAAATCCTAAACACTGCAATGGCAATTGGATAAAATGCGTCGGTCATGCACCGTTGACATTTTATAGATTTGGCAGATAGTCTTGAGTCCATTTGCGGCGCAAAAAAACAAAAACGAACTGTCCCGTGCACCTGTGGGATTCAGAAACGTGCAGCCAAAGTCTTGGATGGCGCATATGGGTTTAAGCTCCTTCAAAAACGTAAAAATCATCAGGACGCCAATCATTAAAATGCACAACAGATTATGATATTATAATATAGCCGTAGCAGCACATTATAATATTATAATGACACCACTTTCAAGGAAACAAGCTTTGAAGTACATGCTGAAGCAATATTTTAGAATTCTAGAAATGGATTTAGGAAAACATCCCTTTAAGGGGGGAAAATAGGTTTTTCATTTTCTTTCTTTTGTTTAAACTTCGAAACATCACGTCTCTTATTGATTTTGTGAAAGAATCTTCATAACTTATTTACTTGTATATTAAATGGTAAATACAGACTACTTAAAATACACTTTCACAAGAGTATAAGTACATCATGGTGCTGTTATGCATGAGAAGCCTGGAACAGAAAAAAAAATGGAATATATTACATGGGAGATATGATGGCCGGGAAATGCTGGTGTGAACCATTGTCTCTGTAGGCTGGCTAGAAGTGGAGGGAGCTAAGTGTTCACATGATGGTTAAAGCGCCACTTGCTCTTCCCGCTACAGCATATATTGTACATTATCTGTTCCAACAGACAACGCTCACTAAGTCCTACATCCCACTGCTGTAATGCAAACCAGGAGCCTTTTTTCAGGAAAAAACACAAACAAAAAAAACAAAACAACTTAAATAACATTAGACTTTTTTTTGTCTATTTGCAATAAACAAAAAAATAAAAATGTATTGCTTTATATCTCCTTGAAGAAACTAAAAAGATACACGAAAGAGCTTAAATAAAGGGAGACCAAGTCTGAGCAAAGGTGCTGTTTTATCTGCACTCCAGAATAGCAATAATGCTGCCCTGTTCTGTAAATCAGGGTCAGAACAGAACAGCAGTGTAGCTGGAAATAGCCAAGGGCACAATAATAATAATAAAAAAATCTTAAAAAGCAGCAAATCTACATCCAGATTACAGCCACCAGAGGCGTGTACCTGGGATCTTCCAGCAAGTATATGTAATTAGCAGATAAGTAGACAGCTTTTCATGACAAGCAACCCTGGACGTTTACACATCGCTCAGTTTGAGCAGTGCAGAGATATGTACTGTGGTAAAAGTGTACCTGTTGCCTACTTCCAAGTGGTGAAAGTCACTCTAAGCTGAACCAATATTCATGAAGAAAGCAGGATGAAGCAGAACCAATGTTCACTGGAAGGTAACAGCCCAAAGAGAACGCCTGTGACCTTTGCACCCTTGGTGTGTGATGTCATCACGACCTGGCTGATTAGTTGATTGGTTGCATTCTCATGAATACGGGTTTGGTCCCCAAAATGGCTATTTCCACTGTGTGTAAGCCAAAATACACCTTAAGTGCCACATGCATTGGCATGTCTGTCACAGATTGGAAAGCGGACAGAACAGATTATCACCTTGTGTACCCCAAACCGCGTTTGGTTGGGACTGTGGCCCAAAAGTATATTGGTCATTTTTTTTTCCCAGTACGGAAGAAAATTTGCCTACGGTCTACGCAGATCTGAGGTGTCTTAAGCAATTGCGTGTTGTACAGCAGCTCCAATGTGCCTCTGTGAAAAGGAATGACACCCTTTCACATACTCTAACCCTCCACTTCCTATACTGTATCAAGAAAAGGCAAAGTCAAGTCATACACAAATAAAAGGACCAGTAGATTCCATCAGTGTACAGTGCAACACAACCACCACAAACATACTGTCACTTGCACATGTTACTAACTTAGCAACTGTTACCAACAGCAAAAACAGCATATCGACATTTACAGGATTAAACAAAAGATTAGAGTAGTAAAAGTTATCAGTCTTTACAAAATAATTTCCTGAAAATATAAAAACCATTTACACCATCACAAAACAAAAATATATAATTAACAAAAAAATAATAAAAAAAAAAAATGAGGAGGGGGGGGGATAGAAAAGAAAAGCAAAAAGTAGTTTTTCTTTAGTTTCCTTTCCAAACTATCAATCATGGTCATGGATGTGTTTTGCTAAGATCCATAAAGGCACAAGGAGCTGAAAATGCTAAGCACGGCCAGGCTTGGAGTAGTTTTGGTGGGTGTCCCTCTGCCATTTTAATACAGCGTTGTTATGGTTGTAGAATGATACTTAGGAGTCACTGACAGAAAACCTGAAAAATAAAAGGAAAAAGGTGCACTATAAAGCACAGTCCACAAACGCTTGGTGCAATTGTCAATTAAAACATTGATAACCAGAAATGTGTGAATTCCTGAACAAAGAATTCTGTGTGATGTGACAGAATACATGCACAAAGGGCTGGATCCAGACTTAAGTGCTTAAAATGAGTTACTCCTGGGCTAAACCATGTTGATTGCAGGGGGAGTCAAGTTAATGGTATTCTTTGCATGCAGGGATATATCTTTGAATTGCTTACTGCACACAGATACTGACCAGCTTTACTATCACACTGTTATTTAGACTTGGGATAGGAAACATCACCTCTCAACTCTAATACCGGTTGCAATAGATGAAATATGACTCCCCTGCAATCAAGTAATTAAGTTCAAGCACTTAAGTCTGGATCCAGCCCCAAGTCACTATTTAAAAACAGCACTTAGATATACTTCCATGCAGCACCAAAATATCTATTTTTTTTTTTTTTTTAAAAAGCAGATATTGGAGAAAGCAAGCTGTGTCTTGTAATAATGGAAAACGGCTACTATGTTAGTGGCAGATTGGCCATAAGCCTTACAGGGATTTTTGTAGTAGGCTAGTGGTCTTTGGGAGCCCCACCATTGCTGTCTAGGTCGCAGGCCAAGGCTGTCTGCACTCTATAGAGGTCAGAATACATGTCTATTGTACAGGAGACAAGCTGACATACTAATTGCAGCTCCCTGAGACTGCCATTTTTTCCTGTATAGTGGAATGTATTCCTGTATAGTGGCTATAAATAGAATACCCTAGATATTTGCACTATGGTTAGTAAAATGTTTATTAAGTTGTAGTGCATTAGCAGTATAATAATGTCCTACGGTATTATATTTGCTGTTCTACTAGTGCACAGCAACTGGAGAACATTTAATGAAAACAGTACAAATATCAAGGGTATTATATTTCAAGCCAATTACATACATGAAGAATGGCGTATGCCCTGGCCTCACCTGTAGCAGGTGCAAATGATAAGGGGCCACATACGGAATTTATCTAATGATGCTAATTAACCTAAAGCATGGAGAGGTTTGGAACGGTTTTTAACTGTCAATTCGATCATTGGTATGTGTTTACTTCTTATTATAACATGTATGAGTTCTAAAATTTGTCCTCAAGAGGGCGCCAACATACTAGCCAAGGACAAGCCTACAGGAACTAGTTATAAAATGGAACAGTCAGTCACTTACAGAAAAGCATTAAACATCTTCTTAAAATTACTAGTCTAAATATTTTTTGTCACTTTAAAAAAAGTATTGGCAGCATTTCTACATACTGATTTTAAAGGCATTTTACATACACTTTTAAAATGAAAAAAAGAGCAGGTTCACAAACAGGGAAAACACGTTTTTTAGTCGTCGCCATACTCACTTTTGGAATTTTTCCATAAGTTTCTTTACCATCTTGTCAGTAATTCCAGGATAAGTTGCTTCAGCCAGGTTCATACTCTTTTCAAGTTCTTCAATGGCATTTTTCCTTGCAGTATTATTCCGGTCTTGCTGTTTAAGCTGCAGAGTGGAGAGTGGATTGTGAGAAATAAACCAGTTACAAATAAAAATGACAATCTAGAATAGTTCCTGTCACCCCCAGCTGTATGCTATTCCCTCTAGTTCTTAAAAACAGAACTCATTAGGCTAAGGAAGTAACTAATCCACCAATGGTTTCTGAGGAAGCCATTCCAGCAAAGAGCCTCTAATACTGTATATTACGGTAGCACTGCTCCACAGTACAGACCTCTGTATTAGACATATACTGGAAGCAGAACACTGAAGATCCCCAAAGGCAACCACAACTAGTAGAGACATCATTGGAGCTTGTAGTAAAGTACACATAGTTCCACTTTTTAAGTGGATTCTCCACCAGAATCCCCAACCCTGTTATATAGCAGCATATAAGAACTACAGACACCCTATTATAAGATTACATTCCACAAGGAAACGTTTTAAAATCCAGGGCAAGTCTAATTTCCCTGCCCTAATTAAAGTCATGACTGCTAAATTCTATTATTGTTCATTCTAGTCGGCTTTGTACCAAACGCCAAATCTAGCTCTGTTCAAACCAGGGCTTCACAATACCTCAGTGTCTGTCATCTGCAAAGCTGCAGGTTGCACGACTAAGGATTTACACGCAATAAGCCTGGCAAGGTAATGCTTTTACCAACAATTGTCCGTTGAAGCCAGAGGCAGTCTACAGAACGGTTTTGCAGCTACGATCAACAATGCTGCTCACAATGGAAACAAAACATTCATTATTAGTGCAATAGACGGAAAAGAAATGTGTCCTACCTCAGCAAACACCGGGGCTATTATTATCGATAACGAGCTCAAGGTTTTTACAAGATCTTGATCCTGAAACACAAAACACAAGTTAAAAATCAATTCCCATCTCTTTTACAGAGACCAATGAGTGAGGCTGGGTTGCAGAGGCAGGGTAGCTGCAAGGGCATAGAAACATAGAAAGTGACAGCAGATAAGAGCCACATGGCCCATCTAGTCTGCCCATTTGTTTATTGAAAACTATACTGACCCTAGACCCTATTTTCCCTCAATTGGGGTTACAATTTAGGATACCCTTATATTTAACCCAAGCATGTTTAAATTGTTCTACTGTATTGGCCTCAACCACCTCAGATGGGAGAATATTCCATTTATCTATCACCCTTTCAGTGAAGTAATTTTTCCGCACATTTCCTTTGAATCTACCACCCTCCAGTTTATATCCATGCCCTCGTGTTCTATTACACCAGTGGGGGTAAAGCTGGAGCTAACACAGCACCCCCAGAGGTCAGTGGGGAAGATGGCTGGAAGACCAGGTAAGTTTGTGACCAAGGTCACATTGGATGGCGATCAGCTCCAAAGTGGGTGGAGCCTCAGGGGATCTGGGCAGCGAGATAAAATATAGGACATCTCCCCTATGTAGTGTTGAGCACAATGATCCAAATAGTTTCCCAACACCACAATGGCATAACGGAACCAAGTATTCAGAGGGATAACTAGCAAGACTGAACATGATGCCAAATGTGAAATACAGTATAATTAGGAACAGTAGCATTATTGACAGGTCACTTACTGTTCCATTCTGCAATTTCTTTGCATCTGGCTTCTTCCGTACGGTTGTGAAATTCCATTCAGGTTGAGAATTATTCTCCTTGTTACTGGTATCGCTGTAGAAACAAGAATAATCAACTTTATATATTACCTGCACATAACAGTTTATGGTAATCTGGGTAGGGTCTAACCCTCCCTGCGCTATCCACATAAGCAACATAACGGGATCTCATAGGGGTGCTTACATAAAAAAATATCCCAAAAATTATGTTTAGTGTAAGTATTTATGGTGTTTACATATGTTATAATAAAAAAATATTTCAACTGTTACAACTTTCATCATGTGTATAAGCAATATCTTTAAACATATATATCTGTGTAAGAGCTTCTTACATTATAAAGCTTTTCATTGAGAGAGATGAAGTGTGGATAGTAAAATGGGTAAACTGGACAACAGAACCTGTTCTGAAGATACTATTTTTTCCTCATACTACAGTTCCTCAACTCCTAGAATTGTAATTAATAACATGCAGGGGGTTGATATACTCTGTTCTCAGTCAGTGTCAAGGCCCAATAGGACTAAAATTGGGTGTAGAATGGAACACTGATGTTTAGAATACAGTCAGTTGTCAACACAACACCTGTCTGATAGATTATTGTAATGCAGACATTGAATATATTCGCCATTACAATGGAAGGAGAGAGGAGGGACAGAGCAGAGAAAGATGGAAGAAGGGGGCTGACAAATCAGAGAGAGTAGATAGCAAGAGATGAACAGGGTAAGGATTTTATTATTATTTCTTTAAATGTACTTTTTGCTTTCACTGTTGCTGTCAAAATCTGGAACCACATCGAACTCTGAGAAAAACGTTGTGTATTATTGTCCAATTCGCTATGGTCACAGTAGCATCAAAACCGCTAGGATTCCTGGCGCACTAATCAGCAGCACACTATGGTGCCATGAGAGTTACTTATTGTGGCCTTCCAGACATCTTAAACCATAAACGAACCAAGACTTACGTATCTGAATCATCAGAACCAGAGTCACTGTGTCCTTCAGCCTTCCATCGTTTAAACCTATCAATCAACTCTGTGAGGTAAGATGTCCTCTTGGCATTTTTCACAATAAACTTGTGCTTCAGAAGTTCTTTGGCTGTAGGTCGCTGGGAAAACAAGCCCAAATACATGCATTTTACATAGATACTCAGACATTCAGAAATCACACAAAACACAGGCAAGGTTTTGTCATGCATCTCATGGCAACAGTTAATTTACTAGGTTTAGCTTTAAATACTTACAAAAGATGGATCTTTGTTTAAACAGGCATCAATAAACTCTTTGAAAGGTTTGGTAAAATCTCCTGTTAATGTGGGTGGGTTATTTTTAGGGATTAGAAACAGGACCCTCATTGGGTGCATATCAGAGTTTGGAGGTTCACCTTTAGCTAATTCGATGGCAGTTATTCCCAAAGACCAAATGTCAGCCTAAAAGTACAAATAAAACAACCATTAGACCACAATAAATACTTCTCATTTAAATGGTTGAAATAAGTACAGAAGATTAACTATTTTATTGTTGGGTATATACGAGCCAGACAAGTTACTCATTTATTGCCACACATACACAACCCAGCGTTATGTTATCAGGCTCTAGCAAATCACTATTTGTCATTAGGTTGGGATAACAGGATTCTGAAGCTGCAGCCTGGGCCATCCAGTCTGAGAACAGTTTGACAACGGGGAGGTTCCGCTGCCGAACTACTTCTTTACCGGTTCATAAGATCCAAACACAGCGTGAGTGAGGATCAGAGTGGATGCCCACCGGACCTACGCACGTGTGAGCAATTGTGAAACCACCCCATCACTCACACAGACGTCTGACAGCAGGACCATACCTTAAGTTTTTTCAATTGGTTGCCATTTTGATCAAATCCGTCTTACTCTACATTAAAACATTAAACCAGTCCCACTATTGTGTAACCTAACACATCAGAACTTTCAAAAGTCCTAGGTTTGGACCAAGCACGAACAAGTCATAAAAGCGGACAAGTACGAAAGGATAGATGGGCAATTTCCTGAACAAAATGTGATCCTGCCCAGAAACCACAAGCTAAAACAAACAAATAAAATTGCATTCTATCACACAACAACACAACTAGAGGCACAGCCCAGTAATTACTACAACGTGGAGTATCATTCCATTGTCTTCAGGGGAATACATAACCAACATAAAGCTTCTGAAAGGGCCTGAAGCAACGATGGAGCGACGGAGAGTAAACAGAGGGCCGGTACTCAAAGCCCATCCTAATGAGCAGGTAGGTTGTGCTAGGAGTGTGCAAAGTTTACCTGGGTGAAATCCTGTTAGAGCGCTAAGTAAACAAAATGGGCAGGACCCAGGGCTCTCAGTCTACTGCTGGCAGGACCCTAAGCGCTATATATCTCTACACACACACACAGGCCCACAGAAAACGTGATCGTATGCAAGGGCCTGACCACCCCGTGTGGTGGCTCGTTCCGCCCCGGGACCTGGACCCTGAGGCTGTAGATCCATGCTGGAAGCCTTTTGGGAATGCGTGTGCAATTTGCATATATAAAACCTACCTGGGAGCACTGACAAATAAGCAGTAGTTGATTTTATTGTGGAAACAGAAATAATGCCCTAAGTATATTTCTGCATCTGCTGCTAAACACCTTGTCTTCCCCTTTTCAGTGTACCTGTACCAACAACAAACATTAATTCCGTGTTGTGATGCAATGCTGTAACGAAACCTAGGGACACATTTTATGTGCTCAGCAGATAGCGTAATAGACTGGAATCAACAAAACCTACATTTACTGCAAACACGGGAATACGTTTTAGCTCAGACAAGAATGTAATGAAGTTCAAACATTTCCCAAACCCTAATGTATCATAAACTGGAAAGAGAACATGGAGGGTGCATTAAGGTAACAGAGAATTCAATATTACAGGACAAATAAATTAACAGAAAAGTGCAACCAGAGCATAGGAACCACATAGCCGCATTACAGAGATGAAGGGGCTTTAGTTTCATTAACCATTAGTATATGCACTATATATAAGTACATATTTTATCGCTTGCATTCAAGGCACGTCAACAAAAGGTATGTCACCAACACAGGTCTTACCTTCGAGTCATAAGCAGACTGCTGTATAACTTCGGGCGCCATCCAGAAAGGTGTCCCTACGAAGGTATTTCGTTTTATCTGTGTGTCGGTCAGCTGACCAGCGACACCAAAGTCAGCTAGTTTCACATCCCCTTGTTCAGAGAGCAGGACATTGGCAGCTGTAAAACACAAGACAACATGAGATGGAATGCTCCCCAGTCCCGGGCAGGAGGTAAAGGGATCGTAAATCGTGACGTGTGCCGACCTTTGATGTCCCTGTGAATTTTATTCTCAGAGTGCAGATAATCCAGACCTTTCAAGATTTCTTTCAACATGGTCGCAATTTGGAATTCATCAAAAGGCCCCACACGCAGCTGAAGGGGGGAAAACAAAATAACTAACAGAGAAAACAGCCTTCCCCGGGCCATTGGCTAAAGGGACAATAAATATTCATCTTAACTGCTCACAAATGCTACATTTATCATTTCAATATCGGATTAGTCCTACTTGTTAAATATATATCTCACACACACACACACACCGAGCAAGGTAGAACCAAACTAGTTGATTCAAATGGACATAGTGAGTTGTTACCGCGAGCTTGGATCAGTCTCGCTCAAATCTCTCCGCTAGAAAAACACATAGTAGGGGAGGGACTGTCCAAGCTCTGCCCCAGCGCGTTTTGTCAGACTCTGCTTATGTTTTATAGTTGGCTGCAAAACACCCCCCTTTTGTTTAATGAGATAGGACTCTCTGCTGCTATTAATTCACTAATTAAAGGACCCTAAGAGGGTGTTATGTAGCTAACTATAAGCACCCCAAGCGGAAGACCATGTTTGAGAGGAGTGTGT
>WWET01000226.1:801673-813060 GCA_011038615.1 Limnodynastes dumerilii
CTATATCTCTCTATAGGCCTCTCTCTCTCTCTGTAGAGCTCTCTCTCGCTCTCTCTGTAGATCTCTCTATCTAAACCTATCGTAAAGAATGAATGTCATATTTTGTAAGCTAGCATTGCACTCTGCCCAAGAGATGTGAAGTCATATGTTGAACAGGAAGAAAGCTCAAATAAATACATTACATTCAGAGACCAGGGCTGGTAAATGCAGAAAACTGGACTTTGCTCTGATATTTATATATTTGTAATGTTTTATGAGTCTATTGGGACACATTCCAATATAATAATAGAACTGCAGCCACTTTTTTTTTTTCTTACTGCACTGAAAAAACGACCATGTTTGGAGAACTGAATGGTAAAGACATAAAAAGCAGATATATTCTTCCCATGGAAATGTAGTCTGTCTGTGATGAGCATTTTTGTTAAATGCCAGCCAACAGCTGGAGAGCCGTCAAAGCGCCATGGCTAAGGGTCAACAGCTGGAGAGCCGTCAAAGCGCCATGGCTAAGGGTCAACAGCCGGGGAGCCGTCAAAGCGCCATGGCTAAGGGTCAACAGCCGGAGAGCCGTCAAAGCGCCATGGCTAAGGGTCAACAGCTGGGGAGCCGTCAAAGCACCATGGCTAAGGGTCAACAGCTGGAGAGCCGTCAGCGGCCAATCTCTGGGTTAGGTGGGCAAATAAAGAGTAGACCTATTACAGCCTCAACGCTTTGGCCTACATGAAGGCTGTGAGCTCTTAATAAAGAGAGACCTTGTATTCAGCACAGTTCAGTAAACCTGACCAATGACTTGTGTTTGAGGCAGGAAGCGGCAGCCATGCTCATTACACAGGAAAAAAAGGAGACACACATTGGAGGCAGACACGGCGTGAAAGAGACTCTTTATTTCACACAGGTATGCTGGGTGCAGCCCATGGAAAAAGCCTGCCCTGTAAACAAACTATAAACCTCATTTAGTTTCCTTCCCAGTCTTAAAAAGAGCAATTGGCAAAGCCTTCATGGAACAACGATGTAAGGCTGTCTCCTAGCTTTCTCATTGAAACCAAACAAGGCCATTTATGTTTTGTAGCTCGATGGCTTTTTGGGGTATGGAAATCAGAAGCTTCTGAAAAGCGGCTTTGTCTGCAAGGCTTTGCCTTTCCGATCTCAGCGCACAGTTATTTGGAAGAAAAAGGAGCTGTGATACATGAAAGAACATATGTATTTTGGCATATACAAACATATGCTGCTTCCTTATAGGTACTGGATATGTTAGCAGAGCAGCCGTATTTCTTCCGTCTCATGCTTCACACTATAAACAAGCGCTGGCATAGTGTCAGACCAATAAAGACATTTGCATTAGAGAATAAAAGCGGCAGCAAAATGCTTCACATAGGCATCACCTAGAAGGCCCCTTTAAGGTTTAATTGCTCCACAGTTTCAGGTCACATGACCGCTCATCCACATTACAGCCAATCGATGCGGAGGGAGTTATAAGACTTCTAACAGGCAACTCATTAATATTCAAATATGAGTTATGATTTAAATGAGCTAATTATAGTGAAGGTGTTTAAATATCCAGCACAAATCCAAAGTAAACTAAAAAAAAAAAAAAGCAACATGCGTACTCTATGTAACAAAACGATTTACTCTATTATATATTGCAGCAGTCTGGACTAAGGCTGGGGAGATAAACCAAACAAAGTCCAATTCCCTTAAAAAAGACATTTTTCTCTTCAAATTTTTTTTATTTTTTAGAATATCGTAATGTATTTTTGACAGATGGAGCGTGGGTGCAAAGTGCATACTTTTAAAAGTAGGGGAGGTTTAAATGAACAAGGGGATGACCCAAGTAAAATGCCACCCCGAGGGACAGCAGCAAATCAATAGATGATTAGCCCCCAGAGCCTCTGGTGACGGCAGTGATTACTTTTAGGGGGATACTGAACTGTGACCCAAGTGGGGCAGCATGGGGGCTCATTGAGTAGCACTTGTGTCTTACAGTGCTGAGGTCATGAGTTTGGTTCCCAGACTACGCCTTATCTGTGTGGAGTTTGTATGTTCTCCCTGTGTGTGTGGGTTCCCTCCGGGAGCTCGTTTCTTCCCACACTCCAAAAACATGGAGGTAGGTTAATTGGCTGCTGAATCAATTAACACTAATATATGTATATGTGTATGTGTATGTGTGTGTGTTAGGGACCTTAGTATGTCGCTCCAATTGGGCAAGGAGTGATGTGAATGTGAAATATTCTCTTTAAGGCACTACATAGTCTGATAGCGCTATATAAAAACCTGTTAATAACAATAATAATACGTGACAGAGCTTTTCTCTGCACATACCAACATCGAATCTCCAATAGTGTGCTTCAATAACAGATAATGGAATTCATTGCGGATCTCCTGACAGGAGGATTTGGCAGGGACAGAAAGTAATGATACGCTTTCAGACAGCAGTGGCGATATCACTGCTACCCGAAGACTTTGTTAGTGTTTAGCGACAGGCAATGAATTGGACGTGAAGACTGTAAAGCAGTCTCCAGCTCTGAGACAACACCCTGTACATGTCTACTCTGTCGCTATCTGAAGATTAACTCCCAATTCTTTGACTTGCACATTGTGCAATATGAGATTAGATGTGATCATTCCGCTCAACTCTAAAGCATGATTAAGGTGGACTAAAGGATAATAGATTATTATAATAAAGGTAGTAGACACTGCTTATTAAGTCAGCATTCTGCTTGTGCTGTTATTCCTCACTCTGCATTTGAGGTACAACACTGGGACACCAAAAGCATATCCATCTCCCAAGACTGGCTCTTTTAGATGACTGCCCGGCTCAAGCCTTGCAAGACAGGTCCGTAGCGCTGGAGCCCAGTTCTTCTCTCTGACCGTGTATTTTTTTTTAGTTACGCGGTCATTGAGAAGAACAGAGATCCAGTGCTACAGATCTGACAGGTAAGAGGAAAGAGCAGAGGGAGGGTAAGTGACAGGGAGAGATGAAGGGGTGTGGGCCGGTGACAAGAAAAGCCCTTTCCCGAAAAGGCCGTTCTATGCCAGACAATTTCAAACTGGCTCTGCATTACATTGCTTTTGCTATCGAAGACCCCGAAGCAGTGAGAGTAGAGTATTTATCCGACCCCAACCCTTATCCTAATTTATTATTTAGTAACAGGTTTTTATATAGCGCCATCAGATTAATATGTAGGCATTTTTATTGGGGCTATTATTAAATATGTGTACGCTGTTAGAGAAGGTCTTCACGTAGCACACTTAACTTCCACACACTGGCTTAGGAGTTGAAATCTTGTAGCCAAAAGTATATTTATTATTTACTTTTTACAATGGCAATGTATAAGCTGTAGCCGGGAGACAGAAGAGTAATGTTACTTGGCGCCTAATAGCTCACAGTTGTCTGGATCCAGACTTAACATAAGTGTACTTTTTCCTACTTTGCAATCTGTGCATGCACACATCGTAGAGCCGCTACCAGAATGCTTCCATATGATGGGGCAGGTGTGAGAGCAAAAGGGAGGCAATTAAATGATATGCTGTAGATGGCCCCAATGTATGCCGCACTATCCAGAATTACGATGAGTTTTGGGTGAGGATGCATTGGAAATGTTAAGGTCTCCCCTCACTCACACAGAAGACTAAATCCTGAGGAGACCTGGCATTGAAACCCCGCTGCACCGGGTGAACACTGGAGAGGTATAGAGAACAGTGGCAGGAGAGAGGCAGAGGTTAAACAGGGAACAGTGGCGGGACAGTGAGGAGTATAGAGGGAAAAGTAGCAGGGGATAATGGTATAGTGGGAACATAGAGAGGTAGAGAAAGAACAGTGGCAGAAAAGGAAGATATATAGAAAAAATTGTGGTGGCAGAGGTAAGAGAACCATGGCAGGATTGGGAATTGTATGCAGGGAACAGTGGCAAGAGAGGGAGGATTATAGAGGGAACAGTGGCAAGAGAGGGAGGATTATAAAGGGAACAGTGGCAAGAGAGGGAGGGTTATAGAGGGAACAGAAATGGGGGAGAGGTTTATGGAGAGAACAGTAGGCGAGGGGATCCCATAGCCATAGACAAATCTAAGGCACATATTAGCCCTCCACCTGGCTACTTTTTAATGCCGTCTGGCTTGCAACAGACCTGTGATCTGCTCCAAAATATCAATTTATGATCTTCTGCATCCTTTTCCCTATGCATTTATTTTTATAATCATTAAAGCAAATGAAAGAAACCCAAAAAGCAGATATCGAAAAAGATATTTATGCCATAAAAAAAAAAGTAATTCCTGGGACGTCAGCATGAATCATATTGGGAACAACAGCACCACAGTTATTACATTGTTTTCCTCACCCTACCTATAATCAATAACACAGCAAGACGTCATTTCATTCTCATTTTTAAGTGTTTGCAGGACTATTGTCATAGTCAGTGACTCATTTGTGTCATATTGGGGAAAAATGTGCCGCTAAACCTGGAGGCAGTGACATTTCTGCATTTATCCACACATTCATTCCATCATTTTCCTACTAAGGAACATTCATGGTCTAAATCTGCTGTTACATTAAACAGGGAACAGTGGTGGGACAGTGAGGAGTATAGAGGGAAAAGTAGCAGGGGATAATGGTATAGTGAGAACATAGAGGGGTAGAGAAAGAACAGTGGCAGAAAAGGAAGATATATAGAAAGAACTGTCGTGGCAGAGGTAGGAGAACCATGGCAGGATTGGGAATTGTATGCAGGGAACAGTGGCAAGAGAGGGAGGGTTATAGAGGGAACAGTGGCAAGAGAGGGAGGGTTATAGAGGGAACAGTGGCAAGAGAGGGAGGGTTATAGAGGGAACAGAGATGGGGGAGAGGTTTATGGAGAGAACAGTAGGTGAGGGGATCCTTTTAGACAAATCTAAGGCACATATTAGCCTGGCTTGCAACAGACCTGTGATCTGCTCCAAAACATCAATTTCGATCTTCTGCATCCTTTTCCCTATGTATTTATTTTTATAATCATTAAAGCAAATGAAAGAAACCCAAAAAGCAGATATCGGAAAAGATATTTATGCCATAAAAAAAAAAATGTAATTCCTGGGACGTCAGCATGAATCATATTGGGAACAACAGCACCACAGTTATTACATTGTTTTCCTCACCCTGCCTATAATCAATAACACAGCAAGACGTCATTTCATTCTCATTTTTAAGTGTTTGCAGGACTATTGTCATAGTCAGTGACTCATTTGTGTCATATTGGGGAAAAATGTGCCGCTAAACCTGGAGGCAGTGACATTTCTGCATTTATCCACACATTCATTCCATCATTTTCCTACTAAGGAACATTCATGGTCTAAATCTGCTGTTACAGCTTTTAGGTTGGATAAAGGGAAGCATTTCAATATAGGCAACTTACAGACCTGCATTCACAAATAGGTAACGGTGTACCATAGAGAGCTTTGACTGATTAAAATGTAGCAAATTGGGCATTAAACAGACCAATTTCTGATACAACAATAATAGAATTATGCAACCTACGAGTTGGATGCACAAACCCCATTTCCCATCTTACCACAACAAAATGTTACCTTACAAAGTGGCAAATTTGCCTGGTACTCACCAAGTCTAAGGCAGAGCCTCCACCTAAATACTCCATAATAATCCATAGCTTGGTGCCCTAAAAACAAGGAGCATTTTTTAAGACAACAATACAACAGTAACATTAATTCAATATAAAAACATAGGCATTACACAATACTTTCACCTTAACTTCCCAAGTCAACATTTCAATAACATTGAACATTTAACTTTTCAATCTTTTTTCCCCTTGTCTTTTTCCTCTTTCTTTCAGGAGTAGGTCATGGCAAGTATATGAATAGTGCTTTTTGTATATTGGGTTTAAAGCATATACGATCTTACAGAGATGTAAATCAATAAGATAAAGGGAGAAAAAAAAAACAACAACAGTTGGAAAGAGTATTTTAAGAAATCCTGAGCCTGTTGGAGGGAGTACCAAAGGGCAGGAGTATATTTAAGAATGTTCACTAGTAACAAAGGGAAAACATATATTTTTTTTTATTTATCTATCTTAGGTTAGAAGGGACAAAATGATTGTCTCCTATTTGAGTTCTTGAGTAAGATTGAGATCCATTTTTCTTTAAAGAGACGGTCATTGGAAAAAAAATATCTAAAAATATTTCTTAGTAATTATGTGTATTCTTTTTACAAACAATGTAATAGATTTATGTCCTGATGTAAATACTTTATTAAGCTGTCTGGACAGGACTACCTAAAAGGGGGACTTCTCAAAATTTCTTTTGGCTTAGAGGAACTTTGAAAATAGCTATTGAAATACTAAGGGTGTATCGGACCGTACTTTAAGGTCCTCCTGGCTGCCAGTGATCATTTCAGGTGCCAAAGAGAAGTAACCCATAAACTGAAAACATCTGGCACATTCACCGACACCACCGTATTTTGGGAGACATGTGTACAATGACAAACTCCTCTATGGTAATGAGAGGCCCATATTCAAAGTTAGTCTTCCTGCATACAATACAAATCCTGAGATCATAAAATGTCTAGAACCAAAAAGTAGATAATGTGTAAATTACTGTATCTATATATTTTAATAAGCTAACGTGTCAATTAGAAATTATTTGGTCCATACAATACCCACATCTCATTCCCTTTGCAAGGATAACCTGTGTCACGGTCTCTTTACTACAACTGGAAGATGCTACAAGTAGAATTACAGTATTATTGCAGCTAAATCCTTGGAGTATGGTCTACTAACAACTGATTTATACAGCTGTTTTATTAATCAATGTATGCTTTAATATGGCTCTGCATTGTATTTATCATTATTTATATGATTGTGTGATAGCTTCTGGATACAAGCTTTATATATTCGATTTCACTAACTCACAAATATAGGTACATGGAAAAACCAGCCATTTCTATTTTGTTTTGGGCCCACTTGCCCTGGATTCTTCCCACGTGTTACCCCATTCATAGGCAGCCTGCGGCGCTTCAGGTGTTGTAGCTTCACAAGTCTCAATGCTTTGCCAGGTACCAGCTACGTCTATGCTGTTGGAGTATGCTGAGAGTTGTAGTGTCACAACGTTTGGAGCATCAATAGATTTGCCTTTGCCTGTGTTACACCATCAAGACCAACCTGCACTCAACATGCTTCTCAGCTCATTGTCACACTAGACTACACGATCCCGCACTGCTCATTATCACACTACACGATCCCGCACTGCTCATTATCACACTACACGATCCCGCACTGCTCATTATCACACCACACGATCCCGCACTGCTCATTATCACACCACACTATCCCGCACTGCTCATTATCACACCACACTATCCCGCACTGCTCATTATCACACTACACGATCCCGCACTGCTCATTATCACACTACACGATCCCGCACTGCTCATTATCACACCACACTATCCCGCACTGCTCATTATCACACCACACTATCCCGCACTGCTCATTATCACACCACACTATCCCGCACTGCTCATTATCACACCACACTATCCCGCACTGCTCATTATCACACCACACTATCCCGCACTGCTCATTATCACACCACACTATCCCGCACTGCTCATTATCACACTACACTATCCCGCACTGCTCATTATCACACTACACTATCCCGCACTGCTCATTATCACACTACACTATCCCGCACTGCTCATTATCACACTACACTATCCCGCACTGCTCATTATCACACTACACTATCCCGCACTGCTCATTATCACACTACACTATCCCGCACTGCTCATTATCACACTACACTATCCCGCACTGCTCATTATCACACTACACTATCCCGCACTGCTCATTATCACACTACACTATCCCGCACTGCTCATTATCACACTACACTATCCCGCACTGCTCATTATCACACTACACTATCCCGCACTGCTCATTATCACACTACACTATCCCGCACTGCTCATTATCACACTACACTATCCCGCACTGCTCATTATCACACTACACTATCCCGCACTGCTCATTATCACACTACACTATCCCGCACTGCTCATTATCACACTACACTATCCCGCACTGCTCATTATCACACTACACTATCCCGCACTGCTCATTATCACACTACACTATCCCGCACTGCTCATTATCACACTACACTATCCCGCACTGCTCATTATCACACTACACTATCCCGCACTGCTCATTATCACACTACACTATCCCGCACTGCTCATTATCACACTACACTATCCCGCACTGCTCATTATCACACTACACTATCCCGCACTGCTCATTATCACACTACACTATCCCGCACTGCTCATTATCACACTACACTATCCCGCACTGCTCATTATCACACTACACTATCCCGCACTGCTCATTATCACACTACACTATCCCGCACTGCTCATTATCACACTACACTATCCCGCACTGCTCATTATCACACTACACTATCCCGCACTGCTCATTATCACACTACACTATCCCGCACTGCTCATTATCACACTACACTATCCCGCACTGCTCATTATCACACTACACTATCCCGCACTGCTCATTATCACACTACACTATCCCGCACTGCTCATTATCACACTACACTATCCCGCACTGCTCATTATCACACTACACTATCCCGCACTGCTCATTATCACACTACACTATCCCGCACTGCTCATTATCACACTACACTATCCCGCACTGCTCATTATCACACTACACTATCCCGCACTGCTCATTATCACACTACACTATCCCGCACTGCTCATTATCACACTACACTATCCCGCACTGCTCATTATCACACTACACTATCCCGCACTGCTCATTATCACACTACACTATCCCGCACTGCTCATTATCACACTACACTATCCCGCACTGCTCATTATCACACTACACTATCCCGCACTGCTCATTATCACACTACACTATCCCGCACTGCTCATTATCACACTACACTATCCCGCACTGCTCATTATCACACTACACTATCCCGCACTGCTCATTATCACACTACACTATCCCGCACTGCTCATTATCACACTACACTATCCCGCACTGCTCATTATCACACTACACTATCCCGCACTGCTCATTATCACACTACACTATCCCGCACTGCTCATTATCACACTACACTATCCCGCACTGCTCATTATCACACTACACTATCCCGCACTGCTCCACACTACACTACCCCGCACTACACTGCTCATTATCACACTACACTATCCCGCACTGCTCATTATCACACTACACGATCCCGCACTGCTCATTGTCACACTACACTAACCCGCACTGCTCATTGTCACACTAGACTACACTAACCCGCACTGCTCATTATCACACTACACTACACTAACCCGCACTGCTCATTATCACACTAGACTACACTAACCCGCACTGCTCATTATCACACTACACTATCACGCACTGCTCATTGTCACACTACACTACACGATCCCGCACTGCTCATTGTCACACTAGACTGCACTATCCCGCACTGCTCATTGTCACACTAGACTACACTATCCCGCACTGTTTTACCATCTTTCTTGGGTTTATTGTATGTTTTCCCAGCAGTGCTGTATAACACTGACAGATCAACAACTAAACAGTTGGCTGAGCTTTAAAGCTTATATCAAAGATTAGTCAAACAGCTCACACTTTCAAGTAAAAAAAGAAAACCACAAAGGAGATTAGCACTCAACCATTCAACTAATGTCACTCTTAATAAAACAAGCTAGTGCCTTTAAACCCTTCATTGCTACCTTAAAAAGGGGAAAAAAAAGTACAGCTTGGGAGAGAGGTGGATTTGTAAAGGTAAGTTACAAGCGCTAGAACAACAAACACCTAAACAGATCACGGAGCTACACATTATGGTCCGGATTCACAGTCACAGTTTTCTTTTTCCGTATATTGTTTTAAGAATTGAGCTACTACGCATGCCATTTCTGTACCATCTGTACCATTGTGTACGCGCTTACGCAATATACATACAGAAATGGTACGTAGATATATAAGCTACTATACATGCGTAGTAGCTCAACTCTTAAAACAACGGATGTAAGACGAAAACTACTTGTGAATCCGCACCTATAGGACCAAATCCAAACTTTTAATGCAGGATCCTTCCTGCGGGCGAGCGGAAGATATCCCACTGGCTCGAATAAAGATTTGCTACTAGTACCCCACGTTAAAACAGGGATGGCGCAGAAGTCTAGATAAGTGCTAAGCAACCCCCGCCTTACTATTGCTATACAGCTATTGGCGAAAGCCCTGGAGGATCTAGATCAGTACAGAGCACTCACAAAATGTGCGCCAAGAGCAGAAAGCGCTGGCAATGCGGAAACACAGATCTGTGCTACCATTTTTATACAACTTCAATTGCTATATAACCCAGGGAAAGAACTATTGTGACACTGATCAAATGAGAACATTGACATTGATAGATGGGTCTCTTCCTCTATCATAGTAATGGCAGACACAGGGATGTTGCATGGCTACAACATTATAACATATACCATAATGAGATGCAGGAGGCACTTCACAGAACTGTATACTTATCTAATGTTTGTGCAATGCACAGGGAGACACTTTATCCAATTCCCAGGACTGGATAGTTGGAAAAAAGGGGCCCCATAAAGTAAATATTACCAGATGGCTGCATTGCACAACACTGTAAAATCCTAAAAGTAAATAGTACCATTTGTGTTTAGTGATGACATAATACCACCTATTGTGAGAAGTCTTATGCTGAGCTCCATGGCTTTCGTGTATGTGCAACCGCATGTAGTTACATATGTTCTAGAAGGTACCTTCAGATAGGAGCCATAGTACTTTGTCACATAGGGACTGTCACACTGGCTAAGCACAGTTATTTCTTGCTGTATGTCTTCTATTTCATCCTCTGCCTCTTCCAGGTCAATGATTTTTATAGCGACCACTTGCTGCGTCCGGTTATCGATGCCTTTAAAAACTTCACCGAAGGACCCCTTTCCAATACGCTCGAGCTTCGTGAACAATTCTTCAGGATCAGCCCGATGGTTCTAACGGGAAGAAGAAGAAAAGGAAAAAGACAACGATCAACATTACAAATAAATACAGTGTTACTGGGTGGGGGGAGGGAAGTAAGGTCATACTAAAGCTTCATTTTCTAGAACAAATGGACAGCATTCTGCATAACAATTTCACATCCGTCTTGTCATTAAAAGCAAAATAGCTATAACAGAGGATAAAGATTCTAAGAAGAAAGTGACACCGATCTCTCTTCTTAAACCATCAGTTCAACATAGATATTACAGAGCAAGTAGTGTTATAAAGGGGCAATAGATAGAGTAACACTCCCATAATGTACCATACATGGGTGGAAGCAAGGCAAGAACAGCGACG
>WWET01000226.1:815650-828289 GCA_011038615.1 Limnodynastes dumerilii
AACACATGCGTTAGCTGAAGGCTTCCAGCTTGGATCCGGATCCTCACGTTCCGTGCTGGAAGCCTTTTCGACAGCAGGACAACATGCCATACAACAGCGTGCATACATAGCAGGAGGAGGGGGCCATATGCAAATTGTACAGTAAGGGCTTGGTTAAACTCGTGTACGGTTCTCCATTATGAGGGGGGGGGCAATGTATAATAATTAACGTAAAGTAAATTAAAGCAAATATATATCTTAGGATAGCATATAACAGATAATTAAATCTCCAACTGACAACAGTAATCAACGCTTATTATAAAGTTCTCCCTCCTAAGAATGAATAAAGCAACGTGACTGCGTTTAAGTCCGCACCAAATTTTGTTGTGGACCTTTAAACGCCACAAAGTTGCTTTATTCATTCTTAGGAGGGAGAACTTTATAATAAGCGTTGATTGTTTACGGTTGTTAGTTAGTAAATTATCTGTTATATGCTCTCCTATGATATATGACAATTCATCTGCTAGTGTTAAGCTGGCCATACACTAGACGATTATCGGGTGATCGGGCAAATAATCGCTCTAGTGTATGGTATAGATCGATTTTTGAAACGTCAAATAAACGCACCAGAAACGCTCTGTGCGATTATTTGGTCTTTCGACTTGTTTCATTTAAATCGGGAGAAAGCTCCCGATATTTGAAGGGAGCCAATCAGCAAGCTGAATGGCTCCCTATTGTTCAGAGCTGCTGCTGCTTTATATCTATGTACAAAGCTGCTCTGACAGCTTTGCAGGTATACTTTACAGCTGTTAGAGCAGCATAGTACATAGATATACAGCAGCGGCTATTGCAGGAGTAGTACAGACAGGGAACAGCAAAATCCGCGTTGTGTGAAGCGCGGCTTTGGCTGATTTTTAGCTGTATTACTGCATGCAATAGTCGCTGCTGCATATCTATGTACTATGCTGCTCTGACAGCTGTAAAGTATACCTGCAAAGCTGTCAGAGCAGCTTTGTACATAGATACAAAGCAGCAGCAGCAACAGAGAGCGCTGCCTCCCCCCTCCCCTCTTCTGCTAGGATTATCAGTCCCAGCAGAGGTGGTGTATGGTGCCGATAACAGGACATTTCCCTAGTGGAGAATCGTCCCGTTTATTGGCTCACCCCCTGCTGGGACCGATAATCTTACTAGTGTATGGCCAGCTCTACACAGAGGGCACCTTTTTAATTGATTTTTAATAAAGATATATTTAGTGGTTATAGTGCTTTTGCTTATAAAGGTGGGTTTCCTCTATCAGGTAGTAGCTGTACCACTAGAGTAATTATAGGTGGGAACTTGTTAGCGCCACACTGACTATTGTTTTTGTAGAATTAAGGTACAAACCCGGGTGTACATGTGAGGTGAACGGTGGACCCTTGCGAGAATGACTTTAGGATTGCATGGCAATCCACTGATGGGACTGTGCAGTGGACTTCTGGATACGGTCCATGGTCCTGAAAAATGAAGATCTGCAGACCTGAGATCATCATCTGTCCTAACCATCTACAGAAAAAATTATCACTCCATACACACTGTACAGATAGGGTGAGGGTCCCCAGTTATTTTGATAGGGCCGTTTTAAACTGGCTGGGATTTCGATTGCATATGCCTCGAGGAGGCATTACAATCGATCCACGGAGCACCGAGCTTTCGGTGCTCCGAAAAGCAAGTAAAAATAGTCACACAATACTGTCCTTAATTCTGACCCTAACCCTCCCCTCCCCTCCCTCTACCATAACCCTACCTCCCCTGCAGCCTGACCCTAACCCTCCCCCGCAGCCTGACCCTAACTCTCTCCCTTCTGCAGCCTGACCCTCCCTCTCCCGCAGCCTGACCCTCTCTACCCTGCAGAGAGAGGTTACTCACCTGTCAGTCGATAGCGGCGTTGTAGGGATATAGTTGGCGGCGGTATTTCTGAAGGAGAATGGGTGAAGTATGCCGACTATCTGACCGGAGAATGCAACCAGTACAGATATCTGCTTATTCTGCCAGACTGCCTTATGTGCGTACACACTACCCACAAAGTATCAAAAATATGTATCCCTTTAAAACTTGGATGCCATCAGTGACCTCTGCTTATACTGCCCTGTGAGGGCTAGAGGCATTAGTTACTCTGCGGATGTGCAGGCACTGTAGAGGGAGCACCACATTTCTGAATTATAAATTGCCTTTATGAAAGCACCGGAATCAAACAATGCTTTCAGTGCAGCAAAAATAACACATTAGTCATCCAAGTCTTGGGTGAAAATAGCTAGCTCGTATAGTTATAATTATAGCACTCAATACACGTACGACAAATAAATAGCTTTCACGTAACTGGAAAATCAGTCTCCATTCATGGAAATTTCTGCACCGATTCAGAAATCTATGTAACTCACATTGCCATTCAAACGGATACAACCAGTGACAGTACAAATACACACACATGATATTCTGCCACCCTGAGGCACAAATTAGATCACATTTATAGTGTACCTTTGTATACCTGCCAGTGCAGTCTGTATATGTGTGTTATTTAGGCTGCGAACAAAAGCAGTGATGGTACAACAGGCAGTTAACAGAATCCCAAAATGCCTGGGATGGACCAGTAAGGACTCTGGGGGCCAGATTTACTAAGGGGTTGAAAAAGTGGAGATGTTACCTATAGCAACCAATCAGATTCCAGCATTTCCTAATTCATACCAGAGAATGTCAGCTAAAAGCCGATTGGTTGCTATAGGCAACGTCTCCACTTTTCCAAACCCGCAGCTTAGTAAATCTGGCACAGGAAGCCAAAAGCAGAAATCTTTTCTCCAGCAACTGGGCATGTGCCTGACCTACCTTTCAGAATGTCTTTTCACGAAGGTCACGTGACAGTTCTATAATAGCAATGGCGTACAAACAAGTAATGAACACTTCTTGCCGGCACCTCTATGGAGAGTGTGGTTCGCAGGTACGATGGTCTTTATTTTGAAGGACCATCATACTACGGTTGAATGCAGCCTGTTGGCAATTATTGGCAGTCTGCGGCAGAGGTGACTCCTGGAGTCACGAAGAATCATCTATCGAAAGGGAAGTGTTTAACCTAACCTTACCCTTAACCGTCTTCATCCATGACCCTAAAGCTCCATGCCCCGTAGCCTAATCATCCCCTTAAGTCCTAACCCTAACCTTTAACCCACTGCAGCCTCTCGCTGCAGGGAAATAGGTTTCCGTTCCCAATAGCAAATTTCTATTCTCAGCCTATTTTGAACAATGATACAGCCGCCATTCAGCTGATAGCTGTATCATGCTCAAAATTTGGCTGCTCTGGAAACTGCTTCAATAATATCAGGATAGTAATTGTAAAGATACAATTTATCTTGCAATGCTGTGTATAGCTTTTACACAAGTCATACTTGACAGGCTACAGGGTGCCGATCCCACTCTGCTCGGATCCCCTCTGTATCCTGACCTCCCTGCAGGAGATGGGAAGCCACTCTCCTCACTCATAAGGAATTATGACGCAAGATCCACACATTAAGACTTCAGTGGATACTCGG
Source organism: Limnodynastes dumerilii (assembly GCA_011038615.1). Lineage (NCBI taxonomy): Eukaryota > Metazoa > Chordata > Amphibia > Anura > Limnodynastidae > Limnodynastes > Limnodynastes dumerilii. The sequence goes on from WWET01000226.1 coordinate 819,190, forward strand.
AAGGCCAGACACAAAGGAGGACACTTTACGCATCCTCACCATACAATTTACATGCTCCCCCTCTACACAGCCAACGCAGTGTAATTTGCAAAACATCACACAGCACAAGTCTGGATATGGCCCACACTTACTACCAGGTAGGAAAAAGTTTGTTTTATTTTTTAAGCTCTGCACACTTTTGTCATCGGTCTCTAATGTTTTGTTTTTTCCTTCTTTAAAAAACAGAGAACGCGTCTTAAGCAGAGTCACTGGAGCCATTAGTCTGAGCATTACAGTAACAGAACAGATGACTCCTGTGATGGGAGTAACCAATAAACACGCTGCCTCTCCAAAGAGCACTGTGCAATTACTTTCTTGCTCTTTAAATCTGTCACAATACACAGTAAATCTTATTAGAGGCATAGTAGGTGTGTCTAAAGCTGGATAATAAAGCAGGAATAGTATTGTACATTGTTATTAATTACCTACAGGCCAAACCTTGTATAAAACATTTAACATATTTATACAACAGTTTCCAATGCCAAGCCCCAACAGTTTCACAATTCTGCACTTCAGCCCTGTAGTCATGAAATGGTCATATCTGAAGTCACAGCAAATGCTGGGCTTTATATCAAGGAAGCTTGTGCGCAATATTAAGAACCTCAGGCATAATGGGGATACTTAATGCAGCTGCACCAACATGACTCCTGCTTGCATATAACCGATATCTAACACAGGTGTGGCAGAGTCATGTCAAAGGGCAGAGTGGATTAAAACAATACAACTGGATAGACGGCATTTTATTCTCTTGTGCATTGAATCTGAGCTACAGCAGAAGCTTCCTAGTTACAACTGAACAATAGAAAGCAGCATTACAATAAATGACACACTGCATTCAGCCTCCCTGCAATAAGGAATTGGAACACACACAACAGCAGCACAGAACTTGTGCAACCGAATATGATCTCATTGTAATTTACAAACACGTACAACAGTATCCTATGACTGAGCTTAATTATTATTGACCTATATTGTTCAAAGGAGAAATGCAAATAAGCCTTTATATTTATTATAGGTATTAACAGTATGGAATATATATGATAGAAAAACTTTAGATAGAACGTGCAGCCAGAAATTTTAAGTATTATATGGTGCTAGGTGTGGGTGTGTGTCTCTATATTGATATCTATAACTAGATCGATATATCTATATAAAATACATACAAACACATACAGGCTCACATAACATGGAAATGTATAAATAGGAGTATATGTAATGCATATAAACCACTCCTAGATAGTATAATAAAAACATCAAATATGTCCTTTGTTCTGCAGACTCTTAAGCCACTCTGGTATTATTTAATGGCTTTATCACATGAATAAGCATTGTTAATATCACAGCACTACCAAGTGGTAATTAACTGCTCTCCACAGTATCAATGAGCTTGTAATTGTTCAGGCACAGGAGAAAGCATGCACATTTTAAAATGCTTCATAGATGACCAATAATGAATGTCTCAGTTTAACTATAAAACATAATCAAATATCATTTATGTTTCCTGCAAAATGCAGATAAGATATGGGTTATACATTGTGAGACCTAACAGTGCCACATCACAATGACTGCAGATACTGATTGTTAGACCAGATGAGTCCATGAACAGAATCAAATTGTCGCTCATTCACTCACTCACACAGAGTGAAACAGAGAGAGAAGCTCTTGCCAGCATCATATAAAATGTGAAATGAGGAAGCACTATCAAAGCAAGCCTGCTCAGAGAAGGTGCGTAATGATTAATGACTGCATTCCTAACCACAAAACACTTGGACCGCTCACCAATGTATGTTTGCAGATAACATCGAAACACTTTTCAGGCCAGACACAAAAAGCTCATTAAAATAGCAATGACATCACCAAACATTTCTCACCTAAGAAATAACTTTTGCAATTGTATCCTCATCATCTCAGGCTACCTGCTCTGGTAATGGGGGAAGAGCTATAGCTTTGGATTTTTTTTTTTGATGCGTCACCATATGTAATAGGTCCTTAATGTGTCATGGAACTAAGTATACTGCATTCTACAGTGCCTGTATGGAGCAATATGTTCACTCATTACTGAATATAGGCACAACACGTGCCAATCCGACCTGTGTAATAAATTACAAGGGCACATGAGAGAAACGTCTCAAGATACTGCATAGAGCGCGCACAGGTCTTAATTTGTGGACATATAATGACATTGCCCCTTTACTGTATAACTTGGAAGGCTGTGTCAGACGCAGCAGGGAAAATACCATTTCAGAATAAGAAACAAGATGAAAGCTCATTTTTGGATGCCTATTTAAAAAATAGCACTATTTAGATTTCTTTTTTTTATATAATACCCCGTTCACACTGAGCCAAAAACCCGGGATATTGCAGGGGCAAGCCCGAACAACCCGGGTCGAGGGGGCAAGCCCAAACAACCCGGGTCGAGGCTCAGTGTGAACGGTCGCACCTGCCGCGACCCGTGTCGAGAGACCCGGGAATCAGACACGGGTTTTAACAAGGGTTATTCCCGTGTCGCCGGCAGTGTGAACGGCGCGACCCGGGTTTTTTAAACTCGGGTCGCACTGAAGCTGATTGGGTCAAAAAAGACCCAATCAGCTTTGTTGCTTTAAAACCCCCATTTTTAAATAAATAAAAAAAAGTTTTAAATAAAGAAAACCATTAAATTCATTTTTTTTTTAAAAAACCTTAAAAAATAGGAAACGGGACTTACCTGTCCTGCAACGCGGCTGACTGCAGATCCGGCCGAAATGGAGGTCCTGCGCATGTGCAAGACTTCATTCATGCATCGCATGAATGAAGTCCTGCGAGAACATGGAGGATCATCGCAGGTGAGTAGTGAGTACTATTGTATACCCTATTCTATTCTATATTCTATACTATTGTATACCTTATTCTATTGTATAGAATAGGGTATGCAATAGTATAGACTATAGAATAGGGTATACAATAGTCTCCCAGTATAGAACCAAAGAGTCCCGGGTCAGTCCCGTTCAGTGTGAACGGGCCTGACCTGGAAATTTCCCGGGTCTATGCTGCAGTGTGAACAGGATCCCCCCTGCTGTGCTGCCGTGCGGACGAAAACCCCGGGTTTTTGCCGAGGCGTCAGTATGAACACGGTATTAGGAATGGGTAAGCATGCCGATCAGCATACTCACCTTTCATTCTTTCGGAAACGCTTCCTGCCTCGTTGATCGGACAGATGAATATGAGTGTATGTAGTTTTAGTGTTAGCCTGTGGGAGGCCAGTCTTAGGGTCAGCCAGCGGTGAGAAGAGTCTTAGTGTTAGGCCGCGAAGGGGGAGAACATTCAGTCAGTAATGGAAGGGGAAGGTTAGGGTAAAAATGAAAAGAAGCCATACTTACCATTCCAGTGTTCTCCCCAGGGCCTTTTAGTTTGGTGCTAAACCCGGCTACTTTAGCTTACCGCCCGGTCAGACCTGCCAAAAACTTTGATTGTGATCTTCAGTCCTAACTGTCCTCTGATGGGCAGTAAGGGCATTGCACTGCTGCACCATTGCCTAGCAGAGAGTCCTACAGCCTATCAGAGGACAACCTCTTGCAGCTGGGACAGAAACTTAGCTTCCACTGGGAACGGATGTCTTGATCCTGTCAATTATTATTATTATTGAAAAGTATCACACTGCCCCCACCCAGCTACTATTTAATACTGTTTTTTGGGGAGAACACTGCATTCGCAGACCCGTATTCGCCCTGGGAATCACTGATGACGTCTCCCCACCAAGGCAGAAGCAATCGATTTCCCAGGCACTTTGGATAAAAAAACTGCCCTTTATGAAAAAAAGGGCTGTTCGAGGTGGTGATCTACACCCCTTGGAAGGCACTATAGCAGATGTACTAGAGTAGTTTAGCTCTTAGGTATTAATGATTGCTCATGTATTAGAATTTTACTATTGGGGCTCAGTCATACGGAGGTAAAATGAATACATATTTTGCCCTTTCATCAATACAACAATGTATTAATAACAAGTGTCACCACATTACCTCTGTAAATAGATCCAGCCACAAACTACACAATTGAACAGGTAAGATTGTAATACGTGGCATTGTACCATTTAACAGAATGTGGCCAAAACGCTCCATAAACCCTTGTATGCAATGATTGGATCAGACGAGTTGCTTGAACATGCCAAATCACTATTATCCTATTAAACAGCAGCCAAGGAGATCACATAGGGCTGGATCCAGAATTACGAGAAGTGGGCTTTTCCTATTCTTTGCAAGCAAAAACTGCCCACGGCAAACTTCCACCAGTGATGTGGATCCTCAGAATCCTGTGTAGAAGCGTACAGCAGCTAAAATTTTACAGTAAGGACATTTCAGACTTTACATCCTATCCAGATTCCCAAACAGTCCGCACTATATGTGGGGACCGCACAGAAATCTTAAAGTAGGGCCCTGCTACTGAAGCTACACACACACACACACACACACACACACGTCTGGCTACAGATGCTGAGGTCTATGTCTGGTTCACTGCATGTGGCAGGCTTTACACAGCCTCAAATTCATATGAAATAGTGGGAAGAAACCCATAATAAACCATTCAACAAGTTTAATGCACCAATCAGCCATTGGATCAAAAGGTTAATAACGGACAGGTGTTCACAAGCCCCTAATATTACATTTTGCTTAGGTAAACATTTGTCAGCTGCAAGCAATGTACACAGACAGGAGACTGTTGCCAAATACTTATACAAATTGCATTTAGGTTTATTGTTCAGTATTGCACACATGCAAGATTTGGGGAGCGTGTAAACAGCACTACAAGGAGATGCAGACTAGAAAAGCCTGATGTTTAGGATTAGGATTTTTCTGCTAAATCTAATCTGGTTATTTTAAACAGGCCTCACCCAAACCAAGGCGTCTCCGATAAGCCATAGAGAAATAAGAGTGGAAACTGCTAGCACAGATCATGACTTTGCTTCTAGGAAGAGAACACCATTGCAGAAGCAGCATCTAGATAAGGCGTTCACTTAAAGAGGTTTTCCACTTACTTATTAACAGAGTCAAATATTGTGTTACAATTACTGTGTTACCAGCCAGCAGATATGAGGCTTGGCCTGGTCATGACAGTCAACTAAAGAATGTCAAATGGAACCATAAATGGAAGCAGGCTTGTCATATAGAATGGTTCAGCCCTGCTGCAGAATAGAACAAAGAATCTTTCCCTTGTTACATAGGTATAGCGATAATCTTTCTTACATCCCTACACTACTAAAGGTCAATCATCACATACAAATACTAAACATCATTCACACCATGGACAGCATCAAGCTTTGCTTCCTTTAGTGAGGTATTAAAATCACATGGAAACAAATATTAATCTGCATGTCATTTGATTGTATTTTCTAACCATGATTAGCTTGCACAGTTATTCATTTCATTAATATAATAAACTTCCCATGTTGTAAGAGGGATTCCAGAAAAATCTTTTTTTGTGTTTTAAAAATTTGGAGGAACATTTCGTAAAGAAAACTAAAAAATAAGAAAAAAAACATTAAAGCTGAAACTATAGTACAAGGCCAAACAAAGACAGAATCAAACCATGCAAGTATAGCATATTTATCATTACAATACATTAGTCCACAAGTCACTGACGTGCAGACAGTATATGAGAAATCAGTCCGATCGCATTAGGTAATGCACTGCTAGTATGTGAATGCCACAAGAATCCCTGTTACTGGGGAACAATACAAAACACATACATTGCCATCAGTCACAACATTTCCCATCTCAGGAGCACTTTAGCTATTAAGCAGCAAAGCCACTTTCAAAGAATGTATATTGCTCTCTGGAAGCAGCACTAAGATGCCATTATCAATATTCCCACCATTTACTTATATACAGCGAGAGATTACCATTATACTCAGGACTGAAATTTGGGTCAGGCAGTGAGTGCTCACAGACTGAACATATGATCGCTGAAGAACTAACACACAAATCCTCCACCTCACAAATATTCACACATTCAAACTACAGCACAGCGTCTGGGAAAAACTAGACTCCATCGTTCATTAGACTACTTCAGCTAGTAGAGTGCTCAAATCAATGTGACGTTACTCACAAGACAGCAGCCTATATGCAGATTGCAAAGGGACATACTCCATCAACATATACTAAAGGGATTTCATTTCAAATCCCAATAACGCAGAATACATTGTCTATTGATTCACTATTATTTTTCAAGTGTACCAGAAAGCGTCAATTTGCTACCAGTAACCCCTTCTTTGCCTAAGCTGCTCACGGCTGTGCACTATTTCATTGATCTGGTATTTTTCATATAGGTACAAAGTTAGTTAGTGAAGAGACACAAAAGGTCTTCTAAGTCACCGCCTTTAATCTACTGTAGTGTAGAGAAGGATACTTGCAGAACTCCAGGTGAAAGCACAAGTGCAAGGGTCTGTCCGTTCGAGAGAGAGAGAGGGGAGTGCATGCCCACTGTCTCTCCCCGCTCTCCTACAGGCTTTATTGCGGCTTACACTGCCGTAAGGCAACCTTAATGCAATTATGCGGATCAGCCAAACGACCGCTAATCCGCACAAATGTCGGAGCCCCCTCCCACACTGTACATTTTGCATGCTTCCCCCTGCCCTCTCTAGTGGGTGGAGGGGAAGCACAGCCCATTTGTGAGCAATCGTTCCGTATGATTTTTGCTAGCGTAACGTCTGGAGGGCGCATGCAGTCCAAACAGGCCACTTACGCATCTTGCAAGTGACCTGTTGGGCTCAGGTCTGGATCCGGCCCATAGAGCATTATGTTACGTCATTTCATAACTTGCAATTACAACTATTCAAGCTAGCATTTACAATCCTCGTTTGCCAAGGAGACACCTTGATCCAACCAACAATCAACCACAGAGGTTCAAACTGAGGCTCCTCCAACAAGCCCTTTAATCACATGCCTATTAATCCATCTCATGGGTAAATTAGTTAAGATCTGAGTGACGGGACACCAAACCCTTCAAACGAAGTACCCGCTTATCTAAGAGAGAGTGAGGCAGACAGAGGATAGAGCCTTGGTCATTCCTGGGTTCTCTCTACACCCCCTTGATGTTCAAACATCACATTAAAGTAATATCCCCTTTCAGCCAGTATATGAAGAACACGCAATTTAAGAGCACAACTGTGGAGTAAATAACACACATCACAAAAGAAATCAGTACTTGGTACCCTTTTCACTACAGCACTTTATTTTCTTGCTTATAAAAGATGTGAGAATTGAAAACACGGCCATACTAAAACCCTGTGATCAATCCACCAGGACACCGTTTTATTTCACTGAAGGTTTCTCTGGAGAACAGTGAGCATTCTTCTCGCATGCATGGAATGTGTACACTCATTAATACCCATAAAGATTTACAAGTACACACACCATGATTCAAGCACGTACAGAGGTGAAAACACAGCAGTTACACAGTCATTTTTTTGTGATTTGCAGTCTGTATAACTTGCTGTATGTGGATGGGAGGAACTCAAGACAATGGTAAGAAGAGGTTTTTTATTCCCATATCTCAACTATTAAACAGTGACAAAATACATTGAAATGATGATCTTCTAGAGATAAAATAGTTATATATAGAGCCATAAAGCTAAAATTAGAAATTCTGATATGCCACTGCTACAATGTTATACTTGAGGCCAAAGCTACAATATTGTTACAATACATTTGCTAAAATATATACCAAAACAAAGTGTGTTTAGTAAACTAAAGAAATCTTGGAAAACAATGTCAAGTAAAGTTTGGAATTGGATCATTTAACAGCTTTTAACCAGTCTGCATAGGCACTGAAAGCGTCACAGGTGCACAAGGCATCCAGGCCGCCCCAGTGAGAATAAATTTGCATTGATGCAAAGAACAGGAGGCTTGTGAAGGTGCAAAAGTTTACAATCTATACGCACCATAATGGCACGCATGTAAATACAACAGGCTTAACTGCACGCTTCCATGTTAAATCACGAATGACTGTACATAAAGGGAAAGTAATAAAATATCAATAAGATATCAATAGGACCCACCAGGACTAGACAAATAACAAGGCTACTAAACATTGCCACCCAGCAATAGACTTAAAAGGGGCAACCGCGGTTTATCTACAGGGCCGCTAGGTGGCCTCTCTCTCACCTGCTGGCCCACTGAAATGGTTGGTACATAAGCACTTGGCTGTGCATTGGTGACTATGGGACTGATTCACACTTAAGAATGTGTGTGTGTGCGTATTTTTACGAAGGGATATACTGTGCATGCGTAGTAACTTTTATACGCTATTTACGTTGGACTTGGGAACGCAAATGCTGTGATTCAACACTACGTACCTAAAATCTCTAGGTTCACAGTAACTTACACTGAAAGGGGCGTGCCATAAATAATTAACAAGGCAGATAGGAAGATTGGGTGGAGGGTGGCATTTGAATGACTAAAAGAAGGTGCGGTTATGCGCACACGTTCGTACTTAGAGGCTCTACGCACACAACTGCGAACCTACAGTTAAGGGAGCCCTATGGCACTGCAACCTGAAAAGCGGGGGCGTGGCGAGGGAGTTGCCTCGCTATTAGTTGCGTATATTTAAGAACCTAACGCGTTCTTAAGTGTGAATCAGGTCCTATATCCCTGCACTTTCAGCAGGTAATATGGGCGTATTTCTTTTATTTTTTTTTGTCAAAAAAAACCCAGCACCTAAGTTCTTGTGCCTAATTCTCAAAATACTATTTGTTAAGCCCTGTGATATAGTATAAGCACATTATTTATGAACAGGTTTTTTATATAGCGCTATCAGATTACGCAGCACTATACAGAGAATATTTCACGTTCACATCAGTCCCTGCCCCATTGGAGCTACATTCTAAGGTCCCTAACACAAACACAGACAGACACAGACATTAGAGTTAATTTATTTGGCAGCCAATTAACCTACCAGACAAGGAAATCCATGCAGACACAGAGAGAACATACAAACTGCACACAGATAAGGGCTAGTCCGGGAATCAAACATGACTGCAGTGCTGTGAGACTCACTGAGGACACTCACTGAGCCCCCGCGTGCTTTCTCG